>JAYKKM010000196.1:212500-812500 GCA_035772405.1 Chrysogorgia sp. JL179-B06 | reverse complement strand
AATAAAGTTCATTCTCTAATAAAGTTCATTCTCTAATAAAGTTTATTTTCTAGTAAAGTTTATTTTCTAGTAAAGTTCATTCTCTAATAAAGTTCATTGTCTAATAAAGTTTATTTTCTAGTAAAGTTCATTCTCTAATAAAGTTCATTGTCTAATAAAGTTCATTGTCTAATAAAGTTCATTGTCTAATAAAGTTCATTGTCTAATAAAGTTCATTGTCTAATAAAGTTCATTGTCTAATAAAGTTCATTGTCTAATAAAGTTCATTGTCTAATAAAGTTCATTGTCTAATAAAGTTCATTCTTTAATAAAGTTCATTCTCTAGTAAAGTTCATTCTCTAGTAAAGTTCATTCTCTAATAAAGTTCATTCTCTAATAAAGTTCATTCTTTAATAAAGTTCATTCTTTAATATAGTTCATTCTTTAATATAGTTCATTCTTTAATAAAGTTCATTCTCTAATAAAGTTCATTCTCTAATAAAGTTCATTCTTTAATAAAGTTTATTAGAGAATAAAGTTCATTCTCTAATAAAGTTCATTCTCTAATAAATAAAGTTCATTCTATAATAAAATTCATTCTATAATAAAGTTCATTCTCTAATAAAGTTCATTGTCTAATAAAGTTCATTCTTTAATAAAGTTCATTCTCTAGTAAAGTTCATTATATAATAAAGTTCATTCTCCAATAAAGTTCATTCTCTAATAAAGTTTATTCTCCATAAAGTTCATTATATAATAAAGTTCATTCTCCAATAAAGTTCATTCTCTAATAAGGTTCATTATCCAATAAAGTTGTAACGTTAATTCTCTAATAAAGTTAATTTTTTATTGAAAGTTGATTCTCTAATAACATTCATTGTCCAATAATGTTCAGCATCAAATAATTGGAAGCAAGAGACATAGTGGAATTTTTCTTGTTTTCTTGTTCCGCAATTATATAAATCAATTCGAGTAAAAACAAATACATGCTTCACAATTGTTAAACATGTTACCTTCTAGTGAGGTAATTTATTGCAATATTTACCATTTAGCTTCCAGTGACAATATGACCTCACCAACGACTAACGTAAGATGTAAGTATGCAATATGTATGTTTTGAAATGCTTGGACAGAAATTTTTGAAAATTAGACATTTTGTTCATTTATTTTTGTACCAACTAAAATTATTCTGTTCGTTTCTGTTCTCCCTTCATATGCTTCGAGTGAAAGATTCTCGTTTTGAAATTTTTGTTGTTATTTAATATAACCGAATTTTTTTGCAAAGAATGAAGATATTTAAAAAATGTACTGCATAGACAGTGCAGAAATACGAATCGAAAACTCTAAAAGTTTGTGTACTGCCAAAATAGTGTGTTGGAGGTCTGACGTTTCGAACGAACTCCCTTCGTCAGAGTGTCTGACGTTAAGTGATATAAAAACAGGTATAACAGGTCTCCCCATGCTAGACAAAAACAATAACTTCAGAGGGATTAAATAAAGTGAAAACGTTCGTTAAGCCCATGGGATGAATACAGTCCAAGTTTGAAAATGAGTCGTCTTTCTTGTTTTTACCGCTATCGTTATTTGTTAAATATTTGACTTCATTTGCGATGTTAAATAGTGTAATATACATGGATATTGTTACATTTTAGTGGAGCTAATGCATTGCAATATTTACCATTTAGCTACCAGTGGCGATATAACCTCACCAACGACTGAAGTAGGACGTAAGTATTAAAGTATATAATATGTATGATTTGAGCTGCTTGGAAAGAGTTTTCCTGAAAATTTGATGTTTTGTTTATTTATTTTTTAACCAACTAATTCTGCTTATTCATGCGCATAGAGAAAAAATCCCGTTTTTTGCTTTATGCCTAAATTGCGTGCGTTTATTATATATTAAATGTGTGAGGAAACTGTATAGTAATGTCGTCATCAAGTACTTTATTAATGAAGAAATAAAAACCGTTTCGATTGTTGAGTTAAAGCGTTGCGAGGCAAGTTAAAAACATGGAGATACTCGTGTAAAGCATGAGACGATAGCCAAAAAACGGCAGCTTAAGGTGGTGCTCCACAAATTTTCCATTTTTGCTTATAATTGGCTGATTTAATTGTTTTTGGTTTCAATAATAATTTTAATAACGTTTTAATGCCAACCAAGATATTGACCCCAACTGTGATTTCATAGGTCTTGCGTTAAAAAGATTATCTCATTAATTAATCGACACCTAGAAAATGAAAGGTGGTTATTGATGCAAGTCTAGAAAAACTAATCTATGATGTGACCCTAAAAAATCAATTTTGTTTGTTGCCATACAAAAATGCAGCAAAAATACAAGAATTATGACAATAAGCCAGTTTAGGATTTATTGGGTAATGATCTGGCGATTTTGTCCATCCCTTTTAGGGTCACAGTACAGAACAAATTACAGTACATTTACATAGAAATTTTCACGAAGATCTGTCACTTACTTTCTGAGATATCGTTTTACCGATCAAAATGTTACTTCAGATAAAAACGACATTAAAGATTTTTATTATTTCAGATGAATATAAATTAATAATTCTCCTTAGATTATAAGGACACATTCCGACAAAAATTTGGAAACGGGATACACCAAATTAAAGAATGTGAATCGGGGCATTTAGTTATGTGTTTTCCGAAATTTTCATGATTTTTTGCCTCAGGAATCGCTTGATACATTCTACTTGCGTCACGCGTTGCCTCGCAGTTTTTGTAAATAATACATTGGCAGAACGAAATTGTTCTCAAAATTGCAGAAAAAACATTTTGGTGTGTAAACCATTCATTCAAACGTGTATCCAGGTATTTCGTTTTCTGCTTACGATTCGTCAAAAGCGTATCACGTCTTCGTAATGCGTTCATATAAGCCAATCAGAGCGTGTTGTTACTCACTTATTTTATAAATAGTGTTAAGATCTTTACAATCATCCGCCTTCTTAATTTTATTAAGGATCACTTTAAGATCTAGGAAGGCGACAACGACTTCATTCAAACAGTGTCCCACCAGGATACCGGAAGATTTTTCGGCGGGCCCCAGGATCCTTAAAATCATTCTTCAAAAATTTCTGAGAAAAACTTTTCATTATTTTGTTAGCAATATTTTCAAAATTTCAATTTACATACTGTAGGTCAAAACCAGTGACTTTATTTTGAATTCATAACAAGTCACGAAGTCTGATTTTGGAAAAAAATAGTTTTCAACGAAATTAGTTTTGCGATTTTATTTCCCGGCCTTCTTTGCGCCCCTGCCTTCAAACAAAATAATTCTTCTTGCGAAACAAAGAGAATGAATGACTTTTATTCACAAGAGTAATCTCAACGCCGCCCTTGTTCTGTTTACAACGCCACTGAGAGCATTTTCACGTTTTCATGATGACGTTAACTCACAGAGAAATGAGAGCTGTTGCCCTAAGGGAGCGTTCATTATTTATGGCGCAGGGGTTGGTACCGAAGAGAAACAAGTTGAAACCAAAAAAGGTTTTACCCAACCTTTCAAACACTGAATTTTTCTTCTACCCAACCATCACTAGATGATGTAACCATATACATGATGTTATACTGGCACTGCATACATGTATATCATATATGTATATACGCCATTTGCTTACTGTCCCGTCGTTGCTCTTATCATAACCTTTAGATATTTCTCTGATAGTATTAAATATTGTACGAGATTCATATATTATCATAGAGATCAGAGTCTAAAATAAAAACAAGATGTTTTATCTGACAATGTCTTTGAACAAGCAATCTCTGTTTTATACTGTATCACTATTATTGTAACTATAGACATTAAACAGTGATTTATATTATTTTATTTCTCTTGTTTTAAAATTTGTTACCCGATATTTATAATGCAACAAAAAAATCTTACCCAACCTTTTACCACCAAATATTTGGCTTACCCAACCCATTTCTCTTCGGTACCAACCCCCCAGCCATAAATAATGACGAAAATCGTTCTAGAAGCAACGAAACGTTTACAAGCTTCAAGTATGAAATACACGAGTCGATCAACCGACACGAGTCGATCAACCGACATGACTCGTAAAATGTCAAGCCGTACTATAAACTAAATTGTCTAAAAAGGTATATATTTATTTGTGCTTCAATATAGGTGACTCAACTATGAATATGTCAATCACAGTTCAAGATGGTAATACGTTGGTTTCGTGGAAGCCATCTAAGGAGGGGAAAGCTTTTTATTTTATCAGCTACCGAATAGTGGGTGGTGACTGGATGAACACGTCGATTTTCACCCAAAATAAATATGAATTTTCTAATCTGGATGGTGGAAAGAAGTATGAATTTCAAGTATACATTTTACTTACGGAAAACCCGCGTCCTTACACAAAAATTCAATCATCGGATATCGCGGAAACAGGTAAGAACTGCCTGCATGAACTGCCTTTATAAAATAACATGTACAAATACAATACCCGTCAATACCCGTGCAAGGTTACAATATCTAATACGGAAATTTCCACGCCTTAATTTTTTAATAAAACTAACTGCTATTTCTCTGTCGTTATTTTATAAACAAATACCAAATGGTTTTCACTTTATATATGTTGCTCGACTCTCGAAATGCTAAAAAACACTCGCCCATCGGCTCTTGTTTTTTTCGCGTTACGCGAATTCTATAGCCGATGTACAATGTTTCTGAATGATATTTTAATTTATGTATTATTATTTGTTTCATACTAACCCCAGGGACTGAGAAAAATATATATTTTTAATTTTTTAAAAACAATGACTAGCTTTGGTCTTCGATCTGAAAATCCTTGTTTCGGAGAACATACAATGCTTGAGAACATACAATGCTTGAGAACATAGAATGCTTCTTGAATTAACTGATATATACGGACCGAACAGAGCGGGAATAGTACAAGTGATCATACAATCATTGCGCAGCGGTAGCAAATTCGCAGCGGAAAATTTCGTTAGCGAAATTGTACCGTCTCCAATTTTTCGGGGACTTTCAAAACATAGCAAATTTCTCTGACGTCCAGCGAAAACGGAAATGTCCGTGATTGGTTACCGCGGGAAGTTGAAATGTTTTTTACTAATTCTAAAAAAAGCCCTCACATATAATCGTCCAATCAATTGTCGATATTAGCATCACGTGACAGTCCAATATTTTACGATGTAGGACAGCAACATATTGGACAGCAACCTTTTGACTGTTTACGTGCGAAAAAAACATATTTGTGTTAAGATATTTTGTTTGATATAATAAAACACCTATTGGATTCATCTTCGCCCAGCATTATTACTTATTCATGGCTTCCTTTGAGCCCAATATTACAAAATATTTAAGTCGAGAATTCAATATGTGTTTTGATATGGTGTTTCCTAGCCGTACGCAAATGTACGATTCGCCATATTTTAACTACGCTTGACTGCCGTAACCAATTTAATTTACGCTGTGGCTATATTTACGGGCCCGTAAACGGACTAATACTAACCCTAACCAAAAAAAAACTATGCAGAAAAGGCAAATTAATTTTTATCAAACTCGACCGGAAATCGCGGGTTGGGAACGAACGCCTATATATTGTTATTATATCCTGCCGTATGAAATTTAGCCACTTCGTTTAATTTATTAGCGTTTTGTTTTTGTGAGTTGTTTTAATATATTGGCGTATATTTCAAATACTGGTAAACTACGTCAAGTGTTCCTATAGTGAGTTCCTAACTTGGTTGTAATTTTCATTGTAACCAATAATACTAATGATAGTATGATAGTATATTGTAACCAGTGGTACTAATGATACTATATTGTAACCAGTGGTGCCAAGGTAACCCTTGTAAAATTTGGAAACTCCATTTCAAATCTGCTAAAAAATTTGGAAATATTTCAAGGAGGTTTTCCTTTTTTATCATTAATATAATATCCGATAACTTATTAACTCATTTTGAAGACACAACTCTTGTTAGGCCAATTTTTCATGCTGAAAAAAATTAGGTAGGGTAGGTCGGTTTTTCTTTTTCTTTTTACTTTTTTTTCTTCCAAACATACGAACAATAGGTTTTACCAAACCACGCTGATCTTGTTTACTATCCCAGGATGCAAATTAAGCTGCAACTCGTACCAAGGCTTTTCAAAATTTCAATAAAAAGATTAGGATCGATATTTTACTGGCCAAAAACTAGGTAGGGTCGGGAAACCGGAAACCAAGGTATTTTTTATTTCTTATTAAAAGCTACTTGGTGCTATCTGGTAAATAATTCAGCACACACAGCGTGGTCGCGAATATTGTATCTGAAAAATACTCATTAATGATTCACGAAGAAAAAACAAAATAAATGAATGTTTAAAGTACCTATGCAATGAAAAATTCAGTTGTAAAATAACTCTTTTGTTTGAAAGAACTCTTGAAACTTTAAAGACTAACAATTTACAACTTTTTCATATCTCAAGAGTGAATTGTGAGATATGGAAAAGTTGCAAATGGTTAGTCTTTATAGTTTCAAGAGTTCTTTCAAACAAAAGAGTTATTTTACAACTGAATCTTAAATTGCATAGGCTGAATGGTTGTATCTGATACCAAATCTTCCTGATTTACATAAAGTAAATTAATTAATTACATCGTCATGATTGTTGTTTTTACAGGATCTAACAGAACAAAAAAACAAATAATCATTGCTGCTGTTGTCATTTCTCTGGTGTTACTTGCTCTCATTATTATTGATATTTTCTGTTGCTTCTGCAATAAGTGCGGTTTCTTCCATTCCTGTTGGAAACTTTGTAAACAAGGCAAAGGAAAATGTAAGTTGAATATAGTTCAATGTAATGTATTGCTAATATAAGACTAGACATAATTATATCATACTTGTATACAAGGGAGCAAAGAGGTTTGTCCATTGAATATTTCGATTGTTGATTTTCATTTGACATAACGTCATAGCATATTGGCGCGCTATTTTTACTTCTCAGGAAGCATAATTTCTTTCGCAATCTGTGTTTCTCGTGAGATAAAACGAGGAAATAATTACGGAAACGATGTTTCATCAACATTGTTTCATCAACATTGTGTCATCAACATTGTGTCATCAAAGGCCCTTCGTTACGAAACGTTAAACCTTCTATAGTTCTATTCACTATTGCGACAGTCCGGGCCGCCGAGAGAAATTTTGGGCCCCTGGTCAAAACATATTTGTTGGCCCCTACCCTCCCCCCCCTTTCACAGCGCGGATATGTCGGAAAAAATCCTCATCTTTGTCCTATTTAATGAAGCAGACTTCACACATATTAATTGTGATACAGACACCGCACCGTGGTGGACAAAAAAACTCCACACTTCCAGATCTGTTTAGTTGGCAACTTGCATCAACTTCTTTGAAGACTGATTTCGATTAGGTTTCTTACTTGAAGGCATTTGGGTAATTGGGTGAATTGTGTCTATTACTGTTGTGTGAATAGAGATTTAAATTGGCAAATGGCAATAATCTGGAATTTAAAAAGTCAAAATTCAGACGAAGGACTGAAGAAGGAGCACAAACATGCATGCAATTTAATTAATTTAGTTGTTAATTATTAATTATTAATTATTACAGAACCGAATTTATCGTTCCACAGTTAAGATAATGTATAATATATGCTTTTGTTTCGTTAAAAATGGGCCCCTTTTGTCATGGGCCCTGGTCAATGACCAGGCTGACCCGCCCTCTCGTCAGGCCGCCGATAGTACAACAGCCTTTTAGTGTTTATGATTCGTATATTTTAACACTATCTATACACAGTAGCCTACTTTTATATAATTTAATCTTCCAATGTTCTCGCCGCCTCGATTTTCGCTATTGATTTCTTAATCAGCCTCCATAATTGTTGCATCTATATATAGTCTATACCTTACCAACGACAACTAGTTTCGTTTTTATGTGTGCATCCGCATGACTCGTTTTTAAAATGGTCTATTGAATATCCAGAGACATTGGCGTAGGAAGTGGGAGCATTCGGGGGGCACGTGTCCCCAAACTTTTAATTGCCCTTTTTAAACATGAAAAATTATCTTCATATATATTTTTTGTTTTAATAGATACAAAAAAAGATGGTAGCCCCCAAGAAGAAATTAACTTGAACGAGCCTAATGCGTATGTATTTCGCTCGGTTATAATCATAACTTGCGTTGGCTTAATTCGGGCCGGGTGGTAAGCTGGTTTGAATGACGTTAATGTTTGGGACAAAGTAAAAGTTTGCAAAACACCCACAACAACAACGTCCGAATAACTTCAAGGGTTAAAAAACAATAACTTTCGAAAAAAAGTTGTCATGGACGTTATTTTGTCTTTCCGACATTAAAGGGGCTTGTGTAAACGCGCTTTCCTTTCCAGTCCACTTTATTCCACTCCACTTTATTCCACTCCTATCTCTTCCATCCCTATCTATTCCAATTCTATCTATTTCAGTCCTATCATATATATTCTAGTCCAATTTATTCCATTCCTGTCCATCCATTCCTGTCTATCTCATTCCTATATATTCCGGTCGTATCTATTCTGGTTCTATCTATTCCGGTTCTATCTATTCCATTTATATCTATTCCATTTATATCTATTCCATTCCTATCTATTCCATTCCTATATACGCCAGTCCTATCTATTCAATTCCGATCTATTCCATTCCTATCTATTTCATTGCTATATATTTTGTTCCTATCTATTTCATTCCTGTCTATTTCATTCCTGTCTATTCTATTCATATCAATTTCAGTTCTCTCTATTCTATTCCGATCTATTCCATTCCTATCTGTTTCATTTCTATCTATTTCATTCTTATCTATTTCATTCCTATCTATTTAATTCCTATCTATTTCTTTCCTAAGAACTGGAATAGATATGAATGCAATAGATTCTATTCCATTCCGATCTATTCCATTCCTATCTATTCCATTCCTATCAATTTCAGTCATCTCTATTCCATTCCGATCTATTCCATTCATATGTATTTCATTCATATCTATTCCATTCCTATTTATTTCATTCCTAAGAACTGGAATAGATATGAATGCATTAGATTATATTCCATTCCGATCTATTCCATTCCTATCTATGTCATTCCTATCTATTCCATTCCTAAGAACTGGAATAGATATGAATGCAATAGATTATATTCCATTCCGATCTATTCCATTCCGATCTATTCCATTCCTATCTATTCCATTCCTATCTATTCCATTCCTATCTATATCATTCCGATTTATTCCATTCCTATCTATTTTATTCCTAAGAACTGGAATAGATATGAATGCAATAGATTCTATTCCATTCCGATCTATTTCATTCCTAAGAACTGGAATGGATATGAATGCAATATATTATATTCCAGTCCTATCTATCCCATTTCTATCTATTTTTTGGCGGATTCCGAAATCTTAAATCTGTGAAATTCTATGATAATATTTGTTGATTTGAAATCAAAACACCCTCAACAATATTGTCAAATGCTATGTCAGCATATCCATGAATTTTTTATGAGTGTTGCTTTGAAGATTATACTTTAGCCGTATCATTACAAATGGTTGCCAATGTCAATGCATCGTATCCTATAATGTACACCCATGTGTATACCTTTATCTGTGTTAAACACCTTCATAATACATTGTTGAAACCCTAAAAAAGAGTGTGATGACAACTTATCACACTACTAGAATGCAATGATTCTTCTGATTTCCCAGCGTTTTACCCTGTAAATTTAAGAAAATAAGCATTACAAATTGTAACGAATTACAAATTTAAGAATATAAGCATTACAACTGATTTCGCTGTGGGTGAATCGCGGGATAAGACGGTAGCTCGCAAGATAGATCGCAAAGCTGAAACCTTTTAAACTTTATTAACGATGTTAAATACTTCATATTATCCCATTGGCCATAATTAACACTTTCCCATACTTTCCCAACTTTTACTGATTATCTGATTCCCTGATAACGATATTTTTTAAAAATCATTGTTTTTAGAAATCAGGATGATCCGGGTTGGGTGTGAAGACCGAAGCAGTACTCCATGATTAGCAGTCTAGTAATTCTTTGTTCGTGTAAAAAGTACGTCAAGTGGAACCTGAGTAAACAAAAAAATGGCCGATCACATGCAGTCCGGGACTCACAATCGTCAATGAAAGCCCCTAAAACTGGTCTGCGATTACAATGGATGGAATTTGCAGCACGATCAACCGTACCTAATTAATTTCCCATGTCATTGCTTAAATTTTTCATCCTAGACTGAATTGAACGTGTGAAATTGTTCATCACACAGAAGTAAAACGGAAACAAACATTGCTTTTTCGGTCATAATGTTTTCACTTTCCATTTCAGTCCCCGGCCTGAAATAGACGATGAACTTTGACGTATGAATCTCTGTTAGTGACTACTACCACCGTTATTTATTCCACAATTTCCTTACTCGGCTTAGTATGTAGTAGTCGGTAAATAGGTAAAGTATAATGTTTATGTAATAACTTTTTTAATAGTGCTTTTAATGGTATGAGTATCTTCGATTTTGAGACAAGGCGAGAAGAGGCGTGTAATTGTAAAACGTTGTTTTTAACAGTTTGTTCTAACAGTGAGGAAAAAGGACTGTAACTAATAGAAACCAATATTATACCTGAACTGTAAATTGTCCGATCAGAGAGCTAGATTTGTACTACGTACCAGGTCCCCCCATTTCGTGATATTCGAGCGCGAATACCACCAGCGTAAACCAAAACGAGCCTGTCAACAATGGAGGAACAAGAAGACGCGGTAATTTGAAGACGTTTGAAGACTGTATTCAAGATTGTTTCGGTATAATATACAATTTATAGACCGTCCGCTCGGGGAATTCAACGAAATATCACCTGCGGCCTGATACAGTAAAACCCCGCGTATAAGAACCTAGAATTTCCAAGTTAGCCTAAACAGGTTCTTATGTGAATGGTGCTTGTCAGGAAATTAGGCTAAACAGGTTCTTATTTATTTATATAAATTTTGCACAAATTATCTAAAAATGACAATGTATGCACTCATACCAACCCTATGTGCACTAATTAAAGCTACACCAAATGAAACTTACAACTTAAACAAAACGTAGCATAAAAATGTAAAATATATACAGTATATACATGTTTTGGTTGAAATTTATCCCTTGTTTAGTTTTATCCATTCTATTGTTTGGCTATACAGTAATCAAATGTCTGGTTTATGTCGAATAAAAGAGAATGGAAAAAACTGAAGTAGGGATAAATTTAAATCACAACATACCTGTATGCACAAGTCAGTGTCCTCATCGGTTGTATAGTTCAAGTTCATGTTGTAAAAACATGTGCAGTACAAAAGTCTAAAACTCAAGACTCTAGTCCTTGGGGTCTAATGCTATTGTCATCAGAGCCATCGGCTGCAAGAAGGCAGCCAGTCTTCTGAAACAATCTCTTAAAGGGCATATGAACCGTAAATTGAGATGACTTTTTATTGATTTATTTGAAAGAACGCATAAAATGATAAAGAATGGCTTTTTACAGTTATTTCATATCTTATCTCGTTCTCGAGTTATTCGAGGTTGTATACTATGACCTATGACGTCACAAGGTGTACCCACCGTTATGACCAATCTGAAAATGAAGCATATCTTCAAAACTATTGAATAAAATTGCTTGAAACTTTCCATAAGTATACAGTTCACTAAATTGAATATCCCCATGTCTACTTTATCGTTGCCATAGTAACAGATTAGTTATCAGGCTCCGTTCATCCTTTAAAAAACTTCTTTATTTTCTGTCATTTATAAAACAATTTTTGACTGTGGACTAGTGAAGCATATTTTCAATAGCATTGCCAAGAAAACAGAAAAACTTCAAATCATAATCTTTGCAGCGCATGCTAGAAAATATAATTTTTTGGTTCAGAAAGAAAGGAATCTGGGAACTAATCTGTCACTGTGGCAATGATATAGTTGACATGGGGATATTCAATTTAGTGAACTGTATACTTATGCAAAGTTTCAAGCAATTTCATTCAATAGTTTTGAAGATATGCTTCATTTTCAAATTAGTCATAATGGTGGGTACAACTTGTGACGTCATAGGTCATATTATACAACCTCGAATAACTCGAGAACGAGATACGATATGCAAGAACTGTAAAAAGCCATTCTTTATCATTTTATGCGTTCTTTCAAATAAATCAATAAAAAAGTCATCTCAATTTACGGTTCATATGCCCTTTAAACAGCAATTGATCAGCTGAATGTTCCTTCCAAGCTGCAGCGGTCCATTTTGTCATCAGGATTCTTCTCTTTTTGGCACATTTCTCGCTCACGTTTCTGTCGTTTGTGCTCGTTAGATTGCAAAGTGAGCTTGATATTCTGTGGATTAGTAATGGCAGAGTATGAAGTGTACATCGAAGCAAGTGTTCGCGGCTACCACGCATATTTCAAGGAAATAACCGTTTGTGTTGGGGAGATCTTGTGGTGCGAAATTGAAGAAAGCAATGAACACCACAAATACGCTGTTGCTGTGAAAAACCAGGAAATGCACACTGTTGGGCATGTACCCATAGAACTTTCAAAACTCTTTAACAAGTTTCTGGATGATGGTGGGGAAGTGGAAGCTGAGTGTATTGGTCATCGATATAATGCAGGACATGGAAAAGGCCTCGAATTTCCTGTTGACTATAGACTTGTGGGAAGTAAACAGTACCTCGAGATGCTTCTGAGAAGGCTAAGCAAAAATGAATTTGTTGAAGACCTTAACGTCAGTGATATCAAGAAGTGCCAGTCTTGATAATATAATCAACACAGTTGACTGATGTACAGGTACTGCAATGCTGTCAATAATATACTTCATGTAAACAGTCCATGATGCATTGATACTGGAAACATTGCTTTATAATACAGTCACTAGTAGTTGAGGTTGTTATGTAATATTTTCACTGAAGAAATACAGTTATTTGTTGTTGTGTTCATATAGACATGTTATTATTTTAATGATATTTCTAGAGTTTTTGGGTCATTTTACTTACTTTGTGTTAATAGCGTAATAGAGTTTTGACTCTATTTGATAAAATAAGAACCTGCTTGAAATTCTAGTCCAAACAGGTTCTTATAAAAAGGGGGTCTAAATAAGAAATTTTAGCCTAACAGGTTCTTAAATTCTAGGTTCTTATACGCGGGGTTTTACTGTATATCATTCATCTGGGTAATATTTCATCGAATTCCTCTCACTCCGGGTCTATAAATGATAATTATCGCATCTTCAAACAGTTGTGTATGTATTCATTTTGAGGCTTTTTGAAAGTTTTCAGTACTGTTCTTTACTAAAGACCGAAGCCGAGGTCCTTACGGTAAAATCATCCTGCTCGCGGTCTTTCAGAAAAGACCAACCAAACGAGGTTAATAAGATTTTTACAGTAAAAACCCGCTAACAAGAACCTACCATTATTAAGAACCGCAGGCTGAATTTAAGAATTTGTTTATATAAGAACATATAAGAATATAAGAACCTATCCCAGGCTGATTGGGTAAAATGTAGGTTCTTGTTAGCGGGTTTTTACTGTATATGGCTCTATTTCTTCAATTTTTCGCAATTTTTTGACAACAATCACAAAAATCGAGTTTCAAACGAATAAAGACCTGAGGATGGCTAGATAAATATTTGCTTTACCCCCGGTTGTGACGTCACACGCATATCGTGTTTTTTATCCGCATTTACCCATAATTCTTGCGACCATAACAAAAGAAAATAGCTCATTTGTAAGTCAAATTTGGTTTGTTTGACCGCATTTTGAGCTATTAATAGTCCTGATTACCCTTGTTAGCTAGCTGAAAAATATTTTTGTTTGAATGTTTTTATATATTTTTATTTTTCTGATAAACGTATGAATAAAAAAGGTGGTGTGTTTTACTTTGACGACATTTTAGATCGTGCGCTTCTCATTGCTCTCACCAAAAAAGGGTTAACCATATTGGTTAATTTAAGTTTCGCGACAGACTATTAACTGTAAATGTGTGGCAAATTTACCATGTTATCAGTCAATTTGAACGTCGATTTGTTGAGAGACTATAACAACTAATTAGGTTGAGTGCGTTTGGACCAGTGAGCTCTATATGCAGGTTATTCTCAGTCTTAGATTACCAATAATCGGCATTTGTTAGATGCTCTTAGATTACCAACAATGGGTAATCCATAACAGTAAATATTAGTATAGAATTCAATCTAGAAGCCCCCGCCTTCAACTTCATTGTAGTTAACCTATTAACCCTGCCTGTATTTGAACATGTCAATTAGGTCTCGTATGGATCAGCTTGTCTCATGAGATCAGACATAATAGGGCCCATTAACCCATAATAGAGACTTTAAGAAAACACAACGTGAACATCAAGGACGCCGTGTGTTTACAATAGAGTTCTTGTTTCCAAACAAAAGAAATGAAGAATTTTCTGGCCCTAGAGTGTTCACGACGTTATCCGTATTGATCAACGCACAACGTTTTTTAGCTCGAAACAATTCTCGAAAAAACTTGAATGTATACATACACTGATTAGCGAACGTCATGGGGGCTTGGAGTAGAAAGACGATACATGGACGATCGTCAAGTTCATATCTTCAGAAAATGTTTCTGAGCTTCGGACAGGGACCAAACCTGTAACCTCCTTTTATATTGATATCAATCAATCATTGTAATTAACCTTCGCTCTTTATCTGAGTCTTGGTAGCTCAATGGTAATCAGAAGGTTACAGATTCGGTCCCTGTCCAAAACTTAGTAACATTTTGTGAGGATTTGAGCTTGACGATCGTCCAGCATGTATCGTCTGTCTACTCCAAGCTCCCATGTGCACATATATAGTGTGACATATATACAGGGTGTATAAAAAAAAGCGCAACCTCGGAATTTGCCAAGAAACCACTTTGTTTTTATTAGCACAAAAGATTTTAGGCCTCTGGGAATTTAACTGTTGTTGATACTTGTAAACTAAACAACTTTCATTAAATAAATGCATAAATTTCGATTCAATTCTGCTTTACATGCTGGAATACGATTACAAGCTATTTTAAATTCCCAGGGGCGAAAATCTTTTGTGTTTAAGAACACAGTGGATTTCTTGGGAAATTCCGAGGTTGCACAGGTGTATCAAAAAAGCGCAACCTCGGAATTTCCCAAGAAATCCACTGTGTTCTTAAACAAAAAAGATTTTCGCCCCTGGGAATTTAAAATAGCTTGTAATCGTATTCCAGGGGCATAACTGTCTAATTACTACAAACTCGAGCACGTAAAGCAGAATTGAATCGAAATTTATGAGCAATTCGACAGTTATGCCCTTGGAATACGATTAGAAGCTATTTTAAATTCACAGAGGCCTAAAATCTTTTGTGCTAATAAAAACAAAGTGGATTTCTTGGGAAATTCCGATCGAGGTTGCGCTTTTTTTATACACCCTGTAGTGTCGACTGCCGCATAGGCGGTACATATATTGGGCCGGCGAACCAGTCGGGATCATTGTAACCTTCGCTCTCCATCTCGGTAGCCTTAGAGCGTCTAACCGACAATCAGAAGGCTACAAAAGGTTCGATCCCTGTCCGGGAAGGACGTTGCTTTACTATACGAGAGTGACTACTTTTATTTGTACTTTTGTTAGGTCTAGAGTAATTACCGCTTATAATTGGACTCCCTAGGGCTGCTTGAGGAAACTCCAGAATGTGCTAGATGCGGTAGCCTGCGTACAATCAGAAACTCGAAGATACTTGATCACTAACTATGTCGCGCATGATTTAACAAATAGTATTGGATGAGGTTGAGCAAGATCGAGAATTATCAAGTTTATATTACAGCAGAATGTTGAGATGCTGGGTTCTTATTTTTATAATACTGCGTCTTCTCACTTATTTTCACCTGGCCTCCCGCATATTTGCATTACTTTTGATCCTCCGCAGCTACCTGATGACGCCGTGTAGCAAATGACTTCACTACTTTTACTATATATTCTTCTAACTCATGCAGGGCCGCCGAGAGCCAAGATAGGCCCAGGGGAAGGTGGTGTTATGGTCATTCACGGGCCCCTAAATGCCCTAGAAGCTAGTCTGCGTAGCAGAAGGTTGTTTGGGGGGAGGGGTAGAAGCTTCATTCTATGCAGGCCCGGAGCTAGGGGAGGGGGGGGGGGGGTGTGACCCCCCCAAAAAAAATCTTTATACGAGTTTCAGTCGGCAGAAGTTCTATTTTAGTCGGCAGAAATTATATTTTAGACGTGTTCGATTTGACACGGACAAGTAGAATAATTAACGTTTAGCACTTATCAGTTTAAATTAATTTAAAACTACCAAATGTAAGACGCACAACGTAGGACTAATTAACCATTTCACCAGCTGACCAGGGTCATTTTAGTAGGCACTCAACGGAAAGACAATATTTTGTAATGGCGGATCCACGCACGCGGCGCGCGCCAACCTTTAAATGAATTCCATAAACAAGTATTTTCTATTTTTTACCATGTCAAGACGAAGAAGTTGGATCGTGATAAATGACCGATTTGTTTTGGTAGCTTATCCAATTTTCATTGCAAAAGCCTGCAGTTTGCATGCACTCAGATATTTTAACATGGGTTCCCAATCCAAGATAAAACGATGGACGTTTTCAGATGCCTAAAGGCTAAAGTGTATATATTGGTTCTGTACTATTTCTGAGTTTATATTAAAGTGTTTCCTAATTTTGATGCCCCTTTGTAATCGTGCATTTTTAGCAACGGCGTGGTGCCCTAATTTCGCAAAAATTCTTATCAGAAATCGCCGGAAAAGCACTTCTGGGCTTTGCAAAATCAAACATTTTCCTGGGAGCATGCCCCCCCTCCCCCAGACCCCCCTAGTGTGTTCGCGGCATGGCCGCGAAGATACACGACAACGTGCTGATTCTTCAGGGCCCCCCTCTTTTGAACAACCCTGGTAACAAGCTTCGATCGATAGGATGTAGTCGGTACAAGCTAGTGCGTCAGTCGGTTGAAGTGAGCTTACACCCCCCTGTAAAATTTTCTGAGTACGGCCCTGATTCTATGTGTCGGATTTCGGGCACAAATGAATTCGCACAATGTAAGCTTGGGTATACCACACAGTATAATATATTCGGTAGACAGCATAAATTCTAAATGTCCAATAAATAATTCCTAAAACCTAAATAATCCAGTAAATAATTCACATTTCAGCCGACTACAGTAGATATAATATCGACCACAATTCTATAGCCGCCGACTATACAGTTAATCGTGGTTAGTTTATCATACAATTGCTCAAACCGTTGTTAGATAGTGTGAAAATATGCAAAATGACAAAGATTTAATTGTCAAACCAGCAGATATAGGTGGCGCCATTGTCATTTGGCCTAAAGATGACTATCTACGCGAAGCCTCAAAACAACTCGAAAACAAATCACATTACCAACATATTAACAACAACCCGCGGACCCTCTCAAAGACTTAAATCTTTGGCTTTGGAACTCTGGCTTTATTACCTACTCGTACTTTAAGATCATCCAACCGAACTAATCTGCTACTTGAGCCAAAATCCACTAAAACGGTGACTCATAGAGACAGAACATTCTCAGTTGCCGCACCAAAACTGTGGAATTCATTACCACAGGAAATTAGAAGCATTGATATTTAAGTAGTTTTAAGTCCGCATTTAAGACTTTCCTTTTTTGAAATTAATAGTTTTTTGTTTATAGTGGTAATATATGTAGTAGGCTTTATCTTATAATGAAACTGTAATTAGTTTTATAAGTAACATTATAATATATTGTTGTAAGAGCATTGAGACTATTGCATAATGCTCCTAATACGTCTTTATTATTCACATTCGAAATTATTTTGGGAGTGTTCTTTGTTCTGGTTCTTTGTTCTCGATGTTTCTATTTCGTAAGTTGTTAGTAGCCGACCCCCTTCAAGATCCTAGTTACCATTGCAACAAGTCCCAATAAATATAAAATAATATGTGATGCTTTCATCATATAGCTTAAGTCTCGCGTAAAAATATAACGAACGTTCGTAATGATAGCATTTTGAAAACAAAAACCTGTATGAAGAATTGGAGGAAAGATCAAATCAAAGAAATATTTCACTGTTCAACTATAATCTATACTCAGTAATATTGTATTTTAAGGTAATTCCTCAGTAATTCTTTCCGAAATGAAAGTTTGCTGAAACTTCCCAGTCTTAAAGTTATTGACATACTTATATTAAAACTCAGGGCCTCCAGGGAGAACAGTCATTTGACTGATGGAGTTACCCTGAGTAAATAAAGCTTATTATTATTATTATTATTATTAAAACCAAAAAAAGGTGGGAATTTACGAGTTGAGTAAAAACCGCATTGCACAACTTGAACCTTTTGACAAAATAATTTTTTATTTTTAGTTTTTATTTATATTTACTAGTAATTTTATACAAGAAAACATGGTATTTTAGGGGAAAAGAAACAACTAACAGGGTTTATTATGATAAAGAAAGGTCGTTTCCCATATTCTTTGACATGTTATTTGAAGAAAAATTCATCAAAAATGTAAAATATTTTAAGTTGTAGAAATGATTTTTCTCTAAGTTTCTGTTATAACACGTAAAAGTGGTAGAAGAAAAGAATTATTAAGGAAAAAATTATGGTCACCGACCTTCTTTAAGAACTATGGCCTTAAACCTGCATTATCAAGTAGTTTACAAACCTACATGCACAGAGAGCCCTAGCTAGACTTGTGAAACTGTTCTCAGAAAAAATGATTTCGTCCCTTAATAACTCTTCCCAGTACATAAGCGGCCATTGTTAGATTGGGCACTAAATTGTCCTAAAAAGGTCGGAATGTTTTGAAAGTATTGCATAACGGCTATAAAAGCACTGATTATTGGATGTGCGCAGTAAATGTGCGCAATGCAAAACTGAGGAATCACCTTAAGGTTATACCCACTTTAAATGTTTCCTGTTAATTCATTACTGAACACATAACTTAATGGGAAAACCGTTACGTTACAAACGTGAAACAACTCGAAAAAATACTCAGAAAAATGGTTAGAGCGTCTGGTTAGCATCCAGAAAGTCGCGGATTCGAGTCCTGTCGAGCTCAGAGTTAGCTTTCTGAGTATTGACACGCAACTAACTTAACACAGCTTGCACAGCAAAACCTTTACAACTTTACTGACTGCAACTACCTATAACTTAACCAACTCGAAAACATTTTTACATGTGTTTGACTATTTCCTGCGACTGTTCTCTATCTTCCCTTGAATTTCATATTTCCCTCAACATTGACTAGTCTGATATTTAACACTCAAAAGGACCTTCACATTTTCAAGAATTGAACTAGTCAAATCCTAACCTTAATCCTATATCCTTAAACCTAACCCACTATAGCCATTTCCTTGGAGTCGCTGCGGTATTCCGATCTTGGGCTCAAGTTAGCCTGTATATATATATATATATATATATATATATATATATATATATATATATATATATATATATATATATATATATATATATATATATATATATATAAATATATATATATATATATATATATATATATATATATATATATATATATATATATATATATAATAGCAGTCATCTTCATCTGCTCATCAGCACTACACTGATGAGGCCCAAAAGGCCGAAACGGTACCGTCTGTAGTTATATATATATATATATATATATATATATATATAATTATATATATATATATATATATATATATATATATATATATATATATATATATATATATATATATATATATATATATATATATATATATATATAGTGAAAGTGGTCTTACCTCAAAATGATAAAAGCCGCAACTGTCAGTTTCACGCAAGGCGATCTTCAGGCGAATAAGACCACTTTCACTATATATTCGCTCTACCTTTATGGTATTGAGCACTTTCAACGTTCCGTGAACAACATCACATTCGTTTTAGTATATATATATATATATATATATATATATATATATATATATATATATATATATATATATATATATATATATATATATATATATATATAATATAAGTAATATATAATATATATATAATATATATAGTGATGAAATACTGACGTTTCGAGCGGAGCCTATATATTCAAAACACTGTCTACGCAGCACTCTACTTTTATATTATATATATTTAATATACATACATACATATAATCTGATAGACGTAAATTTCTGCCTTTTGGGAAGATTTGGGGGGTGTTAACACCCCTAAGGTGCGCCTCCCTGCACATTCATGTTCGAAATGTAATCAAGAATTTAAATTACCGGACGGACGGAAATAAAAAATTAATTAGTTAGAAAAAAAATTAATTAGACCAAAACAACTATGTTTTTAAAGATTACTGAGTAGTTTTCGTTGCCAACGCGCAGCATTATCAAAGTGATGATATATTAAAAATATATGTTGTGCAGGTTTGATGTTTCAGTTCAGTTTTATTTTCGTAATATTATCACAGGCCGGGCTGCCAGTGAGGATCGAGGGGGCGCGAGCGAGCTGTTTACACAACATATCGAGAAACGGTGTCGAAACGATTATATTGAACCGTACAATTTCATTAAAAAGTGAGTTGTCAATAAACACGTCCTGTTTTGGGTTTTCATTCAATATCAAAACCAAATAAGGCACTACGCCAAACACAACTGTCCTGCAAGTTATGTGTTATTAATTCAGTCGACCAGATTGCTTTGCATGAATGTATGAGGATAACGATTTATAGCTTCGCCGGCGGTTTTTCGGTCAATCATATCGGTTAGAAGAAATTGGGATATCTACCTTTTGTTCGCTAGAAAACACCACAAGCATCACACAATATACTTTCATCAAACGTTTACATCAAGTTATTTATTTCTAGTTGCACTACTTGACGCATAGCCTCTCAACCTCTCTTGAATGGCATGACAAAACTGAAGGGGGAGGCTACGAGAATGTATGACACGTGTGGGGTAAACATTTTGCGTCCTCAGGAATTTATTTCTAGAGTAATATAATTCAGGTCTAGGAAATTAGACAGTATTAAGCAATTAAAAACACGTTGCCATTGGTTGGTAATTTCGAAAATCTGGAAATCGCTTCATGTGGCAGGAGCTGCGCTGCCGCCCGGCCATGTGTTGTAGTAAACCATATGTAAATTGCAATTAATTTGAAAGCTGCATGGTGACAGATTCCTAGACGAGATTAAGACAACTAAACTACAAATGCTAACAAACTACTATTATTACTCAACTTATTTGTGCTCTTTATTTAAAGTGCCCCTAAAATCTATTTTTTGGTGTTCTGTATTTTTACATATTCGTAAAGATCATGCATGTACTTCTTATTTCACTTGCCAAATTTTAAGTCATTACGAGTATGGAAAGTTACCCTTTTCGACTGTTTTTATACAAGATTATACGCGGCTGCTATCCACGACTAGAACTTGATCAAGTCGTACAGCAACATGATGGCGATTAGGGAATCGTTTGGTTACGTACTCGCGGGCTACTGATATGTCATTGCAATTGGCGTTCGCACATCTAGAAAACCTGTGGAACAGCGTGTGCATATTAAGTGTTTGTTTAAAAATGTTTGTTTAAAAGCAATCATCGATAAAGATCGTAAAAGCGATATTGCACCGGACGCTTCTAACGATGATTTTTAATGTAAATGTATTGCACAAAGGGTTAACATTTTTTGTGCAACCTCATGATTTACATTAAAAATCGTCCTGCTTCCTCGCAGGTTCACATCGCATGCATTGTGGCCTGGCGCGTGCGCGGGAGTGAAAACGAGATGGAGTGTGAAAAATTAAGGAGAAGGTGTCACTCTTCTCTGCAGAGGCTATAGTTTGGGCAGCGCGGGCTGGGAGGGCGCGCGGGGCTCCAAGCGTGAGAACACACCCTGTGAGAACAATAAAAGCGAACAGCCCACCTATAGTATATATAAAAGCGCAAGAAGCCTCTGCGGAGGTGAGTGAGAAGGCGAGGCGGCGACTAATATAAGGAGGTGTTTATATGGACGAGAGATAAAAATCCTAGTTTTGGGTTGTTCAACAATTGTCCAACAGTTCACACTGTTGTCCTGAATATTTGACTGTGGGACGAGGATTAGAATAATATGCGCATTTACCCACCAGCTATAATGCGTATGGACAGGCGGTGTAAACTGAATATATAAGAAGGTTGAATCATAAAAAAAAGAAGTGTAATATTGGACGTACGTTTCGACATTCCTTGTTGGTATCATCAGCAGGGATTTGGAGTTGGCACTAGTATGTGATATATATAAATATATATCACATGCTTGTGCCGTTTCAGGGTGATAACAGCGGGCGATAAAAACGATATGTCCCGCTGAAAAATGATATGTCTATATGTCTATTTTTAATACTTATTGTTGATTGATTATTCTAATTGTACCAATTCAGACCCTGATAAAGGCACAAATGTGATAAACAGGTTATCACATTCGTGACTCGGTGATATCAGTTTTATCGCTTGCAGGACGATATCATAATTATCCCTCGTTCGCGACGCTCACTCGTGACAATTACGATATCGTCCTCGAGTGATAAAACTGATATCACCTCAACCCTCATGATAACCTACATATCACATACTTGTGCCTTTATCAGGGTGATAACAGCGGACGATAAAAACGATATGTCCCGCTGAATTAAAACGATATGTCTATATGTAAATTAGGATGACATTTTATCACATTATAACCTACGACACGGTAGTGATTTCCTTTGTGTTTTCCTCATGAATTATTAATGATAATAATTCATGAGGAAAACACAAAGGAAATCACTACCGTGTCGTAGGTTTTATATGTGATAAAATGTCATCCTAATTTACATAAACTTTATCTTTGATTTTCTCGGTTTAGAAAACATCGATTTTCAAAATTACTACGCCAATGAACTTATCAAATGGGTCGTTTTTCAAGCCGTTTAATAAACTCGCGGGCTACGCCCTCGCGTTTTATATCTGATAAAACACTGCTGCTCGTTTATTAAACAGTACATAATACTTATTGTTGATTGATTATTCTAATTGTACCAATTCAGACCCTGATAAAGGCAGAAGTGTGTGATAAACAGGTTATCACATTCAACTAGTTCTCCTCCCCTCACTGTAAAAAATAGCATAATTTAACATTTTCGCATCTCATTAATTATCAGTTCATATCTCCTGTGTATTCGATCATAGATTCGATTGACTGCTTTCAACCTACGTCACCTTTTGGTATAAAAAAGCTAAGCCCTATATATCAATTTATTTTATTTAATCACGAAGGGATCCGCTCGAAAGTCAGTATTTCGTTGCTAAAAATCTCGGTGATAGAATACTCAAGGGACTACCAGTGGGAATAAAACGGTCCATAGGAAACAAAAACTTGAATTAAATAAGGAATGAAAATGTATGAGGTAATAATAAAGTTCCTTGCAGACTGGGAATCTGGGATGTGTTGTGGAAAGTTTAAAAATGAGACGCTTCTCTTAAAAATGAGTTGTCCTACGGTTTAGGGTTAGTACCTTTCCTTGCATGTTACTTTCGCCTCTCCATTTTCCGCCCCGTCCCCAATTTTGCCCGCCCCTAAACGTAACGCCTAACCGCCGCAAAAAATGTTTCCGCTGGTCCCTTAGGGGCCGATTATATGAGAGTTTTCAGCCCGTTTTTAACTTTAGCCGGGCTGAAAAGTCAGCCCGGCGTCGTGGTCAAAGTCATGTAAAAACAAATTTGCGATTACATGATATAGTTTCAGCCCGGCAAACCGGGCTTAAATTTCAGCCCGGTTTTACCAACCGGGCTAGGATTTTCAGCTCAACAAAACGGGCTGAAAAATTCCATATAATCGCAAATCATAATTTTAAACCGGGCTGAAATTATTGGAGCATAAATATCTTCTTTTTCTACCACTCTTTGTTCTCTTTGAAGATAGGTATGCTGCCAAAATCAAGTTCCTTTTGGCTTCCAACAGCTTGTACACAATCACTATGCCATTCAGTTGAAAAAGAAGAGCAAGAAGCACACTGAACTGCGAAAATACGAAAAGAGCGATTTTCTTCATGTTGCATGACGCCATTTTGAAAAGATTTCCCGCGAAAAATATGGATTTCAGCCCGGGTTGAAAATTACCATATAATCGATGCAAATTTCAGCCCGGTTAAAGTTACAAACGGGCTGAAAACTCTCATATAATCGGCCCCTTAATCTTAATTTTTTATTGCGCGATTAATCGCGGCTCGTTCCCAGAAGCCAAAATCGATCACAGAAGCCAAAATCGATCGTGAATGCCCGGCCGTTGAACAATTAATATATTCAAATTTTGTTAGAGCTTTTATTGGAAGTTCTACATAATCAAAAAAGCTAAATATTGCTTGTAATATAATAAAATAAACAAAATACACTTACCTTTAAGTGAAAATTAATTAAGTGGTTGTTGTAGTGAAAATTAATCGACATGATTAACCAACATAATATTAATATTTAAACAGCACGGTTGAACGATTGAATCGAAAACGTTGCTGTTGGATGATTGCTTCATTATACCAAAAAAACAATGTGTTCACTAACCGTGCACAAATTTGCATAAAGGAACAAAAAGATAGAACTGCGCTAGGAGATCATGTCGATTAATTCAAAATTTATTCTTGCGCTGACAAAATTTATTAACAAAATGTATTTCTATTTAATTTCAAAATTCGTGCACTAGCTGAGAAAATTTATTTGTGCTGTGCATATTTGTGCATTGCGAAAATGGGCCACCGTAAATTATCATAATTATAGCAATTATTATTTACAGTCAAAAGGTATTTTAGATCTTTTTTCGCTCCGAAGCTTTCCGTGTTATTTTCTTTGTCCTATTGGAAAAGTTTGAGGTCAACGGGAACGCCTGTTAAACTGTCGAAAAATGTTCGCGGTTTTGTGTGAACACACGAAAACTCTGCTGTTATTATTTTGATGACTTATGATTGGCTTTGCGCCTGCGCTGCGCACATGTCTTGCTTGAGCATCAGGCTTTCTGGAGGCATTTTGTAGCGTCGGGTTACATCTGGACAAGACTAATTCATTCTTCCCCTTGGCCATGGTGATGTTCAAAATGAATAGTCTATTGATATTACTTTTTATTTCGTGGATATCCTACGCAGGTATGCTAAATTACGAAGCTTTAATGGTTATATTTAAGCTTAAATCATGCTGACTGAGCTTAAAATAGTTATCTCAAACCAACGCTCAAAGTCAAACCTCGAGACAAACGGTCTTGTCTGACAGTAACACAAGCTGTTTCTCTAATGAAATTCATCATGTGAGAAACAATGTCGTCGTTTTGAGACAACTATATAATACTTCGCAACAAAACACAATATGATAGAACGGTGGTTGTTCGGTGAGCAGATACAAGAGTTGCTATTTTAAGATGAAACAAAAGGGCGGCACCTTATATAATCTTCATTTCATATCGAACGGTGCCGTAAAAGTTGCCGTAGAAATAATGGACTTCGGATTTACTATTAAAGCTGTTGCTTTTCAATTAAACAGTAATGCAGCAAACGTTTATTGGGGATACTGGGGAAGAGCCATTCAATGCCGAATAATAAGTCGTTGCTATGAGTTGACTGTTGGATGTTATGTTGTATGTTTTTATAATATAGTCACTGACTTGAGTGCTGTCCTTTTGTGTAGTCTTTCATAAAAGTATACCCCGCTCTGTTCTTTATAGACTTTATAAACTTTCGTTTAGAATCGTGTACTCGACGAGTTCGTGTGTATGCATGTGGCGTTATACTTATATCTCAGTAGGGTTCTCTTATTGAAAATTTGCTTGCAGTTATTAGTTCTGTTGTTATCCTCCGCTGCGGTGCACTTTCATATCATATTTATTACGCATAATTTAGAAAGAAAGCATCTGTACTCTTGCAGGATAAACGTCTAGGGGAGGGTGTATAGCCAAAGGTCATCGGCATGCTTTCACTTTCGTTGCTGTAATATCTGTCCAAAATATTTTGTCTGGAATATTGAAAACACTACTCGTGTGTCATTTTTTCAAATACCAAGAAAGTTCTAGTGTTTCAGGTGTCGTCATAGGGCACTTAATTTCATATTCGTAATCTACAACAGTGTTAGCTTTTTTACGCAAAGTGAGGATCATCAAATTTGACTGTTATTTCGTTTTTGTTTTATTTACAAACGACAAACGTTGTCCACCCATGAAAAACACTTTGTCTTCGACAGCAAAATAATTTCTATCACTATATAATTTCTGACCATGGCTGAATATACAATTCATGTTTTCAAAATAGTTGGTCTACATGGCGTGTGTTATGTCTGTCTCAAATTTGGCATGCCATGGTTAATAAAGTTGGGGTACCATTACTTGGTAACCGTGCAGTATCACTGTACCAGTGTCAGACACACGAACGTGTTCCAAAACACGTTCCGGACGCAATCCTGAATGCGTTCGATTGCAATGGAAATTCTGTTGGAAGCTGTTAAAAGGTTTGGAAAACTACGAGTGATTAACCAATGTACTGTAACAAATAGTGTTTATACAAAGAATGTATTGAACTTGAGCCTTATGGCTTGGATCAAACAAGGATGAGAGTAAATGAGAGTTGCCAGTCACACTACCTACTTAGTCTACTGTAAGTTAAAATTATTTAAACAGGGAGCAGGGGCATAAGTAGTTTATACTATCGCGAGGCTGGGTTTTAATATTCAATGTTCGAAAGTCGTTGATTGGCATGTTTACATGCTTATGCTTGGATGAATCAAAACATAAGCTGTAGATATAAATTCATATTAGTGTAGCGTAGCGGCTTAAAGTTGTAGTGAAATGACTCGTATCACCCATCAGCTCAAAAACCAAACTGCGGTCCAGTCAACAATGGCGGAACATGAACACGTTTTATCCATATGGATAACCGGCCATATGAGTCATCGGCGAAAATCGCACACGAGTCATTTGCAAAAATCGCAGGATCTTGGTATCTGGATTTGTAGCGATCTAACATGGTCAAAGCAAGTCCTCAATCAGTGTTGCATGGCGAACAAATTACTGGGTTTCATAGTGCGTCCACACCTTGGGTACGCGCTCAGGTGTGGGCACCACAGTCGATTTAGCTGCTCAAATGGGTGGAGTGTTTGCAGAGACGTGCAACTAAATACATTTTAAAGCTTCCTTTCCGATGCGAAATTCAATACAAGAAACGATTACAGCAGACAAAGTGACAAACTTGTTACCAATCTCATATTGGCATGAGTTCCTAGACCTGATTTTCTTCTTTAAAGCCATAAAAGGTTTAATTGACATAAGCAGTGATATTCTACCACTCGAAGGAATACAGGCAGGGCTACTAGATCAGCTAGTAATGAAGTCTACACATAATGCAAAACGGCCACGTATCAGTGATCCTATTTTAAGAACTTGTAGAATGTGGAACGCTCTACCAGAACACTTGTCTAATTGCGACGAAGAACTATTGCTTTGAACGTTTTTAGAAAGTTTCTTTTGGATTATTATTTTTGCGCTTTAAATAATGTTTTCGACCAAGACGATCCACGTACGTGGAAGACCATCTGTAACACTGCTAGCGCCCTGCGCCAGGTGCCATCTTGTTGTTTTTAAACTTAACATTATGTAATTTTTGGGTCTGTCTGTCTGTCTGTTTGTCTGTCTGTTTGTTTGTTTGTTTGTTTGTTTGTTTGTTTGTTTGTTTGTAAGTATAATTTCTCCTTTAAGGTTTTTAAACTTTATTTACTTTAGTGTAAGGGCCCACAGTAATTGGCGAAAGCTACATGTATTGTGAATGTGGTGTCCCAGCCTTTCTATTGTTAGCTTGTTTTTGTATGTTTTAAATTGTATAATATTCTGTGGCAAAGCTTAATAAACTATAAACTATATTGCCACTCAACATCAATGTTCACAACCTGAATATTTTGCACTATTAAGCAAAATCGTGACAGGTGCAACTTTAAATACTATATAGACGATACATTGATGATCGTCAAGCTCCTATCATCAGAAAAATGATTCTGAGTCCCGGACAGGAATCGAACCTGTAACCTAAAAGCTATATGGTACATAACCAAGCATATTCCACAAAATAATGACATCTTGAAAACCCAATATTTTAGTCAATAACAAGATGAGAGTATTGTGAAATTGTAATATTTCAACTTTATTTCAAAGACATTTTCAGACAAAGTGATTACAAAAAAATGCCTACATCAATACATCATTAACAAGGAAGATGACTTTGTAATAGTTGAAATATTACAATTTTACAATAGTCTTGTTTTGTTATTCACTCGAATCTTGGGTTGTCAGGATCCGATGTCATTATTGTTTGGAATATGCATTTTTTGTATATTATTTAAAGTTGTCGGCTGGTTGTGGTATGTCTTCTTTCAATTAAAAGACAAAATGAATATAAATTTATGCAGTATCAAGATATTTATGGATGATTTCACCAAAGTTTTTTGTGCTTCGAAAAATGGCTGACCAAGCATGCAATATGTCACAGTTGACACGCACTCTTTAAGGCCAGCATTAATTTTGAGGTCTGTTCTAGATCGGTCATTTACTGGTAAAATTATCCAGTTTGTCTGGCAAATATTGTCGCCTACTGGTCATCTATGACTGGTAATTTTTTTCCCTAACAAAAAAGGCGAGTGGGATTGAGTTTTTTGTTTCGGAAAATCTTTCTTTTATAATCATTGCAGACGTTTAGTTTTGGAAAAAATGGATGTCTTTGCACCTCAAAACACCACAAGGGGATGTCTCCTGTACATCAAACCCTGGAAGCATTATCCAGGGTACACGACACGTTCACTCAATTTAACGTGTAATGAGTGACTTTTTCAACTTAAAACTGCCACTATGTAAACAAAATACAACAGATACAGGCAGTGGCGTACCGTGACCATTTTGGATGGGGGGGGGGGGGTGTGTATCATCTTAGTTTTACCGGACGAATTACACATGGGCGCAGATTTTCTTCCATTGCATTGTACGTACCCTATCCAGAATCTTCACTTGGCGCTCCTTCGGAGAAAAGTACCTGGGTACTAGGTGGGATCGGAAATCGGGAAAAGGGAGGAATATTAATTTAACATTAACCCATGCAATGGTAACAATATTACATTTCATATAAATCGAGTTTTATACAACCGACAAAGTTTAAACAGTCGAATAAGTCGATGAAGTCAATTTTACCAATGATCTAATATGACGAACAGTTTACTGACAGCCTTAACTATTACAAGGTTTTCCCAACTTCCGGTCTGACCAATCAGTTTTACCATGGATAGTAAATAGACTGGATAGGAAACTGGCTGACGTCAGCGTGGAAACCTAGTTGCAATTCGTGATGTCACGAAGATGTCACGAATACACAGATTTTGCTGAGTTTCTCTTCGACTTCTCCATATTTTCGTATTCAAGTAGCTATATTGAGATTCCAAAATGTTTCATCGTCTTACAAACCTGCCTAAGCCACGACCAAATGATCGAGGTAAATGTTGTTCGTCTTTGTTTCAGCTGTTTTCGTTTTGTGGTGAAGAAACTGGCGTCGCAAAACTACCGTTGTTTTAGTTGAAATTTGGGACGCGTTTTTCACCGTCTAAAGTTGGATCTTTTCGCCTAAAATGAGTAATGGTAGTCGGATATTCCATCGTAAAGTGGCATTGTGATATTTTTTGGCAGTTTGACTAATTTTTAGCTGTATTATCGCTAAACGTTGCGATTTATGGTGTTTTTGTTACGTCACGATTTGCAACTAGGTTTCACGCGACCAAACGCCATCAACTGGTGTCTAAACCAATCAGCATGCTGGAAACGTCGCACGTGATCTTAGTTCCTATCCAGTCTATTTACTATCCATGGTTTTACCAATCTCGTTTTGGCGCGGCGGAGGCTCTGGGAACGAGATTGTGGTTTTACCGTACCCCCGACTCCGCATTTTACTAGCCTGTGCACAGCCGCGAACCTCGCGGATTCCCGGAGAGTTACCGGATGTGCACAGGCTACATTTTACCGACCAATTCAGTGAGGTACGCCCCTGGATACAGGTACACGTAAGTGTATGGTGTTCCATCTCCGCCAAAAATCTATATTGCGTGTCAACATTCAAGTTTGGCTTTCAACATTCATATTCGTCAATCGACCATGAACATTAGGTAGTGCTTTTATGAATTCTGTAGCACTACGTCGAACCGCACAGGGATGAACAATCGACTTTACAATGCGATATCGAAGTTTGCTATTCAACATTCAACTTTGCAAAGCATTAACGAAGTTTGTGATTCAACAATCAAGTTTACTTATCAAACATTTGACATTGAATTCCGATAGCAAAGTTCGCAATTCAACAGTCAACTTTGCAATGCGATATCAAAGTTTGAAATTCAACATTTAACATTGAAATACAATATCGAAGTTCGCGATTCAATATTCGACTTTGCAATGCGATATCGAAGTTCGCGATTTAACTTTCAACTTTGCGTACAAACTCCGCCAAAAAACAAATTCCGCCAAAAAACAAATTCCGCCAAAAATCATCACGTGATCCAACCACTTATCCCTATTTATCTCATGTGGGTCCTTCTTTCGTCCAGAGATCTCTAGTTTTTCGTTTGTTTGTCGTCGACGCTGTGGCAAATATGGGTGATACCAGTGATCAGCAAGCTAGTGATCAGGTGAATTACGTTCGCCATACTGTTATTTTCAACGAGTAGTTTTTACTCTTTTAAGAGGATCAAAGTTAACTCCATGCGCGTGAGTTATTTTACAGGAGTTATTTTAACTCTACTTTTTGGAGTACCGTATCTGAAAGTTATCCCTTACGCCCGAGTTAACCGTCTCAACTAGGGTTACGCAAACTCTTCTAGAGGAGTTAAAACTTGTCGGAGTTATTTAAACTCTATTTTGGGGGTGAATTCCTGAGATAAGTTCTCAATCATAACAAACACGATCAAAATACACGCGTAAACAACAATTTATGTTGTGGTCTAAGGCCTAGCCTTATACTTCTCATGAACCGAACCTATATACGGCCGAGTATTTTTACTCGGGTGTATTGTAAAAATGGTAAAATGCCCGGCAATATCGCAATGGGATATTTATTATATTACTTGTATTTTATGATTTGTAAAGTATTTTCAAAGCCATTAAAATCTATCTTCCGGGGGTATATGACAACTCGACAAAGAAGCCAGTAAAATACTTGAATCTGATTGGAGAAAAATTACAAACAGCGAAAATCTGTCAATCAAGTTTTTAGGCAATCAAATTTTAATTAATTTTTAACTGCCGGCCTCCGCAAAGAAAGTTCGAAGATATGCGAAGCCTCAAAAACAATACAAATGAATTGTAAAATGTATAACTATTATGACAGAAAAGTACGTTGCTTAAAGTTATCCGTCGCTGCTGTCCAGAACTTGAATCGCTTAAATTAATTCGTGGCGAACCTGACTTGAAGAACCAGAACCGACTTCAGGCAAATTGCCATCACCGAACGAAAAGGAGCAGTCCTGAGAACATGGTTGATGCCGGTTTTGAAAGGGAGGACGAATTGGTGGAATAACTCGTTCCGACGAACGGAATATATATGATTGGTGAAGCGAACAGATATAGTCAACGCTGATGTGTTTGGCCAAGTGGTTGTCGCTGTTATACCAAACTATTTCAGAGCTTGGGGCTGATTGCTGTCAAATAAAATCGCGAATCTGGATTTCTGGCGAGATAAGACTTGAAAAAAGCGACCGGGCAACGGCCCTTTCGTGACGTACATTTTGGGAGAAAAAAGGCTCTGTCAGCCAACTGACGTGCTCGTTTACCTCAGGAGCTAGCGGCTACGAAGGAGACCATATATATAGAGTATAGACGGGAATGAAATTCACTCATATAAACACGAGCCAAAAACTATCTCGCTTACCGAGCTATGGCTCGCCTCCATGCAAGTTTATCAGGAAGAGACCGATATATATTGAGTTATTTTATTTATACAAACTTGTGTTAAGTAAAAATATTTGTTACGATAGTGTTTAAAATAAAGACATGCAAGTGCATTTAACTCGAAAATATGGAGTTTATTTTTATATTTTAACCCAAATTTCTGGAGTAAAATTAACTCTTCATTGCCGAGTTATTTTTAACTCCGAAAAGAAGAGTAACATTTAACTCCACAAATCGGATTGTTTTGGACTCAACATTTAAACCCCGATTCTGGAGTTAAAACTACTCGTTGAAAATAACAGTCTAGTGTTTGCAAACACTCAAGGAAACACTTCTCAACGTTGCTAACCATCTAAATGTTTTGCAAAGTCCGACTTGCGGCCTATAAATATACAAATATTTACTCTTTAATCTATGTATTTCAACTCACTTTGTAATCACAAATTCATAGATTGCAATCACAGAAGAACACTTTTAATCAGTGGGGTAATGGAACTATATATACTGAGACTTTAGTGACCTTAGGAATTTTGCATTCTGTCTAACAGAAATTCCCCAACAACCATTTTATTAAGCATATTTATCAGCATGAGATAAATAGGGATAAGTAGGGATAAGTTGTTGGATCACGTGATGATTTTTGGCGGAATTTGTTTTTTGGCGGAGTTTGTACGCAAAGTTGAAAGTTAAATCGCGAACTTCGATATCGCATTGCAAAGTCGAATATTGAATCGCGAACTTCGATATTGTATTTCAATGTTAAATGTTGAATTTCAAACTTTGATATCGCATTGCAAAGTTGACTGTTGAATTGCGAACTTTGCTATCGGAATTCAATGTCAAATGTTTGATAAGTAAACTTGATTGTTGAATCACAAACTTCGTTAATGCTTTGCAAAGTTGAATGTTGAATCGCAAACTTCGATATCGGGTTCGACGTAGTGCTACATAATTCATAAAAGCACTTCCTAATGTTCATGGTCGATTGACGAATATGAATGTTGAAAGTCAAACTTGAATGTTGACACGCAATATAGATTTTTGGCGGAGATGGAACACCATATAAGTGTTCATTTTTACAGTCAACAAGTAAGAAATTTGAACATGTGAGAACACAGGAAGTCATATCAACATAACTACACACTTGCCGCTTTTTAGCACATGTATTGTTTTGCATACTTTCATGCCACAATTTCAAGCCACAATTTCAAGCCCTTAAACCACTAACATTGTTGAGGGAAACATTTTAAATTGACGAAAAGCTCGGAATTAATATTTGTTTGTTACTAGCACTGTGATCTTGTCAGGCTAAACATGTGTTGAATAATTCTTGTTGCCAATGATACAAGAGCCAGGAGGGAAATACTGTACATACACACAACAGCTGATAGTAAAAGGTGTTCTTTTAATGGATCATGACAACTCAACAGCAACTCCCATACCTGACAGTGCATACGCTACAGTGTTTATACTAAACACACACATCAACTACACAATCACAAATACAACAAATTATGAGTACAACATATGAGTACAAACTTGGTAGTGTGAGATTGCAAATGACATTTTAATATAACATAAAGATTAACATAAACACCCATGCAACCCATGCATTCATTATAAACTCGAAAACAACAGAAATAAATTGCTTTCTTTCATGTAAAGACCGAACTCCCACAGAATACCAAAGCTCTGTTGTATATCAGTAAAACTGATCACTGCCTCTAACTCGCATCAAAGAACATGCCACTCATCCTACTTCCCAAATCTTTAACCATGTTACATCCTGCGAACATTTTCAATACATCAAAACCCTACTAGAATTTTCTCCAGACACAAACAATGCCATATCTTGTAACCTAACCCAACTAAATTTTAATAACTGTAAGATTATTGACAAATCTGAACACTGGTCGTTGTTACTCTTTAAAGAATCCCTCACAATTCGCAGACAAAATACAGATTTATTGTGTACAGGTATTTTATCAAAATACTTGTGTATTTTATCAAAATACTTGGTGGTTCCCATAAATTTTAAAGATTAACATGTTTTTTATATATTGTAGCCTATTATATGATCTTTGATTTAATATTCTGCCATCTTCGTTTGTAAGGCAATTTGATCACCAATAACTTTGTGAAACTATGTAAATCAGTATGTATATTATTGTACATACTGTATCATTCTATATGTACAGTACATCTTGGTGGCTCTTTATTCTGTACTTGTTTGTTTTTTACTCTTACATAATAATATAATAATATACAAATATTTATATAGCGCTGACTCCGTGTAGTCCATTAGCGCTTCACATCATATAAAATAGTTAGATTAGTCTAATTAAATAAGAAAGGTTAAGGTTCATAAAAAGCAGTCTTAAAAAGATGAGTTTTAAGAAGTTTCTTAAAAATTTGTAATGAATTTCCAGGTGCTCTAATGTTACTTGGTAGAGAGTTCCATAATATTGGTGCTGCTACCGAAAACGATCTATATCCACAGCCACGTTACGTAGGTTGTAACGTGGCGTCTCTAGATAATTCTTTGATCAGTTTTAACAGTTTACAAAAATTTGCTACATATTAATATTACTGACATACCTGTACCTGTCAGCAATGTCATTCTCAAATCTGGTTAAACAACAACCTGTACTGTACCTACCTGTGTAACGCAAACCCTTGCCTATTGCTCTGGTTTACTTAAATGTTTAAATGCTCCCAAATTCCCTCTTGCGTTTGCATCTGCTTACTGTACAGTATGTCAACATGGGCACCATTTTCTATTTCTTAAAATAAGGTATACTGGTATTGTACTGTATCTAATCTGCCATTTAATCATTGTGATGAATAATCAAATACTATTTTTGCTATAGTAACAGAGTGTTATACAGTAGCTTCAAAGTATGAACAGTACCAGTAAAAGTGGCCATAAGTGGTATTAATTGTGTGGTTGTAACACAGAGTTCTTCATTGTCACTGTAAAACTTACACTTTGTGCTTTAACTTTTTTCAGGGGCTTTCATACAAGTACATGTACGTAGTAATATTTTCCCATTTATCTTTAGTATCCATTGTAGTTATCAAAGGTGGTCCACACATTGGAGGTTCTGGCAATAATTTTATATGGAAGTGTCAAATATCTGGAAATGATACCTTTGAAGCATGGAAAAATCCTGATGGTGTTGTTGTTCATAACAGTACTGGGTTTGAATATAGTACATCAGGAGAAATACACAAACTAAAAATTCTCAAAGTGGAGGTTCATGATGGTGGATCCTGGGTATGTACATCTAAAGAAGGAAACAATGATTCTGCTATCCTAACTGTTTTAGGTAAGTCAAGTTTTAATTGTGTTATCATGGGTGTTGCAAACACACTTTGATTATGTCCAGTTACTGTATTTGCCGGCGATTACGCACACTGTGTATTATGCACAGTTGCCAATTTTGGCATCAAAAAACTTTTGACAACACATTAGACGCACTGGAAGATAACGCGCATAGCAGTTTTATATTTTGAAAGTGTAAAAAATGTTAAACCTGTGTGACTTAATAAAAATAGTTATTGTTGGGGTTAGATTTGGTGGCTCTAAGTCTAAAAAGAGCCGTTTTTGGGTGAAAATCTTTTAGAAGTCGTCTTCTTCGAAGCCCAAAATTGACACCATTGAACACTATCTTCCTTTGGCAAAACCCATTCAGTTTCTTGTGAAACCTATTTAAGAAAATCAATAAATAACATGTGATATATCGCACGGAAAATACAGTAAATTTGCCTAAATATTCTATTTTTTATAAAATTATCCAAATCTTATCTTATCACCAAAAATGTAGATTTGTTGCACCAAAAAAGCCAATTGACTTTATATATAATGTACAGGTAGTTTAACCTACCTGTACAATTGTACATGTATATAGTAATAAACCTATATACTGTAGTTCCTCCATTAATAAATGTTATGTATTTTAGTGAGTGAAACACCTGCAGGTTCTACAAATAAAACTCAGTACTTGCAAAAAGATTCGGCAGGAATAATTAAAGTCAATATACTTGGGTATCCAAAACCAACTTTTGAGTGGAAAAAGGATGGTAATATTCTGAGTTTGTCCACAAGTCGGTATAGCATAGGCAGTGGTGGCAGTCTGCTGATATCAAAGGTAGACCAGAATGATCAAGGAACGTATTCTGTGACAGCGATGCAACTGCAAGGTTCCCAGGAAGTAGATGTTGATGACATTATTGTATATGTTCATGGTAAGTACAGTATGTGTATGTCCTAAAATACATTTTTCAAGAAAAACATGCACACTCTTGTATCATGGTAACAAAACAAGAAAGGTAGTGAACTGAAAATGTTGACGTTTTGTGCTAAGACCCTTCATCAGAGTGAAATATGAGGTGGGCCTAAATACAAACCAATTAATTACCATAAAATTTGTTATTTGGCATTTGTAAGCATGGTTAATAGAGTGCTGAATAGGGATGAGCCAATCAAGAAAAGTCAAATTTACCAATCTAATAAATTCCGATACGATTTACGACCTGCTCAGGTGATTTATCGGTGGTTACCGATATTCGTCAACAGGAATTCCTAACACTTGAATTTGCTGCAAAACATAACATATGTTTGGCAAATTGTTTGGCAAAGATAATGACATAACTCGGGCTACCAGTACCTGTGCGTAGCACAAGTCTTCATCTTCCGGCTTCTTTTCTGCATGTGTTCGTCGTCGTCATCGTCGGTTTTTTCTAGGTCGAGAGAACGTAATTATTGCGTGGGCGTATAAATAGCGAATTAAAGCGATTTTGGGCAGTTTTATTACTCGGGCTACCTGTGAGTAATATGAGTCTCAAATCCGGCTTCATTTCTATGTTCGTCATGTTCGTCGTCATCGTTTTTTTCTACGTTGAGAGTGTAATTATTGCATGGGCGTATAAATAGCGAATTAAAGCGATTTCAGGCTGTTTTATTGCCAATGAATCGCAGTCTGAAAAGCATTTACGAGACCTGTAAACCCGCAAACTAATGCAAATAAGAGAAACACAGATAAGAGATTAAAGAAAGAACTCGCAGAACCGTGGACGAAATGTCAACATGACAACATATACTGTAGTCGTTGCAAGACATGCAAGCGAATTGAAGCGAGTTCGGACTTTCGTTTTATTGGCAATGAATCGCAGTTGGAAAAGTTTACCGAGACCTGTAAACCCGCAAACCATTGCAAAGATTCTCTCCAAGATGAGAGAAACACAGATGAGAGATCAATCATGAAGACGGATTGGACAGCCGAAGGACAGGGAAATATTATACTGTGTTGACATTTATCCTGTGAAACTCTGTAATATTAATCATGAAATGTTGTGTTTTTGTGTGATTTAAATCAATCCCATATAGAAATGATCACTTGAATCTGGCGAATCCAACGCTGTAGGTTTCGTCTACTTAAAATGTGAAGATCAGATGTTATATGAAAAAATGCGTAAGTGATTAAAGCGAGACTCGTCTTTAATATCAAAGTACGTGGCTTCAAGATCTATTCGTCGTTTACCCGATGATTTAATGCTTTTATGTCCATTAAACCGACAATGCCTTCAGTGCCTGATTACAGAAATCAATGCAGTAAAAATTATCCTTTGTAATATAAGACAAGTGAGCGGGTTTTCTAATTCCAACTGTCTATTGTCTAACATGCCACCAATGCATACCCATCTCCGCAGGCAATATGCGCGCCATGTCCCTAAAAGTAGCCCGAGTTAACGCCTAGCGGGCATCTTGTTAACGATCAATTATCAGCAATACGGAATTTAAGTTGAAATATGAAAAATGAAACACGATCGGACAAGAAATATGATGTGTTAAACATGATGCACCTTATCAAATTAATTAAATCGACAGTTTCTTTGTGGAATCACTACAACTTAGCATTTTTCTTAAAAAAGAAAATGAAATTCACAAGTATAAAACCCCGAATCGGTATAATTACGCCTTTCGTATTTGTCTAAAAGTGCTTTTAATACTTCCAATGTCTATTCTACAAATATACTTTTCAAACTCTAAATCAGATCTGTCTATGTGGCCCGTCTGCTGACATAGGTACATGTATAGAGTTTCTGGTCCACGATTGTGGGTATGGGTTTGAACCTGACACCAAGTTACACCTTTCGTATTTGTCTAAAAGTGCTTTTAATACTTCCAATGTCTATTCTACAAATATATTTTTCAAACTCTAAAACAGATCTCTCCACGTGGCCCGTCTGCTGACCTTCAGCGTACCATAGTATACCAAACCACGTAACAGGTATTTCTCGGACCGCCAATATATGTTGATGTGATTGGCCATTAAACAATCAGCCTGAATGTTGCTGATTATCGACTTCTGATTAATTTCCGATTATTGGCTCAACCTTAGTGTTGAATGTACAGGTACAGGTATATTCTTGGTACCCAACTGGAACAAGTTGCAAAAATGCAACTACATGTACCTGTACATATTTATTATTATTATTTGTAAATATACTTTTAAGTTCTGGTCCGCAGTAATTGGCAATGCTGTTGCGGTCACCCTGCCATTGTTTTATTATTGTATAGTGTAATCTATGTTGGGTTTCATTTTGGGTTTTTTTTTGGGTTTTTTTGCACAATGGTGAAGCTAATAAAATAAAATTAAAAAATGTATAGGAACCATCACCTCTGGAGCTCTAGACCAGTGCTCTTCCTTGCCAACTGAGCTATAAATGCCAAGAATAAGGGTTTCAAGAATATGCTATCAGCACTTACATGTAATGCAAAATTTTCTTCTAGAGTACCATGGGAATATTTTCTCTAGGATCAGTCGAACCAGTATTCCTGAATTGGAAAGCTCAAGATTTTTCTTGAGTTATTTACAACTTGTACAGCAGCAACGTAATGAGTTACAAACATCAAACTGCAATTTCGTAACATTTACAGTAATAAAATTATTTGACTGACAATTGACAAAAATTGACTGACTTAACATGACTCAAGCCAGTATACATATCGAAGGTAATCTTGCTCTGCCACCTGAGTTTTGGTATCTCAGTCCTTAGAACATCCAGCTTTGTAGCCTTCTGATTGCTGGGAGACTCTCTAACCATTGAGCTACATGTAGTAAATGGCATGTAGTACTGGTACATGGACTCAGATGGTTGAGCGAAGGTTATAATGTATACTGGTTCAATCTGACACGTGTATTGAATTAAACATGTCAAGTATTTATTGAGTAACAAGACGCCCGCTAGTACCGCTACCCCACCAAATGCAGAACGCCTGACACGCAGACGAAAACATGGCAATGCTATTTTTTCTAATATCTGTTCGATTGAAGGTCTTCGTGTGTCAAAATTTATATAAAAATCAACGGCAAGGTATACTGTACGAAACATATCTGTTACGAAATTACATCGGTTTAATGGACATAAAAGCATTAAATCATCGGGTAAACGACGAATGTGTGGACGAATAGATCTTGAAGCCATGTCCTTTGATTTTAAAGACGAGTCTCGCTTAAAATCGCTTACGCATTTTCTCATATAACATCTGATCTTCACATTTTAAGTAGACGAAACCTACAGCGTTCGATTCGCCAGATTCAAGTGATCATTTCGATGTAGAATTGATTTAAATCAGACAACACAACATTTCATAATGATTAATATTACGGAGTTTCACGGGATAAATGTCAACACAGTAATATATTTCCCTGTCCTTCGGCTGTCCATTCCGTCTTCATGATTGATCTCTCATCTGTGTTTCTCTCATCTTGGAGAGAATCTTTGCATTAGTTTGCGGGTTTACAGGTCTCGTAAATACTTTTCAGACTGCGATTCATTGACAACAAGGGTGAAGGCAAGGAACATTGAGGCAAGGGTGAAGACCCTACGAGTTATTGCGCAATTTTGCAAATTTGTGGAACCCCAAAAATAATACTAATACGAATACTAATAATAATGAAGCCGAAACTAAGACTCGTGCTACGGCCAGAGTAATAAGTATATGGTTTGTGTATTGGCGAATGTGGAACCAGTACACATTGCAACCATCGCTCTACCATCTGAGTTAGTCAAGTCAAGTCAATTTTATTTACCAGCAATAAAAATTAAAAATTATAGACAAAGACATAAATAACTGGCAAGGTAGCCCAAAAAGAAACCAACAGGCTTATAAGATTTGGGCTTCCTTTTTACTTAATTTTACATATAAATTAGCAGCATGAGCAGTACGAGAGGAAAATACATTTTTATAACATTACATCAGAATCCATTCGTTAGTTACGAAACGTACTAGAAAGATTGTTCAAGTGTACGTAGACAAAAGAAGATAATTTTTCAATTTAGACTGGAAGCAAGCAACAGTTGAGGCATCACAAATATCTTGGCTAAGTGTGTTAAAAATTTTTGGACCCTGTAAACTGTAAATTGTCTAATTTTTGTTCTACAAAAGGGAACATGATAGAAATTAGAATTCCGTGTGACGAAGTTGTACGTAGAAACAAATCATCAAAACATCTAGGGAGCAAATTGTTTTGATATGAATACATAAACTTTCCTAAGTGAAATAAATACATTTTTCCAAATTTAAGAATCTTCAGTTTAAAAATCGGATCAGTGTGTGCATCAAATGCTTCCTTGCTAACAATTCTAACAACACGCTTCTGAAGCAAGACAATACGATTAAGATTTGATGGGTACGTGGAGCCCCAGACAATAATACAGTATTGAAGGTATGGGTAAATAAGAGCATAGTACAACGTATATAAGCATGATTTAGAAAGGCAAAAACTTGATTTGTACAGGTTGGTATATGATACCTGTTGATTTTGATATTTTTCTAGCAACATGAGAAATATGAGGCTTCCAAGATATGTGCTCATCTAAAATTATGCCAAGAAAAACAACCTCCTTGACCAGATCAATTTTATGGCCATTTAACATTAATAACAAATCAATATTAAGTCTTTTCTGTCTAGATTTGAAAAGCATATAATTAGATTTCTTTATATTGATTGAGAGCATATTAGCCTTAAATATTACATATAACATATAACATATACATATACATATACATATACATATACATATACATATACATATACATATACATATACATATACATGTGGAGTACATATACATATACATGTAGCTTAAGCCTAGTTCATTCTGATGGACAGTATAAATATTCCTATAGGAATTACTATAGAATATAAATATTCCTATAGCAATTACTATAGAATATAAATATTCCTATAGCAATTACTATAGAATATAAATATTCCTATAGGAATTACTATAGACTATAAATATTCCTATAGGAATTACTATAGAATATAAATATTCCTATAGCAATTACTATAGAATATAAATATTCCTATAGCAATTACTATAGAATATAAATATTCCTATAGCAATTACTATAGAATATAAATATTCCTATAGGAATTACTATAGACTATAAATATTCCTATAGGAATTACTATAGAATATAAATATTCCTATAGCAATTACTATAGAATATAAATATTCCTATAGCAATTACTATAGAATATAAATATTCCTATAGGAATTACTATAGACTATAAATATTCCTATAGGAATTACTATAGAATATAAATATTCCTATAGCAATTACTATAGAATATAAATATTCCTATAGGAATTACTATAGAATATAAATATTCCTATAGCAATTACTATAGACTATAAATATTCCTATAGGAATTACTATAGAATATAAATATTCCTATAGGAATTACTATAGAATATAAATATTCCTATAGGAATTACTATAGACTATAAATATTCCTATAGGAATTACTATAGAATATAAATATTCCTATAGGAATTACTATAGAATATAAATATTCCTATAGGAATTACTATAGAATATAAATATTCCTATAGCAATTACTATAGAATATAAATATTCCTATAGCAATTACTATAGAATATAAATATTCCTATAGCAATTACTATAGAATATAAATATTCCTATAGGAATTACTATAGAATATAAATATTCCTATAGCAATTACTATAGAATATAAATATTCCTATAGGAATTACTATAGAATATAAATATTCCTATAGGAATTACTATAGAATATAAATATATTACTATAGAATATAAATATTCCTATAGGAATTACTATAGAATATAAATATTCCTATAGGAATTACTATAGAATATAAATATTCCTATAGGAATTACTATAGAATATAAATATTCCTATAGGAATTACTATAGACTATAAATATTCCTATAGCAATTACTATAGAATATAAATATTCCTATAGGAATTACTATAGAATATAAATATTCCTATAGGAATTACTATAGAATATAAATATTATTACTATAGAATATAAATATTCCTATAGGAATTACTATAGAATATAAATATTCCTATAGGAATTACTATAGAATATAAATATTCCTATAGGAATTACTATAGAATATAAATATTCCTATAGGAATTACTATAGACTATAAATATTCCTATAGCAATTACTATAGAATATAAATATTCCTATAGGAATTACTATAGAATATAAATATTCCTATAGGAATTACTATAGAATATAAATATTCCTATAGGAATTACTATAGAATATAAATATTCCTATAGGAATTACTATAGAATATAAATATTCCTATAGCAATTACTATAGAATATAAATATTCCTATAGCAATTACTATAGAATATAAATATTCCTATAGCAATTACTATAGAATATAAATATTCCTATAGGAATTACTATAGACTATAAATATTCCTATAGGAATTCCTATAGAATATAAATATTCCTATAGCAATTACTATAGAATATAAATATTCCTATAGGAATTACTATAGACTATAAATATTCCTATAGGAATTCCTATAGAATATAAATATTCCTATAGCAATTACTATAGAATATAAATATTCCTATAGGAATTACTATAGAATATAAATATTCCTATAGGAATTACTATAGAATATAAATATTCCTATAGGAATTACTATAGAATATAAATATTCCTATAGGAATTACTATAGACTATAAATATTCCTATAGCAATTACTATAGAATATAAATATTCCTATAGGAATTACTATAGAATATAAATATTCCTATAGGAATTACTATAGAATATAAATATTCTTATAGGAATTACTATAGAATATAAATATTCCTATAGGAATTACTATAGAATAAATATTCCTATAGCAATTACTATAGAATATAAATATTCCTATAGCAATTACTATAGAATATAAATATTCCTATAGGAATTACTATAGACTATAAATATTCCTATAGGAATTCCTATAGAATATAAATATTCCTATAGCAATTACTATAGAATATAAATATTCCTATAGGAATTACTATAGAATATAAATATTCCTATAGCAATTACTATAGAATATAAATATTCCTATAGGAATTACTATAGAATATAAATATTCCTATAGGAATTACTATAGAATATAAATATTCCTATAGGAATTACTATAGAATATAAATATTCCTATAGGAATTACTATAGACTATTAACATTCCTATAGGAATTCCTACAGACTATTAACATTCCTATAGGAATTCCTACAGACTATTAACATTCCTATAAGAATTCTTATAGACTATAAATATTCCTATAGGAATTCCTATTGACCCTAAATATTCCGATGGGAATTCCTATAGACGATAAATATTCTTGTAGAAATTACTATGGACTAAATATAATGATGATGACGACGAGGACAATGATGATGATGATGATGATGATGATAGGTTTATTAACATATTCTCGCACCAATGGGTGAATTACAATATGTATGCCAAAAATTTACAAATTGTAAATAAGAAAATGGTATACATAAATTGCGAAGTTAATTAAGATAACAATTAATAAATTTAAAAACCTATAACGCTCTGTTCTTAGGTAGAGAGAGTCTAGACTTACTGCGCAAATCACACCCGTGAGCGTTCTCTCGAGTTGCGAAGGCTCCATAATTTTCTTGAAAGTTTTAAGGGCTCAGGCACTCGAAATCGTGACGACATCCACGATTTCAACTTATGGTCGTTAATCATTACAAGGAATAGAACGGCACCCAACTTTGTCCTTTGAGGCACTCATCCGTTAACAAAGCCAAGCCCGATCGAAAGCCATCAATCATCACTGACTGGCGGCGGTTGGTTAAAAAAAGTCCATGGAATTATAGATTCAACGCCGAGCGACAACAGTTTCTTGATAAAGATGTTGTGGACTTGTGGTTTATGCGGTTAAACGCTTTGCTGAAGTCGAGAAAACACATTCGGAGGTACTAGTACGACGCGGAGGAGTCTAGTATCTTCAGCCAGTTGTTAACCATGTCGATGAATAATTAAATCCTTCATTAACACTTGACAACATAATTATTATATTTACAATATATTATATACTATAGTTAAAATTAAGTCTATTCAAAACAAATTGTTTAAAAATATTCATATTAGTTAAAACTGGGAACTACATTTATAACTAGAAATTACTATCGCAAGGAAAGTGCTGCCTCAAAGGCCATGGCATGGGCAGTGTAGTCAGTTTTGATGAAATTTCAAAGGTGAACCCTGGGATTGATTCAGATTGTATAAATTGTAACGGACATGTTTGTAATGGGAATAACTATTGTAGTCAACTAAAGTGCGACGTATAAAGCCGTTGACGAATCATACTCGCACTTAACTCGAATAGATTCGAGTCAACTAAAGTGCGACGTATAAAGCCGTTGACGAATCATACTCGCACTTAACTCGAATAGATTCGAGTCAACTAAAGTGCGACGTATAAAGCCGTTGACGAATCATACTCGCACTTAACTCGAATAGATTCGAGTCAACTAAAGTGCGACGGATAAAGCCTTGACGAATCATCATACTCGCACATAACTCGAATAGATTCGAGTCAACTATAAGTGCGACGGATAAAGCCGTTGACGAATCATACTCGCACTTAACTCGAATAGATTCGAGTCAACTAAAGTGCGACGTATAAAGCCGTTGACGAATCATACTCGCACTTAACTCGAATAGATTCGAGTCAACTAAGTGCGACGGATAAAGCCGTTAACGAATCCTACTCGCACTTAACTCGCATCTATTCATTAGTGCGACGTCGATCTAAAGTTGGCCGTATACTTCCTGACTGAAGGCAGAACAGATCGTTCAAACTTCCCAGCGTTGACAAGTTCCGAACGGCGAAAGGTAGAAGTTTTACACGTGTATTAAAGTTCTACGTCACAAAACGTCATAAAATGGAACAAATATCCCGACATCTCGACAGAGGGCAATTTACACAAATCGAGATTGCGTTGACTATAATAGGTCCGCGAAGAGATCTGGGTACGAGGACACAGAACCCAAGTCAAGATTAGTGTGCTGCCTACGGCAGCAATAATAATAACAATATATTCAATATAAAAGAGTCAGATAGAAAATAGTCGACTTTCTCCATAACTAAGTTCAATGTTCGTTTCCGATGCATATCTTAATGTGGATACTCTATAGTACCTCTTATGCATGCAACCGCTGATCTCATTAAGGCAAACGAAAGAGAACATCTCATGCACGCCAAGATAGTACTATACTCCGTCTTTCTCTTATTTGCTAACAACTCAGTCATACGTTTGTATGCTATTGAGGTCTCTTTACTTATCCCGCCAGTGGTAGAAAATACAAGGGGTGTGAAAGAGGCATTCTCAACTTCCCTAATTCTGTCACCATATTCTCGTTTCTTTGCTTGCTCCTGCTTCCTATATAAGGCCTGGATACTGGTATTGCGATAGCTACAATTGGGGTGAAAAACCCTTACATCAAAATATGCACTTTGCCGCCGACCCCAGAATCCCCTGGCTCTTATATCAGCTCTGGCATCTTCTTGTCTGTTCCATTACTCTTTGCTTCTGCATGGGTAAACTATCTCTAACGTCTTCAGCTTCGCTTTCCATTTGTTGATTCTTTTGTTTGCGAAGACTTGCTTTGATATTCTGTAATTCTGGCTTTCTAAACACTTTGGCCTGATCTTTAATCATCTCCTTCAATGGATCGCTGATTTTCTCCGATGCAGTAAATTGACTATCTGCTTACCGCCTCGCGTTTCTCTTGCAAAACCCCCCCCCCCCCCCCCCCCCCCCCCCCTCCCCAACCGACCCAATGCCCCCAAATAATGAGCCTGCTACTTCGAATACGGGATTTATGATGTTAAGTCCTCCAAGGCGTGTTGGAAGGGAAAGCAATTTCCTTTCCTCGCGAGAACATTGACCCCTACCAGTCAAGGCTAGAATTAGATACTCTTTATAGCATCTTCTAGTGGCTGAAATAGAATACCAATATTTTGATTAGTTCGCATTGTATATCTCCATTTCCCTACAATACCATGCGTAAATGCAGCATATGCTATCTCTATATATGAAATCTCCTCAGACCACTCTTACACTTTGTTTCCTACATCTTCTTTAATGAAGGTTGCATTACCAATGGCTGAGCCAAGTAATTTCTGACCCTCTATTGATAATTTGATACCTGTGCCTTCAAATAATCTGGCAGCTTCATCAAAAAATTCTGGTTTGACCATTAGAGTGGTTTTACCAGGATTTGGATAGTAGGCAAATTTAGGACCCATGACTACGAGATGTTGCTACCATTTTCGAAGCGTTTGGATTCTTCCTGCAGCGGCAGAGTCATCTGCAAACCACACTTGCTTTACATCTTGAACTTCTTCTCTGAGACTTCTAATTAATGGATGATGGCCAGTGCATACATTGCCATTGCTAATGGGTCGCCTTGTGTTATTGCCGCCGTGGACAGAATTTCTCTTCCTCCGGCGACAAACAATCTGATTGGTTTACTGTATGTGTTATTCAACTCGGTTGATATAGCAGGACATATTACTTTGATATTATGCAAAGCTGCCTGTCGATTAATCGTATTGAAAGCATTTTCAGCATCGACCAGAAGTATAGCCTCTGTTTCATCTAATTCTTGAATTTCTTTACCTCTTTAACATTACTGGAAAGTTGCATGATTGGTTTGCTCCTACCTTCGTGACCGTAGGCAGCGTGTCACTGTACTTGGTGCGACATCTAAAGAGCTACCTGTAACCTCAGGGGTTCCGGAAGGATCCATCCTGGGGCCAATATTATTCCTACCATTCATTAACGACCTACCGAAAGTTGTCGCGTCATCAACTGTAGCTTGTTTTGCTGATGATACTAAGATCTATCAGAGGGTGGACACTACTGAAGATGCGGTTGCCTTACAATCTGATTTAAGCAGTCTTGTGTCCTGGTCGGAACACTCAGGTTTATTATTCAACCATTCCAAATGTAAGTACCAACACATTACACGCAAGAAAAATCCCGTGTATTTCACATACGCCATCAAAGACACCGTGTCAATGAAAAGGACCTCGGCCTATATGTTGCAAACGATCTTTCGTGGTCTAAGCAGGTCAATGGTCAGTGCTTTAAGGTAAATAAACTGCTGGGATTTGTACGAAGGTCCTCTAGAGAGATCGAGAGCTGCACGACACGACACTCTGTACCTAGCTTTGGTCCGTCCGCACCTTGGGTATACGCAACGCAGGTGTGGGCACCACAGACTATCGAGCTCCTCAAGCGCGTGGAACGAGTGCAAAGACGGGCTTCTAAATTTATCCTGAAGCTACCCTTCCTATGTGAAATCTCACACAAGGAGAGACTGAAGTTAACCAATTGCTACCGATCTCATACTGGCACGAGTTTCTTGACCTAATTTTCTTCTTCAGGGCTGTTAATGGTCTAATTGATATAAACAGAGATGCTTTACCGCTTAGCAGAAATACAGACAGGACAACACGATCATCCAGTAACAACGATGCATGTATATACTTTTATTCCAAGGAAATGTAAAACACTCACTTATCAGCGTTCCTTTTTTGTACGAACATGTCCTCCCAAAATACCTTAGATACAAATCTACTCAATTGAAATCCTTTAATAAGTCCCTTTTAGAATATTATCATTGTGCCCTAAATAACATATTTGACCAAGACGACCTGCGGACGTGTAAGTCCATCTGCCCGAAGTGTAATGTTGCTCGCGCTCTTGTTCATATATCTTGCTGCTTTTAGATCCTTTAGAACTCTCTCAACTTTTAATTGGCGAAAGCTGTTGTGGTATCCCAACCTATTTGTATGTATGTATTTATGTACTTATTGTTTTTTGTGTATGTACTTATTAAATGATCTGGCGAAGCTTAATAAATAAATAAATCCTCAGGTGATAAGTGTTACTATCACGAAATATGTAAATGACGTCGTAGTTCCTTTGATGGGTGAGGTTCCTACACAATAGTGTACTATATAAGATGATGTTTTACTCTATTAAATGTCGAACGTGCTGTTCTCCATTCTGACCATATTCGTGTACGTTGTTGTCTTTGTTCGCGTGCTTGGTGTGCTGTTATTACCTCGCCATATACAACACGTTTATATTACTCTTCTAAACTTTACAAATATTAACATACAAAAAAGATACAAAAGTTAGAAAAGCTATAAAAATGTTAAAATTTATGTACATTATGTGTATTTACAGTTTTCAGGAATCTAAACTACTGATAATAATATAATTAATTTAAAAATACGAAACTGTTCTATAGTGGGATGATAATTGATCACTTAGTCGACTACACATCAATATATTAAGCACCCACCATGTTGGTGGAACTTAAGCAAAAGAATATCATTAACTTATTTTGTTTGTGGCACCAACATGGCCACCAAACCTTTGTCTTCGGAGTCTCAAGCGATTGGTTGCAAGTCAAGAATAGGATTATTTCGTGATGACGGACTAGCAGCTTTCAACAACATCTCTGGACCACAAGCGGAAAAAATCGAGAAAGACATAACCAAATGTTTCAAGGACCATGGGCTATAAAGATCGCAATTAAAACCAACCTGAAAATCATGAATTTCTTAGACGTCACATTCAATTAATGAATGGTACGTATTACCCCTCCAACCATCACCCGCCACTTACCTGAAGCCATCAATCACATGATTTCGAATATATCATGCGGTTGCATGAATAACTATTCGACAAAGCTAAACCACGTTATGAAGAATCTTTACAATCTAGTGGATACAACGAGAACTTATCATATACCAGCAGCTCAATCGTATCCCGAAGACGAAATAGAAACAGGAAGATAACTTGGTTCGATCCCCCTTTCAACAAAGCGTCCAAACTAATGTTGGAAATTCTTTCCTCATACATAAGCACTTCCCAGACAAATTACACAAGATCTTAAGAAACCACAACAACAAAATCATCAACACTGACCCAGACGATACATGTAACTGCCGGAAAAATATCAATGCCCTCTCGAAAATAATTGCCTATCATCACGTATTGTCTACAATGCCCTTATCACTACGAATGAAAGCACTCCAGGAAAGAATTACACAGAAGGCACATTTAAGCAACAATTCACTCAATACAAGCACTCGTTCCAACACAGAAAAAATACCAACATCACAGAACTTATACACATACCAACATCACAGAACTTTACATATGGAAATTGATGAATGACAACGAAGAACACAAGACTAAGTGGTCAATTATCACCCAGCTAAAGCTATAGTAATGGCGCTAAACGTTGAAACCTACTGTATGTCTTACAGAGAAGCTTTGTACCACCTCCTGAACAAAAGAGAAGAATTGATTTCCAAATGCCGACACGAGAATAAATTCTACATCATGAACTATACAAGAACGAAATAACTCGGACAACAGTCTTGTGGGGTTATGGAAGTGTGCTCCATTCTGATATATATAGAGACAATAATATATGCAATCGTTGGAGCTGGGCCCTGAGTAGCTATTGTCAGGGCAAACACTCGTATTGAGCTGGGCTCTGACATAGTGTCGATCAGGACAAACACTCCTATGCAGTCATTGGACCTGGGCCCTGCAATAAAATTGGTCAGGACAAACACTCCTATGCAGTCATTGGAGCTGGGCAGGATAGGGATCAAATTGTGCCTGAGAGCGATATGCAATGATAGCATTGGCCTCTAAGGCGGTTTTCTCATATGATATGTAGGAATTCGAGGTCTTTGGGGCAATTGTGAACTCTAAACTGGAGCCTATCATCGTATATGTATAATGTAAAACTTTATATTTTAATCCAAATCTATTGCATAAGACTCACTCGCAATTTTACCAAAAATGTGCGAGTATTACAAAAGCAAACTCTGTAAAATACAGTAGGTGTAACTATAAACTGTCAAATACTTTGTGAACTTGTGTCTCTAACACTAGCTTTATTGACAAACATTCTCTGACTTTGCTTATATCATGTAGTTTTTGATGAACATTTATAGTACTAGTTTTTATTAATTAATAAATTTATGTGTTTATTACGATTGATATGCCCATTTGTTTATGGGAGGTGGGTGGGAGTTTGAGCAACCTTTACTGTTTGAATTCGCAGTATGAATGGTAGAGTAAGCGCATGTTACTTGCATAAGGCTAAGCAATGATAACTAAGGGTGGCTGTTCTTTATGAAAGCATAATGAACTGGGGTGAATAGAATCATAATAGTAAATATAGAATATATAGCCAAGGGGCTTCGTGCTATAATTGTCAATAGCTGTCTGTATTGAGATGGCCTTTGTTGTAGAACAATTGCGCCTCTGAATACAGAGAGTAAAGAGCTTATATTGATAAATGGATGTATGTTGTTTAGAAGCTTGCTTGGTATCATCCATTAACTCTAATTTTTATTGTTAAAAATTGTCATCTGACCGAAGAAGGCTAACCTAAGAAGGCTAACCTAAGAAGACTGTTAATAGACATTTTAATTGGTAGACCATTTTCTAATATTATAGCTGACTAGTTTCACCGATGTAGATTTTGGGAATTTATCGAACGAATTTATTAAACGCAATAAATGATGTTGGTGGACGTGTATGAAAAAAGTATGACGGATTGGGGGCAATAATTGTGAAATAACTGTTGTGGAAATAACTGTTGTGGTCTAGTGGGAAATAACTGTTGTGGTCTAGTATACAGGTTCAAATCCTGGGTCGAACCTCCACTCAAGGTCTTAAAAATAATTGAGGAGAAAGTGCTGCCTTTGCAATAATATCAGCAAATGGTAAGACTTTCAGGTCTTCTCGGATAAATAATTGGGCTTTTAGCCTGTCGGGTTATTCCGTTCACCTGAGAGTGATAAATCTAATAAACTAAACTAACTGTGGTGAGATTGAGGAATGGGTATGTGTAGCAGTGGGAACGGCCGCAAGAAAATGTTCCCGCTAGTGCCGAGGTATTTTGTTTAAGGTCACTATGTACTAGGGAATCACGGGTGTTTTTATTACGGTGAAAAGATACCAAAGGGTATGGGTTATCGGTGAAAATGGCTGACGTCTCAGGATCATTTTGTAAAATGTGAAAATTCCTAATGATAATATCTTTAACTTTAAAATTAAAAGGATGAAATGTTAGGACTAGAGGAAATTTGTTCTTAGAAACTTGTTCCAAAGGTGGTTTAAGTGTGTCTAAACGGGAACGAGGAAAGCTTTTTGAACGGCGAGGTCTAGAAGGTTGGTAAGGTAACCATGCACGTTGAACAAAAAAGGTCTCATTTCCCATTGCTTTGGCTTCAAAATATTGGTCGTCGCTACATACACTGCACTGTACTGTAGGCAAAGACGCAAGAACTGAGAGTAAGGGATGGATTGCTTAGTGTGGTTAGGATGAGAGGAAGAAAATAGAAGATAACTATGGGAGTCGGTAGGCAGACGATACATGGACGATCGTCAAGCTCGTATCCTCAGAAAAATGATTCTGAGTCCGGGACATGAATCGAACCTGTAACCTTCTGATTGCCGTACGAGACAGACGTTTGAGCGAATCACCATTAAACGAAATTAAAATATCAAGGAACGACACACAGGTCTCGCTGATTTCCCACGTGAACTTCAGAGCAGGGTGAAAATCATCAAGTTGATGAACTGCTGAGCATGACGCTGTTCCTAAGCAATCATCGATAAATATGCTGAAGAAATCAGGCAAGGGACCTGTGTATCGTTCAAAGATCTGTTTTTCAACATAACCAATAAATAAGTTAAATAAGTTAATTTGAACCGATTTTGGTGCCCATCGCAACACCACTTATTTGTTGATAGTGTTCACCATCAAGCGCAAAATTGTTAAGGATAAGCACTAGTTCTGCTAAGCGGAGTAACGTGGATATCGAGGGTTCTAAATGAGTGCGCTGATCAAAGAAAAACGTCAGAGCTTTCAGTCCATCACGATGGGGAATGACGGTGTATAAGTACTGGACGTCCGTCTAGTAAAAATAATTTTATCGGATCTACTGAAACGTAACTGGTCGAAAATTTGCAAGGCATGTTTAGTATCTTTGATATAAGAAGGCAACTTCTTAACCAAAGGATACATAACGTTGTCTAAAAAACTATAAATGAGCTCTGTAGCAAAACTATACAAGCGGAAGCAATCAGCCTGCCAAGATTGTTAGATTTATGAATTTTAGGTAGGAATATATGACAGGCATTTTGGGGATTGTTAATATAAGGTTAGATTACGATGGCCCACAAGGGTATATATATAATTTATGCTGAGATTCCTTTGTTATATGTGACTAACATGAATTACGTATTTAGACAATTAATTTTTGTCATGTTATTAATTCATTGATTCTTTTTTATAGCTGTTCCAACCTTTAATACCGTGAGTATAAATGAAGCTCGAACACGTGGAGGTAACATTACGTTTGAGTGTAATGTAACTGGTAGTCCCACTCCATCCATTTCTTGGAAACATGACTCGAAAGATATAAACGCCGACAGCCGACATGAGATAACTACTTCTGGTCTCACCATTAAAGATATTAAAAAAAGTGACGTTGGTGAATACACGTGTGTGGCAAGTAATATTGTTGGAACAGAAAAACAAACGTCAAAACTGAGCTCTGTCCTAGGTAGATGTTTTGTGACTTTATGTCTGTTAGCAGGCCTTAATATATCGGTCGGACACTGCCCGACCCATTCGTGAAATTGTCTGACGTAGGGAGGAAACCGCCGGACATTCTGTCCGACCCAAGTGAAATTGTCATTAGTTTGTCCGACGCATAGTGTATTGGTGTACGACCGAAGTGTAACTTTGTCCGATGAATTACAGAGTTTCAGCGGTAAAAGATCACGCAAAGAATAACAGTGGCGATCCACAACATCCTCACACCATGGCTTATAGTTATTATCTGAACGCCAACGGAGTAGAAATAGAACATCACGCAAAGAAATTAGCAAAAACCTCCACGTTGAATAAAACTAAAACCAAGTTTGAGACAGCATATTTCGTGGTCAAGAATGAACTACACATCACTACATGCAAAGATTTAAATTTCCGAGCCAAAATGAAGTCATCGGACATTATCAGATATTTTGTCCGACCCAAACTCAAAGTCATCGGACATTTTGTCAGACGGCTCTGCAAAAGATATTTTAAGGCCTGTGTTAGTGGAAATTTGTGACATTTTTAATGGTAACATTTCCCCCCTTTTTGGGACATTTAGATTTCTAGGTTAACCTCCTCTTTCCTTACATAGTTCCTCCGACGGTTCAACCAATTTCAGACAAGGAAGTAGAAAAGGGAAACCAATTGAACGTTTATTGTAATGTGTCTGGGGATCCACAACCTGAAGTGAAATGGATGAAAAATGGCAGTGTCCTGTCAGTTAAACAGGTATCGTACTCAGATAAACCATTCTGAATTTCTTTCATGCATGACGTGTGATGAGTAGATGTAAATGCTTTGCACATTCTGGTGGTGGTGTTTTTGCCAACTGAACCTTTTTCATGTGGAGCACCACCAAAAACATCTGAAATCTGAACCTTTTTCGGGCCCACTGTAATTGGTGTATACTGTTGTGGCAGGGCGTGAAATAACTGCTAGCTGGTCGCCAGTCAAGATGACCGGCCAAGTCAATTTTAGCTCGCTTTTATGACCGGACAAATTGTTCAGCTAAAGCCTGAAAAAAGCCTTAATTCCGTAATCGCCATCGGTAAACTCCTTCACGTAAAATACATTGCGCTTTAGCTTGCAGTATATTAGCCCTTGTGTTTACACGCGATACGAGACTGAAGATGTGCGAAACCGTCACCTAATTATCTGGAGCAATTTGAAAATCATTTCTAAACGATGGTGCGAGATGAAAACGGCACGCTGCAGCTTTGGTATCGTGTCAACACAAATGAAATGCCGATACTTTTCTGCTTTAATTGTCTTAATTTATTTAATTAGCAGTCCAGATTCATTTTATTCTATAAAGTAGATGTTCTTTGTCGACTCCTCTCTGGAAAGTTTCGGAATTATGCGACGTTTGTTAATTAATGAAATCCGTCTGTCGTCAATAAATTCAAACAAGTTCTTTGCGAGCGGGCGATCGCCTCATTTGATATAGTAAAGATTGATATAGTAAAGAAACATAACATAACAGTGCTGGTTTTGGCAGTTGCAGCCGCTCGCAATTGAGTTTATTTCCACTTCGTCTTTTGAGCAATTAGTTTGTTCTTTTGCTTAATGTCATAATGTGACAGGTCAAAATGACCGGCAAGGCGAAAGTTTGACCGGACAGCCCCTCAATTTGGCCGGACATTGTTCGTTGTCTGGCCGTTATTTCGCGCCCTGTTGTGGTGACCCTTCAGTTTGTTACAAGTGTAGCCTTCAATTTGTTACAAGTGTAGTCGTGGTTTTGACGTTGTCGTTGTTGTCGTCGTCGTCGTCGTCCGCATTTCCCTAAATTTGTTCTTATTTGTGTGACTGTTCTCTGCTATACAGTGTGTATAAAAAACGCAACCGGCATAAAATTAATTAGTATTATTTTAAAACAACCTATTGTGGTAGTTTGAAAGCCCTAGGCACTAGCCATGGGTGTGTAAAAACATGGTTTTATACACCTCGGGCAATTAAGATTACTTTAAATGTATGCATGGTGAAAGTATTTAAAAGTTTTTTTCTCTTCCTGTGGCTCAGAGGTGTCTAGGACTTTCAAAAGTTGTTTTGAAAGAATACTAATTAATTTTATGCCGGTTGCCTTTTTTTATACACTGTAATTTATATATATATATATATTAGGCTAAATGTAATTTAGGCAAGTAAAAAAGGAGACAATGTTAATCAGCGGTATATAGGACTCAATGTTGGTCAGCGGTCTCCTACTTATTATAATATGCGGGGGCGCTTTGACATGGAGGTGGACTGTGGCGGGGTTGCCATGGTCACCCTGTGGCTTGGCACCAATCCTCCAATAACGTCAATTGGCGATCTCTTTTTAATATATAATTTATATATATACATATATACTAGGCTAATGCGATATATCGATATTTTCGATAAATATCGATATTTTTAATATATAAATATCGATATTCAATTTTACGCATATCGAAAATATCGAAAGTTTCAACTTCACTTTTAAACCCCAAGTCGATTTTTTAAAAAGAATTTCGGCAATTATTGTCGTAAAGTAGAGAACAGCATACGCTAATTGAGGTGACGAGATCTTATTGCATTTAAAAACACGTAGCGCCCATACGAGATGTTGCGTAGGAAGACAACTTAAATAGCGATGTAAACAAAGTATAATTACGCTAAATCGAATCAGTTAATGTATTTCTCAAACAAAATGTCTCGGCTTAGTGGTAACACTGTGAGAAAATAAGTGAGATAACTGTCAGCCACAAGACAAAGAACGTGCTCTTAATGCTCTGCGAGCTATGGCGGCATTGAAATAGATTTAAATACATGTAGAACTTATGCAGTTTAGCAGTTAGGTTTAAAAACAAAGTATCAGAATATTACGGCTCTTTCTAATCCCGCAGTTCTGTCGTGAAGTAGATAAACTAATTTCGTTAACGTTCAAGTGTTCAATCAACTCAAGTCTCTAAAATGTAAAAAACGAGTCCTACTAAGCCAAACAAAGCAAACATGTTGGTGTTTCTTGCTGAAAATTTGTAATTGTTCTCTTTATAGAATGCAAACAATTGTAAATAATTACTCTCTGTGCGTTTTTTTTACATGCGCCCTGCGCTTACCGCGCGTGCACCGAGGTAAATTGAGTTTTCGTTATTTGCTTCAATTTCGATTGCCGATATTATCGGAAAAGAATTTCGATATCGCATTAGCCTAATATTTTTACATAAAATATATACATATAATATATATATAATATATCCATATATATACATATACATATATACATATATACATAACAGTGGCGAAGCTGGCCATAGCAACTGGTCATGCTATGCTAATTTATAAACATCTGCATATTTTGAAAACAATATATTTCTAAAGATCTGAATATGTAAATCGTTTCAAAATTTGCATAGCATGACCAGTTAGTAAGTAAGTGATGGGTTGGAGTCCTCATCAACTATCAGAGTGCCCAATAGATTAACTAGAGTAGCGATTAAATGTTTTTAAACCAGTGATCTAGCTTCGTAAATCTACCTATATATAAATAAATATATATATATATATATATACATATATACATATATACATGCATACATACACACACTAAATGTTGTAGCACTGTTTGCAGCTGGTAACAGAGTGCTCAATACCTTGACGGTAGAGCGTAATAGAATAAAGTGCTCAATACCTTGACGGTTGCGTCCACGTCGTTGTTGCTGTTGTTTTCGTCGCTACCTTGTGTCATCTTTCTCGTAGATATTGATAATTGACAATATGCAGTCTAGCAACAGTGGAACATACGAATGTTCTGCTAAGAACAAAGCGGTGGACGAAAGAGGAAAAGAGATCGTTGAAAGCCAGTCAATGACAGTTGTTGTGGTTTGTAAGTAAACTTTTTCTATTTTTTTTGTTATGAGGACTTTGGTTCATCGCCGACTGAACCTTTTTTGTGCAGATGGTTCTTTACATCACCTCATCTTAGGTCACATGATACACGACAAAATTTTCTATTTATGATTCGATGGTAAAAGTTGCAAAACGGCTTTGCTCTACATGCGTGAAGATGACATTCGTACGGAAAATTCGTATCGTCTAAAATAAATGTGTTGATGTGTTATAAATTGTATATGCAAAAGCTACGTTTCCGATCCTATATTTGTTTTATTTTTGTGTCTGCTTGTGATTCCATGACCTTGATCTTGTTGTTGCTGCCGCAGCGATCGAGCCTGAAGCGAGCGAGCAAGGCAGTAGACCTAAATAATGTAGTTGGGCTTTTTGCAGATATTGCTTTAGCGCATTGCATTGTGGTCGGACTATTAGATAGACCCATAATGCAATGCGCGGAACAACCAAGCACACTACAATGCGACGAAAACATGTCCTTTCTCTTTAAGCTTTTCCTTTAGACTGTCGAGCGAACATGGACGTTTGTTCAATACGCATGCATTTTGTGAATTTCATCTTTTAAATACATCACATACATACATCATAATAATATATATTTAACAACTGCCTCGCTTGTGGAGGATGGGTGCCTGGGACATCCAGGGGCTTCCACTTCCACCTCGCTTGTGTAGGATGGGTGCCTGGGATATCCAGGGGCTTCCACTTCCACAGCCAGCCCCCAGATAGAATACCGCTCTCATGGCCGGAAAATCCCCGCAACCCAGCCATGAGTCCCCATACCACGCCGAAGGGACCTCCGACAAGATCTGTGATCAAGTCGGAGCCCTGGGGCTCATGGCCTGGGGAAAGCCAGAGCCCCCCGCTAACGCCATATCCCGAGGCACCCATGACATAACCGCAACATTACCACACACGCCAATACAATATTAACCAATGCCTACCTTTCATAGTTATACAAGCTTCTCAGAGACACTAAGGATAGTATGGACTGGAGTTCTGATGTATCTTTGATACGCATGACTGGCCCATCTTCCTAAAACTCCTGAACCCCTTGTCCTGCTGCAGTGGTTGCTGCCCCAATCCGAAAACTATGACCTGAGAATTGTCCCGGAACGCCGGCTGCTTGGAGTATCGATTGTATCGTAGTGGATAAGGCTTGACGAGTTAGTGGACTGCCGTCCTGGTTGATAAACAGCGGGCCTGATGAGGGGCCCCTAAGATTAAGATATTTTATAATGGCTACAATTGGGCAGAGAGTTGACCTTCCCTTACCAATGTAAATATAGCAACCCTGCCGAAATGGATCTGTTTTTGAACTCTTCACATGTACTTTAATACTGCTAGGGGCCACCATAGTTTGGATCAAATGGAGAGTTGACGGTGAACTCCCCTGCCCGTAAGAAGCCAAAGAAGCCCAGGCAACACGCTGCCCATAGCATCACATGGTTAAAAAACAGAGATATCCAGGGAGTGGTGAATAATGTGCATGAGTTCGCCTGTTATGGGACATCGTTTTACTTGCTTAGAGCCCTGGCAACGCTTTATGCCCCGAAGGAGCCGCTGTAGTTGAAGACAGTCCACTAATGGGTCTGGATGTCCTTCTTCAACATGGAGAGAGCGAACCCCCGAGAGGTATACCTTTATTGACGTATTGTGTAAATTGTCGGCTAAATGTGAGCAGAAGCGCATAAGTGTTTCCTGACTGGCTGGTAAAATAGAACCATTGGGTTTGATCTGGTTGTCCTGAATACTGAAATCCATAAAACGGCGTTGTGCAGAGGAGTAAACACGACGAGTGGAGGATGCCAGACCCTGGGACATATAGAAACGACATTTATATGTTAAATCCCGACTAGATCCTTGAGCAGTGACTGAGGAACTACTGTTGCTAACTGGTCTGCATGGGGGGCCAGTTGCCGGAAGCGCTGAAATTGAAAACGTGAGAGGGAGTCAGCTACCGCATTCAGTTTACCTTTTACATGTGTTGCTGTGAATGTGAATGAATGTTGTGCTGCCATAAGAAGGAGATATCGAAGCAAGATCATCAAGTTGGGGTATTTTGTTGTGCCTGATTGCAGTACATCCACTACAGATTTATTGTCCGATAGGAATTCCACTCTTCTAGACACCCAGTGAATCAGTGATGACCCCACAGGTTTGCAGCTATAACAATCGGTAATAGCTCTTTATACGCAATGGAAAGGTCGAGTTGGGATACGGACCACGAACCTGTGAACCAATGAGACATAAAGATAGCCCCATAACCCAGAGTACCTGATGCATCGGAAGAAATTTGAAAATCCGGTAAGGGGGCCCATTGTGGAGACAATAAGAAGCTTAAGCCATTCCAGGATTTTAAGAATTCTAACCACCATGCAAGGTCCAAGTAGAATTCCCGATTAAGGCGGATTGGGTGGTCCTCCCGTCGAAATACAGTGAGTAGATTTATCATCCGACGAAGGAAAGTACGTCCCTGTGGAATAACTTTACAAGCATGCTGAAGATGACCAATGAGAGACTCCAGCTCCTTCCTTGTGCAATGGCGCTTGTCTGACCAGATCACCAGGAGTGAGGCAAGTCTATCAAGCTTGTCCTTTGGTAAACGCGCTTGGAGCTTGATTGTGTCTAGCTCAATGCCCAGGACAACAATACATGTTGTTGGGCCTTCCAACTTGTCTGGGTGAAGGGGAATACCCCATTCATTGAAAAAGTGGATACAAGTGTCTAGATTATGCAGACAAATCCCTGAATTTGGTGGACCCACTGTATGGAAGTCATCCAGATAATGCAACAAAAAGCCCACCCCATGATTTTGTTTCAGTATCCACTCAACCAAGTCAGCAATCGATGTAAAGATGTATGGGGCTGACCTAACTAAGGCCAAAGGGCAGGGCCATATCCACATAAAACTGATTACGCCATTTCATGCCTAAGAAATGTCGATCGTCTGGGTGGATTGGAACAATGCGGTAGGCATTTTGGACATCAAATTTGGCCACCAGTGTTCGTCTCCCAAGACACATGACGGGGACAAGTCCAAAATCAGGCGCAATTTTCCTGCCTGGTTATGCTTGGGAATCACTCCGAAGCTGCTTATGTGCAGGTTTGACATTGGGGGACTGGGAAATGGTCCAGCAACCCGGCCCTTCTCAACTTCGTAGTGTTCAAATTAGAATAATATGCTGGCAGTCCTTGCTGCAAATCAGGTGTTGTACCTGAGGAACCCGAAACATTAACTAAAACAGAAGATTGTGGTATTTGTCTCTGTACCAAATGTGAAACTGAACTATTTACAAGGGAAGGAGTGGCGACCATAGGTTTAGCGCCGTCTCTTGTTGTGCAATGGAGAAGGGGACCGGACTCGGCGTTTGGTATTGCTAGCACGGTATGGGCAACTGATTTGGGGGTGCTCTCCATCACAAGATTCACAGGCGTGGCGAAATCTGCAGCGACCAAAAGGCCAACGGCAATTGCCATCATTCCATGAATGACAATACTGAGAGGATCCACTCTTAGGTGCAGACAGCTCGGGGCTACTAGCTCTGGTATGGAAGTCGTACAAATCTAGGTTCATATGTGACCAATCTGTTAAACCTGTCGCTGCTGCTTCTTTGCGAAATGCTACATCATAATGCAACCATGCAAGGCCAGGATAACGCTTGGCCGTTTGGATAATCAGTAGTTTGTACTGATTTAGATCTGGCCACCTTGAGGGGTATGTCTTGCATAACACCATGGAGTAAATGGTGAAGGCTTCTACCCAAGACAGGATGTCTGTGATCTCTACTACCCGTTTTTTGGAAGTGGAAACCAGCAATTTCTCTTCCAAAAATGCCTGTAGTTCCATATCTTGGGCTTTGATGTTCTCTGCCAGTAAATCTGCCAGCTCAGTAAATTGGCCACCGCAAACTTTGCTTACCAACTTGTATGGTACTGGGGCATAACCTGGCCCAACCACAAATGGGTTAAAAAAAAGGTTTTTAATTTATGATAAGGGCATATTCATCAGATATGTTTGGCGAAATTTTGAAATACTTTAGCTGGAACCTTGTGCTTTATAAATTAGAATACTCATTAATAATTCACGAAGCAAAGACAAAGGAAATCAGTGGCGTGACGGAGGTTGTATATTTAATACAAAATTATGCTGATTTACATAAACTTTTACTTCGATTTACTAGGCTAAAATGGCTTGAATCTTCAATATTGTCTTTAAACATGAACGTTAAACATGCATGGGTATCCTAAGCCATTTGGGCTCGAGCTTGTATATCCTATACAACACGGCCGCTCATGTTGTAAATTGTAGTTAACAACTACGTGCACCTGTACTTACCAGTTTGGAGGTTATGCAAGCTTGAGACGAGCGGCGGTATTTGGATTCAAGTCCAGATCCGAGCAGGTGAAATTTTGAATTGACCACCCCCCTCGAGATAGCTTGCACCTATCACACCAAAAGTTTGGTGGAAAAAAACGTACCGTTTGGACCATTGACTAAAGGGCGGGATGGTGGGCGATTATTACTCACGCTCCAGAGCGTAGTGCGAATACTTCGCGGTACCAATGTACTAATAACGAGTTGTATGCCAAACCAGTCGTATGCCAAACCAGTCCTATCAGGCTCCTCCAACGTCCTGCCATCTTGTGACGCAACGCCAGGTTTCCTTGTTGTTAACATTGGTTATGTCATAACCTCTCAACCTTAATCCTAAAATAAATTAAAATATTAAAATAAACCTCTTGACAATACATAATTTTAGGAGAAGCAGTTAAAAAGTTAGAACTTGAAAAACAATATTTAAAAAATGTTTCTCTTAGTTATAGAAGCACGAAATTTACACACTGCATAGCAGCAAGAGTAGCAGCAGCAGTAGCAAGAGTAGCATTTTCCAAGCTTTATAGTTTAAGGGTCAACTATACCATTTGAGGTTCTATTTTTCTCCGAAAGATATATCTAACTTTGTAAAAGTGAAGAAAAAAATGAATTTCATGATATAGCGCAGGATTTATTGAGGAGTATTTCTTCAGATCTCTTGTTGCACGACCGCGTTTTGAGAAGAATGGCACTATTACCGGTATGACGTCATAGTGTCATACTGGTAATAGGTTTATTGAACAAAATAATATTCCAGTACTTGATATTTGGTTTGTCACTTATCAATAACCCAAGAGTAAACAGTATTCCAAACTTCACTAAAATAAAACCAAAATATACAGTATTTTCTCGCCGAGGCTTTCTTCCGACGCGGTCGTTGTTCAACTAAGTTTAGCAAAGGGGCTGAAAACTCAATCTTTAACAGATCATAAAAGCAGAACCGAGTAACCAATTTAAATTATTTCTTCGGTTTTGAATTGAACGAAAAATAGAATAACTTCAAAAGGTATAGTTGACCTTTAAAGCTGTCAGAGTTAGTGTCCACTGAAAACCCATTCAGATTTGCAAATGAAATGGGTTATTATGTACACTATATAAAAACTTCAAACTGTAAGCGGGACTTACAGTCTTGCTTCTAAGAGCAAGACTGTAAGCGACACTAAGATCGGTGCAGTGGAATGTGAGATTCCATACCAAAAACGTTATTATAGACATAGGTTCCGTTGAAACGATTTCCGTTTTTTCTGGTCTTTATGTTGTTTTTTCAAATATGATATTTCTATATTATAACCTTGATTATTATTTTGTTTTATATTTCTTGTTTTGGCCATAGATTTTCCGGGCGGAAAAAGTAATCGAAGTATAAAGATTAGAGCCAAACTCAATATATGTTTTGTTTTATTTTTTGAAACAGCTCCACCGGAATTCGATCTGACGTCCACGTCCAAAATTGTTCCGTCCTCTCCCAACAAACCTGTAGAAATCAAGTGTAGTGCAAGTGGTTACCCGGCACCTACACTTACCCTGTCATTTGGAAATAAGTATCTCGAAGGCACGTTAAGGAACGAATCTAGTAGAACTAGCCTTGTTGTCTCGTTCAATTTTACGAAATCTTCCCTTGGTGAATACATATGCACAGCTTCAAACAAATTAAACAAAATAACGCATCCCATCAAGGTGTTCAGTACGTATTGTTTCTATTTTTTTTATTTATTCTCTCTTCTCGTTATTCTGAAGTTGGTGATTCTCGTATATGTAACGTATATCATGACACATTTTTACGTATCACACGCGTGTCCTACGCGCGTGATACGACACTTGTATCGACATTTGTATGATACGCCGTATGAATACGACACTTGTATGATACGCGTATCATACATATATGATACGCGTAGATCGGTCGACCATCCAGTGAATGTTTGATCGGTTAGAATGATAAGACTTAGTGAGAACACATCATGTTGTTCCAGACTTCCAGTTGATCGGATTTCCAAACTGGTAGAGTCGTGGGGTTCCGTTCCATGAAGGTTCGTTCGTGTTCCGAACAATAATTGAAATATTAGATTTTGCAACTGGGGGTAAAATTATAGATATGGCGAAAGATATGGATTTTATGTTCGAGTGACAATTATGAAGAAAAAAATTGAAAAGATTGGCTAAAAGCATATGTTTCTATTTAAGAAATAGAAAACATTTTCCGTGTTTCCATGCAGTTTAGTTTAGTTTAGTTTAGTTTAGATCAGTTTAGTAGATTTATCACTCTTTTAGGTGAACGGAATACCCCCAACAGGCTAGAAGCATAATTGATAGGGGTTCCGAGGGCCTACGATTTAAGATCGTTATCCGAGAAGACCCGAAAGTCTTACCATTTGCTGGTATTATTGCAAAGGCAGCACTTTCTCCTCAATTATTTTTAAGACCCTGCGTGGTGCTCCAACCCAGTATTTGAACCTGTGTCTCCCAGCCCATAGGCCACAACAGCTGGTATATCACAACAGCTGGTTTATCACAACAGCTGGTTTTGCATAACAGCTGGTATTTAGGGAAACACGAATGGAAGTTTGCCGGGAGAACGAGAAATCTTTACTACGATTTCAAGTTCAATCAGATTGCAGAATAGCTGGTATATAATGAGGGCTATATAATAATATTAATTATAGGTATTGTTCTTGTTTTGAAACTCGCACCCACCCCTGACAGTCTTAGGAGAACAGCCTCTGGAACTGTGTGCAAGCAGGAATGACCTCACGGAGGTACCAGCATGGTATAGATTATATTCTTGCCACGAGAACATTAAAATCCATATTTTTGAGGGTCGTGGCTAAGTTGAGGTGACCGTGAGGTACTAGGTCTGAGTCGTCATCTGGACGATCTTTTTTAGTATCCGCGAGAGGTTGGACGAATGAGAGATTGTACTGCTATTATACGATTGGACATGCCTGTATGATAAAATACATCATGGAACTGCCAAAACAACTTAGATCATAACCATAACCCCCCGCCTAATGGGTTTTTTAAACCGCCGCCTAATGGTTTTCTGATTACTAACCTTAATACTAATACTAATAAAAGGATCGTCCAGAAGACGACTCAGACCTAGTACCTCACGGTCACCTCAACTGCGACTATTCCATCTAGCCACGACCATCTTTGAGCCACCGTGTAATATTTTATTTATTTTATGGACAATGAAATTAGATTTGTGGACGTGGTATTGTCAAAAACCACAACTACTTGACCTAAAACTTAAATTACAAATACAAATATAAAATACAAATAAAAAATATGTCAATAATTATTTAAAACTAATAAAAGTGATTTTTCGTTTTTTTTCAACCTAGTTCCATTGGATATTCCAAAAATTACCAATGTTAAACCCGGATGCAACAATGTTAGTTTCTCGTGGCTTCCAGACACCAAGAATAGCGTGAAAATTAAAAAAATTGTGGTGAATTTAAATCATTCCAATGTATTTAAAGAGAGCAACATTTATACAGGAGGTGATGTATCCCAAAGTAGTTTTGGTGGACTGGAAGAAAACTCAAAGTATGTTTTGAGTGTAACACAAGTAACTGAGGTCTCTGGTATTGGACATACTGCGAAGAAATCCTTTAACACTGAAGTTTGTAAGTAATGTTACTTCAAATTTTAATTCATTATAATATTTTTAAATACAGATATCTTAAAGGTTGTTGCACTGCCGAAATAGTGTGTAAGAGGTCTAGTCAAACTTTCGAGCGAAAACCCTTCGTCATAATAAACGATAAAGTTATTTTTTCACAGTGTATTATTAGCCTTTGTTTGAGAATACTAATTTCTGTAAGATCCCGAGAAGGAGGGCTTTATATAGCATAAAGCCCGACATTCGAGGGATCTAACTGATTTAGTTTATGATTGAGGAGGTTTTCCAACAAAGTTTTGTCCATTTTATCCACCTTGGACAAAGATTTCCCTAGTTTTTCCTTCATTTGTTATCTAATATATATTCACGGTCTTTATGCGATATAAAGCCCGCGGTACATCAAAGAAAACCGACTCGATCATAAACTAATTACATTTATTTCCCTTTGGTGATCAACAAATTCACAAGGTAACTCCATGTCTTCCCAAACGGCGGCTTTCAACAATATTTTGGCTGCGATCTTGCTTTATACTCGTCCCAGTCCACTTTTCCCAGTCAAAATGTACTCCTTGTAAGTAGAGCACTTGAACAGCAAACATATTCCAGAAAAGATTTCTTCATAATCTTTTAAGCTGGATTTCTATTAAGCGAATATGGTCGCGCGGATGGCATTTCTATTGTACAAATTGAATGGATTTCAACTTGGTTTCGCACGAGCACTCATAAAACAAAAGGAGAAAGTCGCTCGCGCGACTATATTCGCTTTATCGAAATCCAGCTTTAGTCTTTTATAAAATGATCTCTGTGGTTTTAACTCGGAACGAGTTTATTTCTGTTTAAATAATAGAATACGTGATCAAAACCCGAGTGACGTAATAAAAACACGAGAGGAGTGTGGAGAATCACGAGCCGCCGAGACAACTGCTTTCCCAACTTCTCGAGTGTTTTTATTACGTCACTCGACTTCCGCGATCACGTTATGGAGACCCAGCTAAATGATTTCTATTATTTTTATAAAATAATTCAGAAACAATTACTTATATTTGAATATATTACGCAAGGGGACACTAACGCTTTGATTTAATGTACATTCTCATAGACCTCTTTCATAATGGCTACCATTTTAAATATTCTTTTATGTGAATATAAATTAGCCCGTTAGGAAGCAAAGATTCTTTTGAATCGCTGACACGCAAACCAGGCCATAAAGGCTAATTTAGATACACATAAAGGAATATTTAAATTGGCCGCCATTCTATTAGTTACTGACGTCATCCTGGTCTCCGTAGCCTGATCGAGACCGGGAAGCTGACCAATCACAGCGTGCGTAGAGTAAGCATTATTTTATAAATGACTTTATGAACTGCGTTGCTATCTTGTAGGTGCTCCAGAAGAATTTAATAGATTTGTTGTTACGGGGAATGAGATCGAGTTATACTGGCCACAAGCAACGGAGGACGTTGAATTCTACATTGTGAAGTATCGTATCAAAAACAGTAAAGAATGGCGAACGATGAATGTTACTGAAGTTACGACGAAAATTTCAGGACTCGACTATGGCGCAACGTACGAGTTTCAAGTGTTTTTATTAGTTGCAGGAGTCGAAAAGACGTACACCCTTCCGCGAGTTCAGGAGATTGCAAAAGGTAAGTTGCCTATTTTGTTTTTAGAAATGACTATCAAAATCACACGAAACCGCGACGACCTTTAAAACACAATCGAGTGTCTATAAATGTCTAATTATGCGATCTATTATCTATACCTTACATGAATTTGCCTGTCTATAATAATCACGCTTGTTAAGTGTACACCATACTGTAAGCGCGTTTTATTAGCCCAAGCTGATTTTTCACAATCTTACCAATGGACATAATCATCTCGATTAATCAGCTCGACTTATTCAGAATAACTACATTTTATAGGGGCATTCGCGAACCCACCAAATCGCATGCACCAGTACAGTGGCGTCGGAAGTAAAGACTTTTTTGTTTTGTTTTTGGAGTGGAATATATGTTTAACTAATCGTCACAAAACTCTTTCCTACATGTATAATTAGGGAGATTAAGATTCACGTTCGAGGGCTACGCGGTGAACGGCAAAGCTGTTTTTGTTATGAAAGTCCTGCGTAGGCAGTGTTAAAATGAATCAAAAATTTTAAAAAGGTTGGTAAACTGACGAAATAGAAGGTCTAACGTTTCGAGTGAGAAAGTGACGAAGAAAGTGACGAAGTTGAGTTTTTCCCGCCTCTCGTCGTCTTGTGTTTTTCTTTTTCACGTCACCGAGGATTATTTAAAGTTTTAGTTCAACGTGCAAAGTCCCGTATCTTTTCTTAAACAACACTATAACCTATTTCTAACATTTAACTTTGCCTGCCGTTCGGCGTTCCAGCTAAAACCCCATATTCTCACTGCTTAAAACCAGTTGGGCAAATATAGAACTTTAGTAAAATATGAAAATTTATTAACATGATTAAGTAACACTGCGGGATTTGACCTCAAACGGGGTTTGTCGGGATTCTTGTCCGCTCATGCTCTAATTTTATCCATTTAAGTGAACGAACTATTTTCGCGTCAGCTTAACGCTTATGATCATCTTTAAGGAAATGTAGTGTTTCAATTCTATTTCGGAATCATCCTCAGGGTAACATGAAAATTTATCGACATGATTAACCTACACTACTGAGTCGACGGGAAATTGTTGACGCGGTAAGCGGACTGGAAGGTGCGAGTTCAAATCCCGCTCGAGTCAACAATTTTCTATCGACTCAATAGTCTAGGTTAATCATGTCAATAAATTTTCACGTCACCCTGAGGATGATTCTGAAATAGTAAAAATATTTCCATGCTTTCTCGCAAATCCGCTATTCTCATTGATTGTTTAATGGTTTTCTATACTCAACGACTGCATTATATATGAATCGCAAACTGAATTATATGATCAGTTGAGTTCTTAACAAAACTTTAACAATGGCGTCGAGATTTGACGAAATAGATACGTTACAAAAAGGGGGGTGCCACCGACACGTTAATATAATCTTTTAGAGCTTTTTAGAAAAGCGCATTTTTATCGTTATGGGACAAGCCCAAAGAAAGGAAAACAATAAGAAAAGTAGAAAGGGGAAAGAGGTATAAACCGAATTTAAAGTGTATATGTAATAGCGTACTGGAAAGTTTAGCTGTTGCGGAAATTCAAGATGGCATCCTAAGGCCAACCCTTTTCACTATTTTGAAGGTGTTAACAATCCGTTACAAACACCAGTAGACTTTTCTACTGTTCTGTTCAGTGTACTAGCTGGTACTGCACCCAAAAATTAAACTGTTTGGGCTCTTTAATTACTTTTTAATAATGTCTTATGAAAACAATGAGATTCAGCCAACGCAAGCTTTATAGTTCAAAGGGTCTTAGAGTTTGTGTCGACTGCAAATCTATTCAGATTGGCAAATGAGTGGGTTATTATCTACACTATGAGTCTATGAAAGCTTCAAACAGTAAGCGGGCAAGGGGTTGTTTCGTACACGTAATATCGACTTTAAGATAACACAACGGCATCGCCAGCGACGTCAAATCCTGGAAGGGCCTAGGGAGAGGACGCCATCGACGTTGCGAGTCTTTTGTGATTAAGATTTCCAACAACGCCAACGGCGAATTCAGATAAAAGCGTTTCATTATTGTTGTTCTTTTAACTTGAAAGAAAATCTTTCAAATGTGCGCGTGAAGAGGAGTTTACATTGCTTTTCGAGTACAATAATTCGTCGAATGCTTAATATCCTTAAACAAGCTACTCAATCGAGTAGCAAATGAATATAAAAAACAATTAATTAAGTTAAGCTGCTATAGTAATGATTTCAAACGATTCTCAAATAGCCTGCACAGCATTCGAATTAAACTCTGGTTAGGTCAAGCAGACAACAAACTGAAAATTATGGTAACCTAAACATAGCCTGAAAGCAAGCGCTAAATAAATATGAATTAAGCGAAGAACAACGGTGATTCATTGATAAAGACGTTTATTAATGAGTATCTTACTCTTCCAATAGCTTTTAAACCAATCACAGGTGAAATAAAAAAAGCATGAAACCTATCTAACTTTCTCACGTCGTAACCACAACGCCAAAACACGAGTTCTCACGTCCTCGACGCGGCGTCACGACGTCACAAAACTGCACACTCAGCACTCCTTGTGAAATCGAAACTTCCCGTTGACGTCGCCGTCGTGGCACAATCTTAAAGTCTTTATTTCTAGTTTTAACGTTATTACACATAATTATACTAACGAACCTAACTTTACTGTATATAACAGATCCGTCAACAGATCAAAGCAACACCTCGAAACGTAAGTGTAATATCTTGTATACAACAAGTGGCTTGGTATTATACTCGTTTTATGTGTTATACCACAATATGTCCCAGTGCGGGGTATAAATCTGTATACCAAAATATTGGCTCTAGGTCGAGGTTGAAGAAATGTTCGCAATGCATTCACTATATTGTGTCCAATCTCGATGATTTTGTTGATTGGGGTTGATTAATCCAAAGACTGAATGAAATTTTGTCACACTATATTGTGTCCAATCTCGATGATTTTGTTGATTGGGGTTGATTAATCCAAAGACTGAATGAAATTTTGTCACACTATATTGTGTCCAATCTCGATGATTTTGTTGATTGGGGTTGATTAATCCAAAGACTGAATGAAATTTTGTCGTAAATGCAGCTTTCCAATAATTAATTAATACTAATAAGTGGGGCTTCCTCCATTAAGTTGTGGATCCTCGTGGTATTTTGTGAGTGCAGCCTGCCCAAGTCCGCTAGTGCATCGATAATCCAATATAACTTCACCCTAACCTAAAGCATTGTTTCAATGAGAATCGTAGGTCCTCATATATAGGCTTCTTGCCTGTTGGGGGTATTCCGTAATTTCCGTTCACCTAAAAGAGTGATAAATCTACTAAACTAAACTAAAATCATTAGAAGTATCTTCCATATATACTCTTAATGTAAGCATATTATGTGAAGCTATTTTTCTTTCAATCGTTGTCTTCGTTGCTATAAATAGCAAAGTTACCAATTGCGTCATAATACTATATATTCACTTGCGAGAAATTCTACGAACTTTGTTTTTCTTAAACCTATGTAGATTTTTCTTTACTTTAAGTTTTATATATCTTTAGTTTTGTTAGGGAAGTGCATTATTGAAGAAAGTGTTTATTTAATTCCCAAGTTAGGTTTTAATATGGAATTATGATGTACTAACGAACCTAACTTTACCATGTACAGCAGAACCAACGGGAAGTCCATCAAAAACGACCAGAGAACGTAAGTGTAATATCTTGTATGCAACAAGTGGCTTGGTATTACCTTAATACAGTCTGTGTGTGTGTGTGTGTGTGGTGTGTGGGGGGGGGGGGGGGGGGGGGGGGGGGGGGGGCAAGATTTGAAAAATCTTCGGACTGTTCGTATTCTACAGCTTTCTGGTCAAGTAACCTTCCGACAAATTTCCAACCGACTATAATTTTCCGATAGAAATATACGTATTGGGGTGGTCTTTCCTCTCCCCCTTGTATGTATGCCGCCACTGCATACAAAGCGATGCCATGTTCCTTTTATCGTGAAAGTTGATCGTCTTGTTGGAGTCTGCTTACGGAGGAGATGGAAGAGGGGTCCTTTCCCTTGAAATTTCGAACGCAATACTTTTACGAAATTATACAATACTTTTACGAAATTATATAATAATTATATATATTTTTAATTTTTTTAATTTTAATTTTTTTATTAATTTTATATATAATATTTTACGAAATTATATAATCATTTTATATTTTTTAATTTTTTTAATTTTAATTTTTTTATTCATTTTATATATAATAATTTTACGAAATTATACAATAATTTGCGATGACTGGTTGTGCTTACACGGTTAATAAATAACTCTTCCTTTTTGCTTCATGGTTATCTAACGATATTAACGGGAATGTGGTTCTGCAGGTTATTGAGCCCAAGTGCAAAATTTGTTTGAAAACCAACGCAAGGGATCAGGCTTCGGCTTTTTGTTGCTGTTCTTTTCTATTAATAACATTTCAATCAATTTTACGCATACGAAAGCGAAAACACTGTTTTTTGTCAGTATTACAACGCAACGTCGGATGTGTGGTATTTCTGAAAAATCCTACATGTGGTATATTTTCCTAAATACCCGTAGTAAATAAAAATTAAGTTTAATGCTATTGTCATTAGCCAATCAGGTGAAAGTAAAACCATGAATTTTAATGTTAATAGTGTAACCAGTTGACATCTGTCATAAAGTTTTCTTGTTAGTAGATAGATTAGTTATATTGTTTAATTTGTAATTACAAATTGGCAGCCAAATTGGTTGAATTGCGTAATTTACAAATAGGTTACTAAATTATAATATTTACAAGCTATATTACATGCTTTAAAAATTATACAATAAATAGTTAAAAGTGTCAATAATGTTAAAGGTCTAGGTATTGTTAAAAGTCTAGGTATTGTTAAAAGTCTAGGTATTCACGTATTTGCACATCGATGGAATAAAAGAACCTTATATTGTATGCCTTAAAAATTATACAATAAATAGTTAAAAATGTTAATTATGTTAAAAGTCTAGGTATTGTTAAAAGTCTAGGTATTGTTAAAAGTCTAGGTATTCACGTATTTGCACATCGACGGAATAAAAGAACCCTATATGACAGATGAACAATATTCTAAAACGGGTCTAATAGTCGTACAGTAAAATATAATAATGTCTTCTTAGTGTGTTGGAAAGCTGTGTTTACAACGAAATTAGTTTGATTTTGTGTCTACTAGGCGAAATTCATTTTAAAGGCGGACTGTACCCAAAAAATAAAGTGCTTTTAAATAAAAGGCCTTTAAGTTAATGTTTAGTAATGTTAATATAGTTTTACGGTATCTGCTGTTTTGCTCCACTGCTCAAAGTTGATGTACAGCGGTGGGTTTCTTCTCAATTTTGACGTCATTGTGTACTTGTCTTTTATTCCTTGCACTCAATGACGTCAAAATTGAAAAGAAACCCCCGCTGTACATCGAACCTGAGCCGTCGAGCAAACTCCAGAATGACACAAAATGGCGGCATCCAGAAGCATAAAATACGAGAATGAAAACGTTATTTCTCAAGTAAACATTATACTTAAATGCCATTTATTTAAAAGCAATTTATTTTTTGGGTACAGTTATTACATAAACCTTTAATGCTCTAAAACTATTGAAATGAGTCGTGCCTCATAATCATAACAGGCGCGTGTGTAACCCGCAGGTAGTAGATGTTGAAGTCAAAACTGTGATTTCCTGCGGATTATAAATTGCTGTTTTGTCGCGTGGCGATAGGGACCAGTCATCGTTTTAACGAAAGGATTGTTGTTGGATTGATGCACATATGAGGCTATCCTACAATTGGAAGTGCGGTATATTTCCACTGCCATTTACTTCACTGCCATTTACTTCTCGAATATCAAGTACAAACTGCAAATAATAATTACATTATATCATATATATATATATATATATATATATATATATATATATATATATATATATATATATATATATATATATATATATATATATATATATATTATATATATATATATATATATATATATATATATATATATATATATATTATATATATATATATATATATATATATACTGTATGTATATATATATATTATATATATATATATATATATATATATATATATATATTTACTGTATGTATATATATATATATATATATATATATATATATATATATGTATATATATATATTATATATATATATATATATATATATATATATATATATATATATATATATATATATATATATATATATATATTATACTGTATGTATATATCAAATTCGTGACCAAGCTCTCGGCAACGGCCTCCGCAGCTCAGTCTGTTAGACCGCTGGTCTAGACATCCAGAGGTCGCGGATTCAATTCCAGCCTGAAGGCACTTATAGTTGCATTTTTCACAACTGGTCACCAGTTAAGTCTCCAGAATATCCTTTGAGCACTCGCAAAATTTTCTTTCTACCATCTACCACGCTTCTATCCTTCAATTCTTTCAGTAGCTGCTACCCTACCTTCGGGTAGCTAGCTACTGAAAGAGGAGCCTACGGGTCGCCTCCGGCTACGGCCGGCCAACTTACTTTGCAGGAAACACCAATAGGCCCCAAGTTCCTTTTTGGATTCGACGCGTTCTGATCAGCACAACGTTTGTTAAGGGGTCGTTGATGAAGGTGAAGTATGAGATCAGTATGATAGCTCGATGGTTGTTGCAGAGCTGATGGTTCTTCTTGTGTTTATACCAAGATCTTTTGGAGGGTGAATTAAATGGAGCGGAGTAGGATGAGTTATCCTATCTTAACCATCGAGTTGGGACGATTGTTTGTAAAACTGATGAAGCTTCTTCCACTTATATATACTAGATTTGCATGAAGCTTGATTATTTTTTATGTACTTCCCTCGTGCAAACCTCAATATCTGGTCATTTGCGGTTTAACAGCACTTGAGTTACCAAAATAGTTGCTAAATCTGGTTATTAATTAATGCTATATTCGCGTCTGAGTTGTATGGGACTTACAACGTTCTTGTAAATCCTCTTGGAATTCGTCCGCTTATATTGTTTATTATTATTAAAGGACACTCCACCAAGTGCAAACAAGTGTTGCTTAAATGAAAGTTCTTTGTCGCCTTACATGAGAATGGGTATTAGTTTTCTTCTAATCTTTTTAGTTTTAGAGAAGTTTGGCTTTGTTTATCGTATTTTTGGTAAATTGAAAGCCGCCATTTTTGTTCTGATTGCGGGCGAATGCGGTCGCTCCCATTGATTTTTGTCGTCATTGAGTGATAGAAACACTACCCAAAGAAACCCTTCACAATAGCATGACGTTGTTTTAGTCTATAGTGCAGGATTTCTATTCAGATTTCTAGTTTCGTAATGTCGACTGCGCATCAAAAATGACGTGTTCTGCGCCGGGATTAAAACTTATTTCAATTCATAACATCAGGCTAAAACCACAATAGACATTTGCATTTCTATTCGTTATACTGAATTCCCCAGCCTGATTGTTATGAATTGAAATAAGTTTCATTCCCGACACAGAACGCGTCATTTTGATGCGCAGTCGACATTACGAACCTGGCTTATTGTGAATATGTGTTTCTATTCACTCAAATGACGTCAACAATTAATGGAAGCGACCACATTCGCCCGCAATCAAAACAAAAATGGCGGCCTTCAATTTACAAAAATATGAGAAATAAAGCCAAATTTCTCTTAAAACTAAAACGATTCGAAGAAAAGGCGACAAAGAACTTTCATTTAAGCAACATTTTATTTTGAGGATGGAGTATCCCTTTAAAATTGTATTGAAAGTCTCAAAACCTTATAGCTGGGTACATGTGCCCTATTAATCGGGGAGACGTAAATTACATCAAGACCTTGGAAAAACAATCTATGAAACAAAATAATGGTAGCAATTGTAATTTCTTCTGGATGACTGAATTGAATCAAAAAGCAAATATGCTAGTAATTTGTTGGCCTTTTACCTGTCGGATTTAGCCTTTCCACACCATTTATTTATGTGTTTATCAACAGTATTTCAGTATTTGACGAATTACATTACAGTAGAGATACAGTATTTTGAGCAAACCTACAACCAAAACTAACAAATTGAAAGACGTTGAAAATCCATGCATTTAAAAAAGTAACCTAACATTATATTAATCGATTGCCGTCATTGATGTGATGCGAGTTATTTTTAAAAATTTTTTTTGGTAAATCGGCTACCCGCATTTCCTGAAGAAATTAGTGTACTTAATTTCCAATTGATTGTTATATAAAGTTTGTTGATACAGCAAAAGATACGTTAATAAAAATAATGGTGTGTGAAATATACCTTCGCTCCCAAAAGTGAATTGGGACTGGGTTACAGACTGTAATTAATTCAGTATTCTAATAATATAATTAATAAGATAAATTGTATAAAATAGAAAATAATTAAATAACTATTAACAATCATCTGTGTGAACCTCTGAAAAGCATGACAGGTATAAAACTGGTTGGTATCTATTAGTTCTACATTTAGGAGGAGACAGAGTCTTAGAGCTCCAAAGGTCGCGTTGAGTAGCTATCGCTCTGGTGGGAGGTAAAAGATGGTGTGAAGGCTGGCAAGTCCTCTTAAAAGTTTTCTTGCAAAGCACGTCCCTTCTTGTGTCCAAACGGGGACACGAACACAACGACAACTTCAGAGTAGGAGACATTGGGATAGAAAATGCGCATTATTCGCCGCTGAATAGACTCGATAGAGTTAGACAGATAATGAGGAAGGCCTGTGTTGGCACACAGGCCTTCCTCGTTATCTGTCTAACTCTATTTAACTCCATGTCTAACTCCAAGTATGGCTACTTGGCAACAATATTCAAGCATCGACCTAACCAATGCATAATATATAGTTGTAAATGCGCAGGAGGAACACCGCATTTCTTCAAAACCTTGAGAAGGTACAAACGCTTCGACGCCTTACCTACCATTAGGCCACACCGATAAAATTGTTCGGGGCACGGATCCGACCGACCCTGTTTATGTGAAACCAAAATAAAATAAAATGTGTACCTATTATTTACTTTGATTTGGTTATTTTGGTATTAAGGCCGCAGTAAACGACACATAATAAAAAAATTAAATTTATAATTCATAATGAGATGGTTAAATATGCGTGATCGAGTTAAACGAAGAATTTAATATTGTTGTGTTGAATTTAATGCTTGGTACTTATGTGAAAACCGTCGAACTTTTCCAGTCAGAGTGTTCGACTCATCAAAGTTCATCCTAAAATTCCAGTTTCATCTTATTTTTGTATTATGTTTAATACTTGTAAGAAGTCAAAAGACAAGTTTCTAAACAAAGTCGAACAGAGACTTATAACTATTTAAAACGTTTTCGTAAGACACGCTCACTTCCGGTGACTGAAACAAAAACAAGCAATCGTCTGTTCTCATGCAGTTGTCAATTTATGACCAAAACCGTTACGTGTACTTTGTGCTGTTATATACCAATTTGTATCGCGGATTTGTGAGCCGCTAAAAAATCGGCCCCAAAAACTCGTATTAAAAACTGGTCCGCTGGATCTGTTTCAATTTTGTTTGTACATTATACATTATAAACTATGGTTTATAGATAGACCAATTCCGAAAAGCGCGATCCTTTTACGCATAGTCGCGTTTATTCATTGTTAAAATATGAATCGAAAGACATCGAAAAATAATCATCCGAACAGCTAGTTTCCACACTGTTTTGAGTTTAATTTATGTTAATATTTAAAACAATACTTTTTTTATTTCCATTTTTTTTCGACCGACCGACCGACCCTAAAAATCCCATATGTACTTCTAGTACGTATTCCATATAAGGAAGTGACCGACGAGCAAATAGAAGGCATTAACGAACAAATACATGGCACTCGTACCAGCCCACTGGATGTGGGATTGTTAACACGTTACGATATGTTCGATTATCCACTCTTTTTAAGAAAACTACGTTTTCGCTAGCAGGATAAGCTGCACGGCATATTGTAAACAGATAATTTATCTTTGTTTTAATATATATTGTAGCTTTGGGAGTTGATTTATTTCTCAAGAAAACGTTCGTCGAAGACAGCCATTGTTTTTGTTTACAAGATGGTATCCGTTTAGGAAAATTATATTTTGGCATTTCGATTATCCGCGCTTTTAAAGAGAACTAAGTTAGCTACCGGGATAAAGCTGTACGTATGTTGTAAATAGATAATTTAACTTTCCTTTGGATATATTTCTATAGCTTTGGGGGTGGTTTGTTTCTCAAGAAAACGTTTGCCAAAAGGTTAGGACCTTTGTTGTTTTGGGGTCGGTTACAATCCAATTAACAAGGAGGCTGGTACGAGGTTTGAACGTGTCAGCTATTTGCTCGTTAATTCACTCTATTTGCTCGTCAATGCATTCTATTTGCGCTTTCCTTATAAGGAATACGTAACTACATACCCCTATCGAAAATCCGTGCCCCGAAGTATCAAATTGGTGTGGCCTTAATTCAATATTTTGGGTTCACTTTAGGGCGATTATCAATAGTTACGCCAAGTATCTTAAAGGAAACTGACACGCTCAACCAGATGACCGTCAATTAATAAGTTATCTTTGAAAAACAAATTTCATCTCTTTACATTTTTTTCGGATTAAGCTTCATATCATTACCGGATGCCGAACTAGAAATCACATCAAAGTCATATTGTAAATTAGAGGTGCCATAATATGATATAACCTCAGATACAGTGATATCATCGACGTATTTCCAATGAGTAGAAACAAGAGGATTGATATGTGCTAAATCATGGGATCATATTTAAGAAAAGGATGGGTCCAAGTTTGGTCCCCTGGAGCACACCAGCTTTAACTGGACGTCACTGAGATACGGTACTGCCAAGATTCACATATCGGTGGACGATTACTAAGGAAACTGCAAATCCATGGGAAATGATTGACCTCCGTACCCCGATTATCAATGAGTTTGATAACGAGTATATTATGATTAATGCGATCAAAGGCTTTGCTAAGATCAAGGAAGCAAAGACAAATATACTGCGACAGAGAATCAAAAGACAGTAACAAATTATGTAGCATATCCAAAAGACAAGTGCTAGATGTACCCTTGAGGCAGCAAAATTGTTGTGGGCCAATTTCTGCTCGCACATCATCAATCATCCACCTTACCACAAAGTCGTCCGACATTTTTGACAGGACAAGAAGTCCATGCAATAGATCTGTGGATCATCCTCACTAACAAGTGGCTGGCACTTTAAGAACCGGCGTTATAAAAAGAGTCCTTCCAAAGTGAAAGAAATTTTCCAGAGGAGAAAGAAATATTGAAGATTTTAGTCTTAATAGAAATAGGTGTGGCCAATTCATAGGCAAAGAGCTTAAAAATACGATTAGAAATTAAATCGGGGCCTTGAGACTAATGAATACTGATACCGAGGAGCTTCTTACAGACCACAGCAGGCGAAACAATAGGAAGTTGATCAAAAGCAGGCATAAAAGCGGATAAAGCACTGAGATCAAGGGAAGGGATATATCAGTTTCCCGAAATAAAAAATATTAAGCAAATTGGCCAGTTCCATACCAGGAATCGCAAACCATCTTTATCAATGCTAAGAGTAGAGAGTTTCTTGAACCTAACCGTGCTTGGACTTACCAGACATAGGATTAACGAAATTCTACCACTTCCTAGGATCGCTATTCGGTGACGGACTTTATTAGCATAAAAATATTTCTTTCTAAGAAGAATAATACTCTTGACCCTGTTACGATATAATTTCCACAGGTCAACATCGTCACTCGCCCAGGCCCTTTATCTTTCAACAATAATCCCTTTCAGATATGGAGTAATCGAAGGCTTATTAATATGGTGGAACCTGATGGACATTTCTATGCAATTTCCAATGTTAGACAACTTGGTTTGTTTATGGCGTCTGGTTGTAGAAATATGGATAGGAATAGACTTGTTTGAAACTGACCCGTTGCAAATATCCGTAGTTTGTAGAATTCCAAAAATGGAACGTCTTTGAAATAATGAGATATCCGGATCCAAGTGGTGACCGATAGAATTTGATGAATATTTAATTTGCCGAAGCTGAGATGAAGGATATCCAATTCTTGAGCTTCCAGCAAAATTTCGTTACAAGTTGAATATGATCTAACGGTCCAAACTGGGGATGTATGTCACTATAACATAGAAGTATGCAGGGAGAGCCAACACAGTTCGACCATGTTTAGATACTTTGACAACAGGATATTTTTATCGACTTATCACTGCAAACCCGAAAGGAGAACCACACAGATGGAGTTGTGGACACAAAATTTAAACTTTGAGCGACTTTTCCAACATGGAAATGTAAGCTAAGCAACAATGCTAAGCAAGAACTACAAAGCCTACATGTAATGACCTGCAATGAAAAAACGCTTTTACTACCAAATTGCTTTTTGATGCCAGGAAAAATCAAAAGGCTCTTGAGGGAGCCTTTGGAAAAAACACAGTGGTTGGCATTTTAGTTGGTCATCTGTTGGCCTGGTTGTTCATAGGATATTAGCATAATCCTGGATTAGTTATAAAAAAATCGTGAACGAATTATGAGAATGACAGCCAAGAAAGTTGGGTTAAATTTTAGTAGTTAAAGTATCCGGGGTTTGGGATTTTACATATTTGTGATCTTTGGAATCTCTTGAGAAGAATTGTAACATATCTTGTCATTGGAAAATTTTATCTTCATATGTTTTTTCCTAGGTAAAGTTGTTTTACTATTTACAGGAAATGGCGTAAGGCAGCGACACGCAAAGACATTGCACAGTGATTCAAAGTGAAATACAAAGAAAGTTTGGGAATTGAGCGAATTTTGTCTAAATAGGTTTGCTTAAAGTTCAGATCCAAACTTTCTTTGTATTTCACTGTTGAATTAGACGTCATTTCCTGTGAATAATAAATCAACTTTAGCAGGGAAAAAGGCATGAAGATGAAATTTTCGAACGACAAGATATATTACATTTCTTCTTGGTAGAACCCAAAGATTACGAATATGTAAAATCTCCAAACCCGGTTAGGCACTTCAAACAAATTATACTGATTAATAATAAGCCTTAGTGCTAAATACCTTTTAACTTTGCCCTGACAATGACGAGAGAATGTAATAAGTGAATTGTTCTTTTTTTATTTAAAATTACTTTCATTTATACTGGTTATAATTTTCTGTTTCGAGGTTCCAACTATATTAGCATATATTAGCAACCTCGTTCTTTTAAATAAACTTTCTCAATAAAAACAGAAATTTAGAGGTAAAAAAACGAGGTAATGCATAACTTATCTATCGTTCTGTTGCTAATATATGCTAATATATTTGGAACCTCGTAACATGAAATTATAACCACATTACTCTTAATATTCGCTGCCATTTTGAATAACACCTAGTTACACAAGAAATCTCGAAAAATGAGCCCAAATATTCGTAGATATAGGCATAGATTGCGGACTCGGCTCGGTCAGCCGGCCACTGTGGGGAATCCAAGATGGCGGCTTAAGCGGGCAAAAGCTCAAGTGACCAGAACAAGGCAAGTCACGTTACGCGACTCTCACGACAAACTAACTGAACGAAACTATCTATTGTGAATTTCCCTTCGTAATGTTCGAATTTTGGATTATTGGTTCGATGTCTTCTCAGTGGTGACACTTGTTACTTTCATTTCACTCGATTTAATTCCCTTAACTCTTTCCTGTCCTGCTGTAAAACATCCAAAATTGAACCACCTCTTTGTTTCATTGATATATCTGGAAATAACCATAACTGTTGCGAAAGCTATACATTTTCTGAAAGCCCAATAAACCGGCTTTTACCAATGCTTTTACATTTCCCGAACAAGACACATTATGTTAATATAAATTAGCATTAATTTTCATAAATCAGGTTGAAAAACTTTTATTTTTCTAGAAAAGCCCATCTTGCACGCCCGCGTAGCATCATGAAAATTCAAAATGCCACCAACAGCAGAGTTTTTTTATGAAATCAAACTAAGCTTGGCGTTTGAGTGGATCTTATGTGGCTAGTTCTTGTTTTTGTTTGCAAGATGGTATCCGTATTACGAAAATTATATTTTTGGGCATGTTCGATTATCCGCGCTTTTAAAGAGAACTAAGTTAGCTACCGGGACAAAGCTGTACGTATGTTGTAAATAGATCATTTAACTTTCCTTTGATATATTCTATAGCTTTGGGGGTGGTTTATATTTCTCAAGAAAACGTTTGCCAAAGGGTTAGGACCTTTGTTGTTTTGGGGTCGGTTACAAGGGTTCAACGTGTCAGCTATTTGCTCGTTAATTCACTCTATTTGCTCGTCAATGCCTTCTATTTGCGCCTCCTTATAAGGAATACGTACTAGGTACCCCTATCCCATATTTAGTGCATGCGCTTTTCGTGGATGGGCTTATTCCAAATTTTTAGTTGAATTGATATTTCGTTAACAAAAATGGCGAAATTTTGGGAGAGTTTCCGTTTTGCGAGATTGTCCCAAAATGTTCACCTCTACGTAATTGAAATTTTAAATTAAATTCTTTTTTTTTCTTAACCAAACAATTTTCTGACACCCCAAAATTTGAGTAACATTTCTATGGCCATGGTTACCATATTTTCGTTTTACACGGGAGGTTTTTCGCGTTATTGAGTTAACATTCTTCCGATTTAACAGTATATTTTCAATAAAATGGTGTGAATCCTAAAAAAAAATTTTCTGAAAATTTAGCAATTATACAAACAATCCACTATTTAAAAAAGATATAGCGCCTGTAGATTTTACCATAAACCTTTGCGAACCTACGTTAGTCCTGATAACAGCTAAAATAGTTGAATTACATGAATTTAGTAGGTAATGGCTTCCTTTTATCGACTTTAGTGTCTTCATAGCGCTGTCTGATATTTGTTCAAGATATAGTGTTTTCTGCACGCAAAGCACGATGGTAAAATATCGTCGTCTTTTTTGCCACGGTGGATTATACATGGAAACGAGATTCGTACGTCTTTCCTACGACTATTTAGACCAACAATCTATTTATTGTTTATATTTCGTAAGACTTGCAAGGTTACAAACCTTCGTAACGCGTAAATAATTGAGTTACATACGTATGATATTCATAGGTCTTGGACCATTACCAGAAATTAAGGAATGGTCCTTAGAAGTGAAAAGGTGGTGAACTGCGGAGATTTTTAGTGACGAAATACTAACATTTCGAGCGGAGCTCTTCATCAGAGTAAGACAAAGGGCTCCGCTCGAAACGTCGGTATTTCGTTACTAAAAATCTCTGCAGTTCACCACCTTTGCACTTTGCTATATTACATAGGCTATAGCTGCGCATCACTTTGTATTTATATTTGTATTTAATAATATTTATACACGGTAGCTTATCAACCATACAGTTTTTAAAAAAGAAAGAAAAGGAAATTAAAAGGTTGTTTTTCATAAGGCCGTGTGTTTACATATATAAAAAGGTATATCTACAGAAGTGGAAACTACACACTATAATTACAAGTAAAACGAAATCGTAAAAGTTATTTTTGGTGGTCATTCCATGTCTTGGCAGCTGCATAACTAAAACTTCTCTTCGTGGCATTAGTTTTCGGCTTTGACAATTGTATTGTCATGTAGGATTTTGTTTCGTATTTTTAATAGGGTTTGTTCACACGTTAGGAAGTTAATAGAGAACCAATATTTTTCATGTTAAAGATCGAATATTGGATTATTTGGATCAAGCTTTATACCTCGAATTCAATAGTCACCATAATTTAGTACAGTGGGCATTTTATAAATTCTGTCATTAATAGTGGTTCGAGTATTGTCGAAAGTTAGTTGCAGACGTAAGTGATTACGCAGATTGTAAATTTGTTTCATCTAAATGAAAAGGAAACTGAATAATTTAAATATTGATTTGCTTAAATCAAGAGGTCGGCATATAATCGAGGAGCTACTCTATAAGTATAATCTTCGTTTAAAGATTACCGCTCTTTGTAGTCATTGTATAAAATGGGACACCGTTCTCTAACAACCATATGTGAATTAATCCAAAAACGGCGGCCAGTTTTTGTCCTTAATTTCTGGAAATGACGAAAATGGCGTCTGTAGCCAATAAGCCAGTTCGTAATGTCGACTGCGCATCAAAATGACGCGTTCTGCGTCGGGATAAAACTTATTTCAATTCATAACATCCACGTTTCATATAAGTATCCCGAATTTAAAACATAGTCCTAACCATACTGAACCTAATACTCACCCTAACTCTTACGATGTTTTCTTTTAGAAATAATAGCTGATTTTAGTTTCGAATTTTACTACCGATAGTCTATGTGACGTCATTTCGGGATTTATATGAAACTTTACCCTGCAAATGTCTATTGTGGTTTTAGCCTGATGTTATGAATTGAAATAAGTTTTATCCCGACGTAGAACACGTCATTTTGATGCGCAGTCGACATTACGAACTGGCTTATTGATATATGTATTGGTCTTACGAATAAGTTACTGAACGCAAAAAGAATGCCGTAATATCTATTTAGAACTAGCACCTTCAAGTTTAACAACAAGATATCTAGAGTGTGTTTGGTATTAATCGAGATGTTCTGTTTTAAAGGGGAATTATGGTAAATTTTAATTGTAATTAGTTTTAAATAAAAGGCATTTAAGTATAATGTTTAGAAATGTTAATAGTTTGACGGTATCTGCTCTTGTACTCGATAAATAACGTTTTCATTATCGTATTTTATGCTTCAGGTCACCGCCATTTTAGAGTTTACTCGATAGCTCAAATTTGATGTACAGCGGTCATCTGAGTGTTTGTTTTTGCACTCGCAATGACGTCAAAATTTACATCGAGTTTGAGACGTCGAGCAAACGCTAAAATGGCGGTGTCCAGAAGTACAAAATACGAGAATAAAAACGTTATTTTCGGAGCTAGTGCAAGAGGAGATACCGTAAAACTATTAACGTTTCTAAAATTCTACTTAAAGGTCTTTTATTTAAAAGTATTTTTTACTACAGTTGTCCTTTAAGGCATGACGGAATAAAATTCAACAAGAGTATTGTTGTTTTTCAGTGTGGGATTATTGTAAATTTCCGTTCTAGTTACCTGAGGGTGCATGTTCCGAGAGTATATAACAAGAGGGGGCAAAACGCCCCATAATTGGGGGCGGATTGAGCGCCTTGGCAATATACATGAGGGGCAAAATATTTTTCAAGGGTGGGCCTTCGCGCAAGAAACCCTGTATATGTAATATTATTTTGATATCACTTATTCAGTAGCGTAGCCAGTGTGGTCAAATGATTCACATGAACCTCATAACAGAATGCATGTAATACATTTTCTTTCAAAGTTCAAATAATGAGTATGAAGATTGTGATAGAGATTGTGATAGAATAACAAATTACTGTGCAGACAGTATCCCCTGTCAAATTCCTGGATACCCTATGTTGATATTATGTGGAGCGTTTTCTGATATCGTAACCCGCGATAATTACTCAGTTCTGTAGAAATCCCGAGAACGAGGGATGTATGCTATATAAAGCCCCGAGGACGCCTAGCGCGTCCGAGGGCTGTATATCGCTTATATCCCGACGTCCGAGGGATTTATCTGACTTATTTCATAATTGAGGTTTTCCAACAATGTTTTGTCTATTTTTTCCACCTTGGATAAAGATTTCCCTAGTTTTTCCTTCATTTCTTATCTAATTAGTATTCATAGGGCTGTATGCTATATACATCCCGCAGTACATCAAAGAAAACTGACTCAATCATGAAATAATGTGTAGATATAGTCACTGCAATACATACTGATAGACTGTTTTTATCCTACACTGAGTAAAAATTGTCTTTTTTATTTAGAACCTGAAACGGATGCTAGAAAGAAGGGCCTAAGTGGTGGTGCCATTGCAGCTATCGTTATTGTGATCATCTTGCTGGTTCTTATAGCCGTAGATGTCTTCTGTTGTTTCTTTAACCAGTGTGGTGTCGTCCACATGTGTGCTGCAGCCTGTTCTGGGAAAAGTCGAAGTAAATGTAAGTAGTACCGCTATTAGCAATGTGACTGTTAAACGTTTTGTGTAGGTCGGCACTAGAGGCAATCCACTGAGGATCTTTAACCGAGTGGGGACTAGGACTAGTTGCTATATTAACAATAATCGGCAATTGTCAAGTGTAGATATGAGCCGATTAATCGGTTAAGAATCGGTCGTTTTACCGATTATTAACGCTGAATCGGCCGTTTGCCGATTATGTACGTGTTCTTATGAAAATAGTTGAAAATCTGCGTTATCTTGTTTTTGCCGCTTCTCAATTGCAATAATGCACACAAAAACCGCCGTAGAAAACCGTAGATTGTCTATAACGCCATTTTTTCCGCGTCGGACCTGGAACCGAGTCATTTTCACGCACGAACACGCAAGTTTTGTTCACGACAAAATGGCGGCCAAAATTTAATTATTTAAGTGCAATTAAAGCGTTAGCAACATGTCTTTTTAGTCTATAAATAAGCGCGACAGATGTATTAAATAACATATTATTGCGTAAATCGGGAGTCGAGCAGCAGCCAGATTGGTAATTTTTAACGTAGAATTAATCGGTCGATTATGTGTCATGATCGGCACCGATTAATCGAATCGGCTAATCGGTAATTTTTGGTGATCGGCTCATCTGTAGTCAAATGCTGTTAGATTGTGGGTAATTCCACAACAGTAACCAACACCAACACAAATCTAGCCTGAGTATCAGGCCCTCAAAGGGGGAGGGTAGGGGACGATATTGGTTTTCCCCTCCCCCCCCCCCCTTTGAGGGCCTGATACTCAGGCTAACACAAATCCTAACCCTAAATCCCCGCCATAACTGTGTCTTCCTAACCGTAACCCCCGTCTTCAACTTCATTGTAACCTTAACTCAGCGCCTGTGCTTTTTAGAAAATTAAGAAACTTGAACAATTTAGCAACTAGTACTAGTCCCCACTTGGTTAAAGATCCTCAGTGGATTGCATCCTCAGTGGATTGCAGTCGCCGACTAGTCGTCGTCTGTTGTGAAAGTTGAACTCTGTTCAACTTTCCCAACTATGGTCGGCGACAACTGCGACGCCGCCGACAAGTTGTTTCCATATAGAAAAAAACAGTCGGCGACTGGTCGTCGACTCGGTCGCCAACTGTTACGACTATATGGAAACCAGGCTTTAGTTCTCAACCACTTAGGAGTCTCTCCTAATTTGACAGGGGGGAAAACGTGTTAATCCTTCCAGCATCATATCTCGCTCTGCGGAGCCGGCGGTGAAAGCTGTTACTTAAAATTAACTTATAAACTTTGAAACTATTATCCTTGTTTTTTTTAAACACTAAAATTTCAATTGTTTATTTCCCGTCGTTACCGTCCTTCTAGTCTGCTTTAGTTCCCAAATTCCACATTTCGCTACCAAGCCTTGTTTTGGCGTTGAGAGAGGACATAATGCCAAAGCGGGACTTGGTTAAGTGAAAACATAAACGAGACGTCATCTCGCATGAAGCATATTGCATTGTTTTACTAAGATTAAATATTTTTAGATGAAGTTGATGGTCATAATCCTGAGGAAGGAACGGAGTTGAAAGCAAACGAAGAGAAGTAAGGTTATGCATATATTTAACAAATAGATTCCATTTTGCAATCAATCCCTTGGGATTAAGAAGGCAAAGCTCTCTGGCCATGTTGGTGCCACAAACAAAATAATCTGTCGGAAATACTTTTGTTAATATCTATACTGTGGCCTAACAGTATTGTAGTGATTTATGTGATCTAAATCTACCGAACCTGAATTTTGTAATCTAACGATACTGTACATTACGGTGTATTATCATGACAATGGCGTCATTTTTCCTAATAAGGCTAAGAGAACTGGTCAAATCCAGGAGAGGAATACACAGTAAATTCCGTATGTACACTTCTATACCAGTTTAACCGGTTTAGAAGAGGTAAAATCTGTCTTTTTATGTAAAATCTAAAGTAAAATGTCGGATGCGAACTGTCTATTTTATTTGAACTGTCATGTAATAAATATCCCATTGAATGGTTTTACCGATAATACGGTCGGGAAGTTTACTTGTTTCTCGTATTTTACTCGTTTCTCGCCCTTTCAGAGCTCGGAAAAATACATCCGAAACTCGTCAAATACCTGACCGTATTATTGATAAAATGTATTGTGTAAAAGACGATACATGGACGATCATCATGCTCATGAGTCTCGGACTATTTCGTTTTCAAATATCAGTCTTAAAACGGTTCATAGGTGTTTACTGTACCTGATGTCGTCTTTGCTTTTCTTTTATTCACAGTAAAGAACTTGTGGCCTAGAGTTGCAAAGATAACTATGATAACTATGGTGAAGATATGAAGAAAACCAACTATGGTGAAGAAAAGACCTGTTCACTGCATCAGTTTTAAAGAACTACTGTACTATAGTTGAGATTTTTTAACAGATGGTCGGTGTTTTTTATTTAAAGCAATTTTAGTTAATATCATGAAAGGTATCTGTTAGGAAAATCACTCGGTCAGCATCATCACCCACTTAAGGTGGCTCTAAACAGAAACGTTCACAAATTGAAGGGGTTGGCCATTTTGAATATGACAACGTGTTTGTTGCCACAGTAACTAATTAGTTATTGCAAGTACCAGAACTCCAAGCTAGATATTAATCTATTCAACCCATGAGTTACAAAGACTGTCAAACTGCCATACACCTAATTTCGTAGAAACTGTTTTGAGCCATCCTAACGAGGGTTCAGGTTGAGTTTTCTACAATGTCAATGTCCAGGTCGATCGTTATCTACTCTTATTACTGATACGTAGTTTTTAATTGTAGAGAAAAGATACTTAGTTGTATTATAACTGACATTTATTGCCACGGTAATTCATTTGTCAATAAATATGTGGTTTATGTTATTGTGTTTGTCTTTATTTGCTCAAGAGAAATGTGCAACAAAGAATGAGTAACATTTTATTATATAGTTTGGTTTCTGAGCGGTCTTTACAAACCGGTCATTACAAAACAACTGAAAAGGTTTAAAAGTGCACCTATCTCCCCTATGGTGATTTTACATATCCGTAGTATTTGGGTCTTCCTGAGCAAAATCATAATATATTATTGTCAGCCGAAAATTTCATCTTCATGGAGTTTTTCGCTGTCAAAGTTACCGGATGTGATGTCACAAGAGGCATTCCAAACCAGTTTTCTTTTATTGCCACAAAAATGCTTCTTGTGACATCACATCCGATAACTTTAACAGCAAAAAAGTCCATGAAGATTTTTGGCTAACAAGATATATTATGATTTTTCTCAAGAAGACTCAAATATTACGAATATATAAAATCCCCAAACGTAAAGAATGTCTAGGAATTCAAAACCTAAAAGTTTTTAAAATATCAGAAAATTAATTTTTAATAAAATCTTGAGTGACAAAAAACAATCAGAAAACGAATTCTGTTATTGAGACTTTGACGAATTCGAAGGTACACACATAAACAACGAAAAAGTCCAAGAGGATTTAAACAGTCGTGCAGTAATAAAGGAACAAGAAAGTACGAACACCGTGGTAGCCGGCGCAATGGGGCTGGGGGTTTGGGACGGGCTGAGTAAACTTCAAGTAACATGAAATCTGTTCATCTTTACTTTGAAAATTAAACAAAGTAAATCTAAGAAATAAAACGTGTTGTGCTGCGTAGGTGCAGTGTAGAAATACAAATAAAATATCTAAAAAGGTTGATGTACTGCCGAAATAGCGCGTAAGTAGTCTAACGTTTCACTCTCTGACGCTCGAAACGTTAGACTATTTTGAATCTAAGATGATATTAAACTTGTTCACTAGCATGTATGGTATTTGTACCGTTTTGATGGCGTCGATAACGTTTTCGCTAGATCGAAGTTTGTGTTCTGATTTGTTCGTTGGTGATTGAAGTAGTTAGATATTTGGAGAGTTCGTAGGGTATTTGTTTGTGAAAACACGTTAACGAACAGAACTGTGCAGGCATACAATTTACCAAAGAAATCGAGGAGAATGGAGAACTTCCTTTTATAGTCTGTTTGGAAAGACGTGACAAGATCAAACTAGGACTGGTCTATAAACTGTTTCTGTCATTGTTCCATTCAATAAAGTTAGCGTTGTAGTAGTTTTTGCGTTGCGCAGTTTCCATGAGTGGATCACAAATAAGTTGTGCTCGTCTTGTCAAAGATGGCTGTTGCTTTGCATTGTGTGCCGTTTGGTTGTAGGATAATTCATTCAGCAGTCTATGATCAGTGTGTGCTCAGATTTTCTGTAAACACTAACAAGGCCGACAGAGTACAACCGTGACAACAGTAACAATAAGTTAATTGATGTTTAATTTTAGGGCTTACGGTTATTTGCGGTTTAGAGTTAATAGTACCTCTCGTTTCTGGCAACTTCGCTCGTCGCCGCCCGCAGGCTGGTCACATGTCACCAACTTTTTAGGGATAACAAAAATTTTGTGGGAGGGGAGGTTGTCCAGGTACAGCAACTGGCATGTAATGGCCACTGTGCGAAGAAGTTTTATCCTGTGATGGAATCGATTTTTCGTTCTATCGACTCTGCGAATCCCTTGAGGACTCCACATACTGCAAGAACGCGGTTATATTAGTTTAAGTTGAAAAAGTTCATGACAACGTTCTTCATCAAAACAAAGCGCTTCGTGAACTCATCTGTCGTCCTTGCGAAAGAAAAGTAAAGAACACTTCAAATTTAAAGAAAATTATTTCTGGCACGCAACAGCTACTAGTTCCGCCGTCTGTCCCTTCGTCGAAAAGAACGTTTTTGAATTTCAAAACCGACGCCGCCTCGTCGTCTTCAATTTCAAAGGCTAGTTTTAAAATTATCAGTTGTTGACTCAATCCAAAATATATAATAACGTTTACCGCTTCGGTTTAGAAGTATTTCTCTAGGAAAGGGGCAGAGATGACTTAGAAGTTAGTCGCATAAATTAGACACTTCATGAACAACCCTATTGGTTATGCTTTTCTTAAGAATAATTCAGAACAAAAACCTATCCAATAGGATTGTTATTCACAGGTATTTTGAATTGCAAATTCTAAATCTAATTTATGCGACTAACTTCTAAATCCGCGCCCAGTTCAGGAAGCGCTTTGTTTCACTGAAGCACGTCGCCATGAACTTTTGACACATTTTCAACTTCAACTAATATAATCGCATCAGCTGCATTAAACAAGTTCTTACAGCGTGCGTGACACATTTTCAACTTCAACTAATATAATCGCATCAGCTGCATTAAACAAGTTCTTACAGCGTGCGGAGTCCGCGACGGTTCGAGGAAAGATCGATTCCATCTACGACAGGATAAAACTTCTTCGGAGCCATTACATGTCCTGGGTATGACATTAAACTGCATCCACCTGCTGCCTTGCAGGGCAATGCCTCTTCAGGCAAAGGCTAGGAGAAGGCAACTCTGATTCCAAATCCACCTGCTGCCTTGTAGGTTGGTCTCTTGAGACAAAGGCTAAGGGTCCTCCCCTAACAGAAAAGGTTGGTGACAGGAAGGGCATCCGATCATAAAAACCCCGCTACATTAAGTATTCAAAATGGCAGTTCATAGGCATGGGTACAGCCCAAAGTGCCCCGTGGGGATCCCCATCTCCTCTCGTTAAAAATCAAGATGGGGAACCTGAGAGAAACATGGTTGTGGATAACACCACCTATGATGGCAATTCGCTTGATGTACCACGTGGACCTCGGCTTATTAGGTTTGGATCATGGAATGTAGGAAGCATGACTGGAAGATCGAGTGAGGTAGCGGAGGTGTTAGAGAGGCGGAGAGTTGATGTGTGTTGTGTCCAAGAGACAAGATGGAAAGGTGGAAGCACTAGAATGGTGAGAGGGAAGACTGGACGGTACAAGTTTTTGTGGCAAGGATGTCCGGAAGGGATCCATGGAGTGGGTGTGCTGATATCGGAAGAATTTATAGACAAGGTAGTTGAGGTGAAAACGTATGAGTGAACGTCTGATGATGGTGAAGCTGGTAATTGGGGAATGTCTGGTGAATGTGATCTCGGGTTATGCGCCTCAGGTTGGAAGAAGTCAGGTCGAGAAGGATGAATTCTGGAATGCAGTGTATGACCTAGTGGGAAGGCTGAAGAATGAGGAGATGGTGGTTCTTGGTGGAGATTTGAATGGGCATGTTGGCCAGGAAAGTGATGGGTATGAAGGAGTGCATGGAGGGTTTGGCTATGGTGTGAGAAATGTAGAGGGTGAACAGATATTGGAGTTTGGAGATGCAATGGAGATGACTGTGTGTGGAACCCAGTTTAAGAAGGATGACAATAAGTTGATTACGTATTCATCAGGTGGATCGACTACCACGGTTGACTACCTGATGACACGTAAACGGGACAGGAAATATCTCCAGAATGCGAAAGCAATTCCTGGAGAGGAGGCAGTATCACAACACCATCTGATACTGGTTGACATGAAAGTGAAGGGTATAGCGAAAGCTCGTCGGAAGAAATTCTGCCCAAAGAGAAAGGTGTGGAGGCTGAAAGATGAAAATGTGCGATTGCAGTTCCAAGCTAAACTGGTTCTGGAAGAGGTCGGAGAAGGTGATGTGAATGAAGTATGGGAGAAGGCGAGAGATGGGTTGTTGAAGGCAGCAAGTGAGACATGTGGATGGACAAAAGGCCCACCAAGGCATGTGCAAACATGGTGGTGGAATGAAGAGGTTGGGAAGAAGGTGGGTGAGAAGAAGTTTAAGTTTAAGGCATGGTGTCAGGCAAAGGGTACAGCTGAGGAAAAGGCGCTGTTGGAGGAGTATGTGACGACGAAAAAGATTGCAAAGAAGGCAGTTGCTCAGGCTCAGCAGGAGGAAAGAAATAGAGTAGGAGAGAAACTTAATACAGAAGAAGGGCAGAGATCTGTGTACAAGATAGCGAAGCAGATGGCTAAGGAAAGGCAGGATGTGGTTGGAGTGAACTGCGTGAAGGATGAGAGAGGAAATATAGTTGTGCAACCGGAGATGATGAAAAAGAGATGGAGGGAGTATATGGAGCAGTTATTGAATGTAGAGAATGAGTGGGATGGGAATGTAGAATGTGGGGAAGTTGAAGGACCAAGAGAGCACATCACAAAGATGGAAGTAGAGAAAGCAATAGGGAAGATGAAAAGTGGGAAGGCAGGTGGGCCAACGGAATTGGTGGGCGAAATTATTAGTGCAGCTGGTCAGGTAGGTGTGAAGAAAATGACGGAAATCTGCAATATGGTTGTGGAGGAGGGAAAGATACCGAAGGATTGGGAGCTAAGTACCCTTTTACCTATATACAAGGGGAAAGGTGACCCAATGGAGTGTGGGGCACATCGGGCTATAAAGTTGCTGGAACATGGGATGAAGGTATTGGAGAGGGTTCTGGAGAGAAAGCTGAGAGATAAAGTGAATATAGATGGCATGCAGTTTGGGTTTATGCCTGGAAAGGGAACGACAGATGCGATCTTTATGGTTCGGCAGATGCAGGAAAAATTTGTGGCTAAGAATAGAGCACTATATTATGCATTTGTGGATCTGGAGAAAGCATTTGACAGAATTCCCAGGGAGGTGGTTAGGTGGGCGTTGAGAAAGCTGGGGGTTGAAGAATGGTTGGTGAAAGCAGTGATGACAATGTATGAGAAAGCAAGAACTGTGGTGAGAACGAAGCATGGGAATAGTGAAGAGTTTGAGGTGAAGGTTGGGGTCCATCAGGGGTCGGTCCTGAGTCCATTGCTGTTTGTATGCGTGATGGAGGCACTGACGCAAGAAGTTAGAGAGGGTATGCCATGGGAGTTGTTGTATGCCGATGATCTGGTTTTGATGGCTGAGAGCATTGAGGAGCTTAAGGAGAAAGTGATGCGATGGAAAGAATGCATGGAGGCAAAGGGTTTGAAGATGAACACTGGTAAGACTAAGGTGATGGTGTCAAGGAAGAATAGTGGTCATGTTGAAAAGTTAGGGAAGTGGCCATGTAGTATATGTGGGAAGGGTGTTGGAAATAATTCTATTCGATGCACAGGCTGTAGTGGATGGGTACACAAGCGGTGCTCAGGCGTGAAGGGCTCACTGGCTAGAGTTGTGGATACGTTTGTTTGTAAGGTGTGTGAAAGAGCAGAGGATGGAGAGGATAGTGACGTAGATGAGAGCATGGATCTGGGCAATGGGGTCCATTTAGAGAATGTTAAAAAGTTTTGTTACCTGGGGGATATGCTGAATGGGGGTGGAGGAGCAAATTCAGCATCTGTGGCAAGGGTACGTTGTGCATGGGGAAAGTTTAAAGAGCTCTCTGGGATCCTGACAAGGAAGGAAGTGTTGCTAAAGCTGAAGGGGAAGGTGTATGTGGCCTGTGTGAGGAGTGCTATGGTGTATGGAAGTGAGACGTGGGCCATGACTGTGGAGCTGAATAATAGACTGGAGAGGACAGAGATGCGGATGGTGCGGTGGATGTGTGGCGTACACTCGCATGGCAAGGGTTTAGGAGCTAGTGGCTAACACTTCAGGCTACACCAGCCTTTGTAAAATCTCGTGTAGATGAAGCCGGTGTAACAGCGGATAGTGTCCCCCGCAGAAAGTGTCTCCCCGGACAATATCCGCTAGCAGATATTGTCCCCCCGGACACTATTCGCGCCCCCTCGCGGATGCTGTCCCCCCAAAAGAAATACTGGGATAAGCTTTAGTTCTCGTGTTCTTTGGTCGAAATATAGAAATATGGACTAATAATAAACCGCCAAATTGAGAAACTGATATTGTTAATTGCATTGTTAAACAAAATATCGCAAAACGTTTTATCAAGTTATATCGCGTAGATGGCGAGGTTTTTTGTTCATTTCATGACACGATTTTATGAGTGTACTGCGGACTCTTTGCTATTGCGTTTGCTTATGAGCTAGCGTCTGGGAATCAGCACAGCATGCAAAGCAAACAGTTTGAACAACAATAAATGCGAGACCATTCGATGATCAGATGCCTCGAGAATGGCCAATTCGAGTCTTTGCCAAGTCAGAGTAGCAAGCAGCGGAGGAGAGATGAACCAAACATTTTTGAAATCGAACTGATTTGCCATTGTCTCATGCCCGAAATGTGCGATGACATGATTTTGTGCGACCAGTGGTTTCACTTTAATTGTGTAAATGTGGAGAGTTTGGAGGTTGTGCCCGAATGTACTCCGCTAGCATTCTCAATAATTTGTCTTTTTATACCATATTTTGTACCATTATGTTTAGTTCTTCTCTTTTTGGTTTTATTAATTAGGAAAATTTGTCTAATAAAATTTTAGCTTTTGAGTTTCACTTGGGGGGACACTATCCGCTAGCGGATAGTGTCCGGGGGGACACTATCCGCGGGGGGACACTATCCGCTGTGACACCGGTATATGTAGATTACCGCTTCTGTCCTATTCTATATAGTCCTATTAATACAATTGGGAAAAAACACATTAAATTTAGCAACGCTTGTCCTGATTTTTTGGGGGGCTCAGCCACCGCGGTTCCTACGCCTATGTATGCTACTGTTTACAGCCTACTAGTACTGCACTAGTCTACATTATATATATATATGAAATGAAAAAGAGTTTAAATGGGGACATGCCATTGACAATTGACATACATAGGACCCTGCGTTTTTCATTTGCTACGAGCCAGCATGAACATGTATTCTTCGTGTACTTTACGTTAGGCCGTACACATGCATTAGGGGTCATTTATTGAATACCGTGCTTCGATTAAGCGCCGTATTGTCGTGAATAAGTGCGGCGCTTATTCGAGAGCGGTGCTTTTTAATATTTTTACTCTCGTATGCGGCGCTTAATCGGGGGCGGCGCTTAATCGAGGGCGGCGCTTAATCGAGGGTCCGCAGTCAACTCTGTGGCTTCTTTTTTCCTATTCAAATCTCTTCCAAGGCTGTGCGAGCGATGCTGGGATTGCAGGGAAGTATAGGGATTGTGAAAGGAAATGGCCAAAACAGCGCTGGAAGCTATTTGACTTGGGAAAAAGAAGCCACAGAGTTGCCTGCGGTCCCAGGCGTCTACCGTAATATATTCTACATAACTAGTTCCAGAAAATAAAGATGGCGGACGACAGACAAAAGTCGCTTGTACTACTTCTTATGATAATGCTGCTTGAAGAGGATTCTTCAACCAAAGAAGTAGAGAGAAATCAGTGGCAACGACAATGGTTAGCTAGAAAGGAGCATACTACATCACCGGAGGATTTGCCGCGCACTCGTATGAGAATACCCCATTCCAAGTTCATGGAGCTGCTAAAAATAATTGGCCATGCTATTACTAGAAAAGATACTCATATGAGATCTGCAATACCTCCTGGAGAACGCCTTGCGCTTCGGCCGCCATTTTGAAAACACGTCTACTGAAGGATTATGGTAAAAATAACTCTTTCTCATTGGTTGGTTTGTATTTTGTCGCAGGGACATGTCTCCAGAACAGTGCACACGATACGACATCGAAAGATTCGTGCAAATTGTCCCTGCAACAAGCCCCACAAAATCAAACCAGTTTGAATTCATGGAGCATGTCGCGGAGATAAATTTCTGTCCCTGTAACACAGGACACACGAAGGGAATTGTTGCAGGGACATGCCCCCGCGACATGCCCCTGCTACATGTCGCCTGGTATGTGTGCCGACCTTTAGGGTTGCGCTGTTGGCTTCCGAAGCCGTTCCGAAGTGCAGTGAACGTACTGGGTGCCATCTTCGGAAAATTGTTGAGTCGAACGATCAGTACATACGTACATATGCCTTGATGTCAGCCTGCAATTATCGGCTTTTACAGATGAAAAAATATGACCGGGTTACCGCGGTGACTCCTAGCCCGCAATTTTTCCGCCCGCCATTTTCCCTCTGAAACCAGCTCGCTTACCGAGCTAGCCTGGTAACTAACAGCCCCTTACTCCCCTTACTGACACTTGCAGGATGCAGAAAAAGATATGACGGACTCAATTGATCTGTAACTGAACTTCCAAAAACCCGACACATTATTAATATAAATGGGTAAACTCGATGTTCTCCAAGAACGTATGTAAAGACCATTTAGAAGTAAAAAATTGCAACAACAACTCTGATGTACATGTAGTTCTGATACATAAAGGCCGTTTAAACAACCTCTTCCCAAGCAGTGTCTCGTAAGGAACCAGTGGCCCTTACGAGAGCTTTTAGGCTTATAAAGAGGGATATGTAAATCGTTGAGGTTGGATAATGCACAGGTCCCACAGAGATTCAAACAGCGCAATATTATTATACTTTTATTAAAGTTTGACTAATACGAATCAGACTCTTTGAGTGGTCGCTTATAAGTGTTCTGAAACAAAGGAAAAGACCAGTTGGTAATTCCTAAAAATGTCGCGGAGCTGAATTTCCTTTGTCATTTGAGCTTCCGCACGAGAGCTGACAAGACAAAGGAAATTCCACACTGCTTAACGAGAGCTTTTACAATTATAGTGGAGCGCACAGATTCCATTTTTAAACCCAAACTATGAGAACAAACAAACTAAATTCCTATCGGGCTAAATGACCCATTTCCTATTATTCAGGACTTAGATTTCATGATAATGCGGACAAACATTGATATATACGTCATTTGTGCGCTCCGCTATTCCAACGGGGTCTAAAGCTGGATTTCCACTTGCGATTTTTTTCGCGCGAAGTAACTTTTTAGTTTTGTCCTATGCAGATCTCTCGAATAGAACTAATTGGAAATATATTCAATTCAGACAATAGAAAGTTCGCTTAAGACTTTAAGGCACGGGTTAAACGCCGAACTTCACATGCAAATAAGCGTAATCTATTGTTTGAGCTCACTTGCATTGAGTTCGGCACATGTGAAGTTCGACGTCAAAACCGGGCCTAGCTATAAGTACTTACTGTACTTACAGAGAGATCGAGGTGGTAAAGCCTGGTTCCATTTGGTCGCCACGATCGCAACGATGTCATAGTGGTCGATGTAATTGAGGGTCGATCTATCTTGTCTGCTGTATGCAAAGTAGTCTTTTATAGATGGACACTCTATTACATCGTCCACTATGACACCGTTGCGATCGTGGCGACCAAATGGCAACCAGGCTTAAGGAGAGCTTTGACTCTATTTACAATGAACAGTTGTAGTTAACGGCTTCACTCAGCCTTGAACACGATATGATACATGCATAATTCACTATATTGTTCTAGATGAAGGTCAAACGAACATTTCTTCGTATTTCCTGGACCGCGGGTTCACATCACCATATTCTCCAATGAAAGATCCACCGTCGTCATATTTGTCTTCAGTGGAAAGAGCCACACTGTGGCCATCTTCGTCCATATTTGACTCGTATAAAGCATGACCACTGGAAATGATATTAAGATATAAAAGTTATATTTTAAACTCTAACATATCACGCGAAGGCATGCTGTTAGTATTCAGTTAATACTTTGTTTGAACATAGTCAATCGAGATATGGTCTGGAAACTCAGCTAAAGTCTTTGTTCTATATTTTTGTTCGTCTTTATGCAATTTTGTGCACGGTCACTGAACCTATTGTATTTTAGTATAATGAAGCAATCATCCAATAGAATCGTTTGGGTTTAATCGCTCAACCGTGTTGTTTTAATAAACCTAAAACAAAGGATGTGCACGTGCGGTGTAAGGTACGGTTCAACATCAAAACGTAGCTCATTATAGTCGCTTTGAAGTTTGTCCTGGAATTGTCCAATTCATGAAATAAACCCATCCTACATAAAATAAACGGGATTTTTTAAAGAACGAGGCAGTTCTATACAGTGCTAAAATTCTGTGTCCGGTACACGAAGTAAGAGCCGAAAAACGGGTTAGTTGTGGTTGAAACCAAAGGTTAGTTCAAACTTCAAAGATCTAGTTGTGCTATATCAACATATAAAGTAATTAAATCCGGAAACTAAGTTCCTACCCCAATGGCGGATGAAGAAAAGTCGCCAGGTACGAGTTGTGGCAATTCTCATGCTCCCATATACGTACATTAATTGCTATCACGTGATCCTACACCATGAAATAATCTTAACGAAACAAGTCTTCCCGGCAAGCGAGTTTACCTCTGTGTAATCAGGGCTTAAATACGATTGAAATATAGTCCTACCTGCTTATTCGGTTTGAAGGGCCAGTAAGATCAGCAGCTTGGGCAACATTATCAAAGTATTCTTCCAAATTTCGAAACCCACCTTTCTCTTGCTCACGCTTTCTCACTGCATCATGGAAAAGAAAGAGGTAAAATGTTTATAAATCAGATTGGTGCAATTGAAGACACCCAGAGTTATACGCCCTGCAAACTTGCTCATGTCAAGATTCATCGTTGATCAATGTAGCTAGCTAGATCATACATCCATTTTCACAATCAACCAAAGCCGTTATGTTTTTAATTTAAAGGTCAGGAAATTTCTTATAACATCTGGATGACATGAATAAATTTTACTTTAGCTAAATTAATTGAGCTTTAAATAGGAGGGATGACTCAAAAGGACCTTTCTGTTTTTGTCTGGTCTTTCGCTTTTATCGATTAGGTTTAAGGTTAGGGTTAAAATTGGGATCAGGATTAGACTCATCCTTTTAGCTTTGTCCGCGATCCTAGCTTTCAGTGGAGGCAAAATGCCCTGGATACGAGATTGAGCTATAGTCCGGCAATCGGGTGTCCTTGTGTAATCTCCCCCTAAGGCACATCTTTCTGATATTGAAATAAAGGGCACGACATGCATACAACTTACCAGGATATCGTACACTGTGTTTCCTTAGAATAATTACAGCAAGAACAATGAGTATCAGCACAGCACATGATACAGATACAGCTGTTATAAACCATTCTCTTTTATACATGGAGGAAGTGAGCTTTTCACCTAAATTGTTAGAAAAGAATTAGTTTTAGTATATGCTTGACTGTAAAGGAAAGATTAAAAGCGTGTTAAAGACTTAACACGGTATTGTAAAACTAGAGTCCTACGTACAGAGTGTTCATGCAGTAATAATTAACTAAAAAAGAGTTGGAGTGCATGTTTGTTCCACGAGAAAGCTAATAAATATCGAGGAGAGCATACCCGCGAGAGATTATTAGCTTTTGAAAGTTTTGTAACTATGATCAAACACGAATTTCTTAAATGGCGTTTATTTAGGTAACATATATATATAATTTTTATAGGTATGACATTATAATATAATATTATATGAAATTATCCGTAAGGATAGAAACAGGCATGGCGGTTGTTAGTCTAAACAAAGGCCTGTTTAGATAAAGAAAATTTGGAGACAATAACTGCTGAAATCGTTTAAAATCTAAAGCTAGCTCGTTCCTACTCAACTCGTGGTATCGTCCACCCGCTACAGCACTTGAAATCATAGGCGTACGAGGCGGGGGGAGGGGGGCTGGGAGGTGGCAGATGCCCCCCAGACGAATGGAAATGTTGCTAAGTCGGGGAAATTTTCAACGTAAGTCGGGCGAAAAATATAGGAAAACATTTTTAAATAGGATGAAAATGGGGAAAAGTAATCAAAACAATTTATCAAAACATAGTCATATCCATAAGTCGGGCAATTTCCCTTTCAGTCGGGAAAACGTTCTCCGCCCAACCCCCCCCCCCCCCCCCCCCCCCCCCCCCCCCCCCCTATATAAATGTGTGACAAAAAATGGACTCTGTGACTCATGAACTGTGACTGGGCACATTATAACAAATCTAACAATATGTCTTCTCAAACAAAAAGCTCGTCGATCTATTTCGATTTGAGTAGTTGATAAGGGAACCAACAAGAATAACTAAAACATAAAGTACTCTGATTGACTTGGTTTTCAGCATCAGGCCTGAACTTGTAGTTCAAACAGATGTTGAGTATATCGGAATAAGCGCGACCATAGCCAAATTATTTTTACCAGGAAAATTCCCGAAAATTGTTAAAACCAGGCAGTTATTATCATAGCAAAAATTATGAAATAAATGCCTTAACTCTTTCCTGACCGGCCCAGTCAAAATGGGTCGTTGAAGACCCGCAAAGTCGTCAATCGAAAAACACGGCACACGGTAACCAGGAACACGAGATCCACGCACACGCCAAGTTTGATTTGATTTCATAAACAACTCTGCGATTGGTGGCATTTTGAGTTTTGAAAATGCTACGCGGGCGTGCAAGATGGCCTTTTCTAGAAAAATGTAAATGTTTTTAAACATAATGTGTTTTGTTCGGGAAATTTAAAAGCACAAGTAAAAGCCGGTTTATTGGGCTTTCAGAAAATGTATAGCTTTCGCAACAGTTATGGTTATTTCAAGAGATATCAATAGAACAAAGAGGTGGTTCAATTTTGGATGTTTTTCATCCTGTCAGGAAAGAGTTAAGGGCAGGCTTTGATGAGATTATTCGGGCAATGTCAAACGACGAAGAGACTTATCGAAATGCTCTTTGGCATGAGTGGAAAATAAAATTTTGGATGTAGCTGATATATGCATACGTGATCTGTAGCACGTAACGTACGAAGTATAAGTATGCTCCTTGGATTACAGATACAATTAAAAGGGATATGTATCACAGATATTTTCTAAAGAAGAAAGCCAGAAGAACAGTCGTCAAAATGTGCACACAATTTGTGCACACAATGCATTCAAGAGAGCGAGACATTATTGAAATAAATTGATTAAAAATACTAAAGCAAATTAGTATATGAATGCTCTTAATAATAATATAAAAAATCTAAAGGAAATGTGGAATACAATCAATAAATTGAGAAGAAATCTATATTACCAACATAACTCATGAAGTATAAATATCGATGGTCAGGTTAACCCAAAACCTTAGTCGAGAGATTACAGACACTACGATAAGTATTAAAAAATCAATCTAAAAACAATTAAAAAACAATCAAGTCGACTATTGTGTTAGTGTAAAGTGACTTTTCCATTATTTGTTTGTGCAGTTGGAATGTTAATGAATGAATAATATTGCTTTAACCTTAGTTAGGCTGGATTCATTGATGCATGTATGTTTAATAGACGCACCTGGATTTATTGTCCCCATGCATGCGAGAGTGGAATTAATTCAGTTGGGTTTTGTTACACTTTGCTTAAAGGGACACTCCGGCCCAAATACAAATGCAGTTCATATGAAAGATCTTACTGACTTTAGTTTATTTCCAAAGTTTCAGCATTCCTATCAATTTAGTTGAGAAGATATTGCTAGTTGAAGTTGAAAATTTGTGGATTTTGACGCCATATTGGTTTTGAAAATATGACGTCATTGAGTGATTCTTTATCGTCAGTGGAGTTGTTTTGATGGCGATCACATAGTGATAGTTATTGTGAATGGTCTTTGGACGAAAATTAGTCGAAATAAACTATTTAGTTCATCATGCAGGAAAGTAGAGGAGCTTCTTAGGCATAATACGAGATCACGTCACTCAGTGACGTCATATTTGAGAAACAAAATGGCGTCGAAATTGGACAAACTCTCCAACTTCAACTAGCCACATCTTCTTAACTAAATTGATAGAAATGCTGAAACTTTGGAAATAATCTAAAGTCAGTAAGATCTTTCATATGAACTACATTTGTATTTGGGCCGGAGTGTCCCTTTAAAGTGCCTATGATGAAACGAAATGTTTTTTGCAGTTTTTAAATGTTCAATATACAGTTAGAACATATTGAACAGAAAAAGTCATTAAAACCTTACCAACTGAAATAGTTTATAAAACAACGAACATTTCAGCCAAAAAGTGATCACTTCCAATGGTGGCTAAATTACCACGTGACTTGTTGGTGTGACGTCAAGGTGTAGTAGTTTAAAGATAGCAGAAAAATAGTGAGAAAGCTACCGAACACACGGTGGAAGATATTGTGCTGCTATAGCGCTCCTAACAACACTACTTGACGAATCGTTTGATATTGTTTTAAAACTGCATGTGCTCTCTTTCTCTCTGTGAAGTTCTCAGTTTATCAAACACCTTGATGTCATGATCGTAATCAGTACACTTTCAAGCTAAATTTGGACCCAGTCTCCCTGATAGATTTTTTAATGAATTGCTCGATTTTGAGACTTAAAACAAGGTATAAAATAACAAATATGCATGAAAGTGTGTTCTAAAAATACCAAACAACGAAAAACTGGAAAAATCATATCGTTTCATAAGCACTTTAGATCTCTTTGCTTTGGGTGTTCAGAGAAAGAGCTGTGTTCAGAGAAAGAGCTGTGTTCCCGTGTGTACCGGCATGCTTGAGATTGTAAAATGATTTACTTACTGATAAGAACAGCAGTTTGAAAAATGGAGTATTTTCTTGGTCCTTCCCCAGCACTGTTGAATCCCCTCACAGATAAGTTATAGAAAGTCATTGAGCTTAGGTTAGTTAGACGGTATTCACCAGACTTCCCATCTAGTATTACAAGCTTGCAAGGATCTTTGTTCTCTCCACAAATATTTCTTTTTAACTGTCGTCGCTTTCTGTTAATGGTGGATTCAGTTGACCAATATTCAAGCTGTTAAGTTGAAAAATAGTTCGGTTACGTCAGCAGCTTTTTTTTTAAAAAAGCATTTGACTAGCACCATCTTGTTTCCTCAACGTAATTATTGAAAATAAAGTGAAGAAAATAAAAATGGCCAATACCAGTATTTTGTGCTCTCGCCATCATTAATTATGCAATGCATCCAAAATGTGCAAGAGTTCAGGAGTACCAGTAAATCAGTGGTAATCAGGACAAATTCAAATTATTTTGAAAATAAATACTTGACACGCGCTGCAGTCATGGGTCAACTATTTACAGGCGCAAGTTGCAATCAATCAAGTCGCAAGCAATCCTCAGTTGAAAAAAAATATCTACCTTATGAAGAAGAGATGTCTTCCTGTAGCGACTTGAGAAGAACGGATATATATATATATATAAGATTTATGGTGAAGGAAAATTTCGAGTGTTGGAATATATACATTTTAAGACAACTGGTCCCGGTTTGGTCTTAAAATATATATATTCCAACACTCGAAATTTTCCTTCACCATAAATCCTTACAACATGTAGTTTAATCGAGTGAAATGCCAAATATTATCTATACATTGCTGTGTTGGAGTAGATAGACGACATAGACCTCTTTCATAATGGCGGCCAGTTTAAATATTCTTTTATATGCATGCAAATTAAACTTTCTGGCCTCGTTACAAACGAACATTCTTTGGAATTACAGACACACGAACGAGATCAGAAAGGCTAATTTAAATAAATATAAAAGAATATTTAATTTGGTACCATTATGAAAGAGGTGTATATGTATGATCATCTAGCTAAAATACTCAGAAAATGTTTCCGAGTCCCGGGCAGGGCTCGAACTTGTAACTGAGACTCAGATGAAGAACGAATGTTACATTGGCAATCAGAAGGTTACAGGTTCAATCCCTGTCTCAGAAACATTTTCTAAGGATTTCTGCTTGACGATCATTCATGTATCGTTTAGTATAACTTAGTCGTGTCATTTTGAACTTTTTTTTCTATAATAATAAATTATTTTGTCCTAGCTTCTCGTCCTTTCGGCTCAAACTGTAAATGACAAAAATCATAAATTAATTTTTAATATGTGCCAGTTAATGTATATACCTTATAACCTTCAATAGTAGTACCGTTTTCCAATGGTGCTGGTACCCAGGTTACAAGAACACTTGTTGTTCCAATATCTTCAACAATCAAGTTTGATATAACTCCAGGCTCTTAAAAATAGGATTAACGTACACAAGATATTATTAATTTGTGTTCTAGCTAAGCCAAGCTAATAAAATAAAGCATGCATTCTTTAAAGTTCCTATATGGCCAGTGTTGTTACTTCCAGACAAATTACGCAATATGATTGGTCAACGATCTGGAACGGATTTTGCCGTAATGACCTCATAGAAATTGCAACGGCATTACGAACATTCAAAGACAAAAAAGAAATTCAAAGACAAAAAAGTCGAAGCAGCTTAGGAGTAACAACGAATTAGGGGCCCCGTTTGCGCTAACTCTGTTGGGCCTGTCTTTTGTTTTGTTTTTCCTTGTATCTATGTATTTTTGTTGTATGTTATATATAGACGCGTCCAATAAAGACTTCAGACTTTGACGAATTAATTCAAAGGTACACACAAACAAATGCAAAATTCAAAGAGGATTTAGACAGTCATGCATGCAGCAAGAAATTGAGAACTTTATAAAGAAACAACAAGTATACGAACATCGTAAAATAAACTTCAAGTGACATGAAATCTATTCTACATCTTTACTTTGAAAACTGAACAAAAAAGAGAATCTAATAAATGTACGCTAGTGAAGCCATACACATAACTGCTGAAAAGTTCTCGTTATTGAGGCCATGTACAGAGAAATATCGGATCTCGTTTTTTTGCACGAACCTCGGCTTCCTCATGCGCTCGCTCGGTCCATACTAAAAATATTACCGATATTTCACTGTAGAGACCTCACACTCGACAATAAGCTTATTATAATATTTGCAACTTTCTGATAAAAATTATTCATTATCATAGCTAAAGTTGGGTAACTATTTACAGAATGTGACGTCAATCCAAGGGACACGCAATGATGTAAGTCGAATTGTTATTCAAAAGTTTAATACAAAGAAAGTTTGTTCTGACCTTTAAACAGACCTGTTTAGAAAAACGTTATTCAATTCCCACACTCTTTTCGTATTTTACTGTTTTGTGTGGACGAATACTGGTGACTATCGTGAAATCAAGTATAGAATCAGCTGCGCAAAGGCAACCTAATGCCAAAAACCAGATCATGCTGAAGAATTTAGAAGATAGGATGAGTCTAAAAATTTTATTTTTGAATTATTATAGTGAGCAGGCAGTAGACTGACATATGGTTGTCAGATCTGGAATGTATCGAAGGTTCAGTCTGAGAGGTTAAATGTAGTTTATCGGGGATTTTCATTGAGAAGGATGATCAAGGGTGCATGGTTTCGCAGAGGGAAGGGGACGGATGGAAGTGATACCTTCAAATATTATACGAACGAAACGCTCCACAGAATTTGTAATCTCAGGATATTTGTACATAATTAATCAAATCTCAACAGACCAAGTACACTTATCATGTTATTCGAAGTGACTGGTCATGCAAACTCTTCAAAAAGACTAAAAACTCATGCTCTTCAATGCCGACAAATATAAAAAGCGCGGCAGACATCTCCCTACATTAATTTCAACAAGTTGCACGATCAGACGGAACAATCCAAATTGCACAAAATAGAGAACGCTAGAATTTGGCTAAAGCCCTGTGAATCGAATTTAATATGAGATGCAGTAAACCAAATGAATGAATGAAAGACGGTTAACGTCATTTTTTGTGAATAGCAAGCCGACTACCAGGAGAAAGAGGCATCAAGATGCCACTTCAGCTGATGATAATATTAAAGGACATTGGCAACAAAAATTAAGTTTGTCTAATATGAAAGAACTCGTAAAATGATAGAGTAACAGTTACACCTTTTTTTACTTTTCCGTATTTTACTTCGTTTTTGAAATATTTCAGTTTGTTTGATATGTAAATGAGATGGTCTCTGACGTCAGGTGCAGGGGAGAGAATATTCACTCAGTCATTAAAATATTAGTTTCATCAAGTTTGTTCTACACATTTACTTGAAAATATGCGTATAATAACTCCTCGTGATAATGAACGTTGTAAACTTAGCAATCACTGAGATATAAGACATTTTTTAATGAGTGAAAATTCTCTACCCTGCACATGACGTCAGAGACCATCTCATTACATATCAAACAAACTGAAATATTTCAAAAACGAAGTAAAATACCGAAAAGTTGCACAAAAGGTGTTACTCTAGGAGTTCTTTCATATTAGACAAACTTAATTTTTGTCGCCAATGTCCTTTAAGCAATTTTTATCAAAAAGTGTGCCAAATATTATAAATATATAAAAATACTTAACAGAGAGAAGATTTTGCATAAATCACAATTATGTTTTGAAAATTTATCTGCTGTCCCAATCGTTTTTACGGTTGGGATACAGTTTCCAAATCCGATTATTATGATTTATGCAAAACCTCTCTCCGTTAACCATTGTGATTGATAAAAACTTTCTGTATACAGGAGCTGTGAGTATGCTCCGCTACAGAAAGAAGTCTTTCGAAGAGGGAGGCTCAGATGTAATATCTCCCGACTGTCTTGACTGCGTTTTGACCGTATGTTTCAAATGGCTCTGTGGTCAGTGCGCTATCAAACCATGCAGAGGGTACCTTGGCTTTGATTTCCAGTGGGGCAGTCAGGTAATTTCTTATAACTTTATTGCAATAAATAATAATTTAGATTGCATGTGCTCAACATCCTCGCTACTGATTTATCAAAATTTATACAATAATTATATCGAAATTCTTTATAATCTGCGAGACAATGTTAGAAATTCGGCCCTTTCCGAATTTCTATGCAGAAATAGAATTCATAGAATTCATAGAATTTCGGTTTTTACAAGAGATTGTTAGACTACATGTACGCAGTCTCTAGTGACCTATATGTACTATATACAACCCTATACAAACAAAAACCACTTACTTGATTGTCCAGAATATGAGGTATGTTCTTGACAAAGTGGTCCACTACCTTCACTGTTTTGTGTTCGTATCTTGAAATACCACAACTGATTGATTCCAGCATTTGAGATTGTAAATTGATCTTCCATTCTTCCTAGAACTACTTGCTCCCAAATAGGGTTGTTTGATCGACGAAATTTTATCGTATAGTTAAAATCTGGACCATTGAAATCCACTGTAGTCATCCTCTGAAACACGAGTAAAGGTAGCGTATATGGCCTTGAAGATTATAACTATACATTATTTAGAATATATTAGCTTCAGACTTCAGGCCCTACTGACAAATGCACATACATTCATAAAAAAGAAATACTGGAATCTTTCTTTCTAAGTCGCAGGAAATATAGGTTTTTGTGCCACAAGGGTCCACCGTAATTTGGGAAACCTGTGGTGGTATCCCAAGCTTGTATTAGAATTTTTCCCCTTAGCTGAAGCTTAAAGGACATTGGCAACGAAAATTTTTGTTGCTTTATTTGAAAGAGCATGAAAAAATAAGCCGATTGGCCGTTTACTGTTCTACGCTATCCCTTCTAATTGCGAAGTTATGCGCAAAAATTTGCAAAATATAAATTGCTGATTCAGCACAACGTGTGACGTCATTGGATGGGTAAGTATGTTTATTGAATACATAACTGAAGCATAGCTCAGTTATTATGAGCTCAAATCAAATGAAATTTTGCATACAGATAGTACATGATGAGATGCATTGAAACACACTTCAAATTTTGTTGCCAAGGTAACACTGTCGTTCCCAGGCCCCTTGCACGAATTTTATAAAACAGCTTTATTCTTGGTACTGATTAGGATAACATAATATCAGAAGTGTGTGTACAATACACCTATGCATGCCTGAAGTTTACTTGCATGATAATAATTCGAAAATGACTCCCATAGATAAATGTAACTAGTTATAAAAAATCCGTTTAAGGGGCCTGGGAACGACAGTGTTACCTTGACAACAAAATTAGAAGTGTTTTTTCAATGCATCTCATCATGTACTATCTTTGTGCAAAATTTCATTTGATTTGAGCTCATAATAACTGAGCTATGCTTCAGTTATGTATTCAATAACCAATGACGTCACACGTTGTGCTGAATCAGCAATTTATATTTTGCAAATTTTTGCGTATAACTTCGCAACTAGAAGAGATAGCGTAGAACAGTAAACGGCCAATCGGCTTATTTTTTCATGTCCTTTCAAATAAAGCAACAAAAATTTTCGTTGCCAATGTCCTTTAATAAACCATAAACCAAATCACGAATTCATGCACAAAAAATAGAAAAATGGTTCCTGTATATGCTAGAAATATAAATCCTCCATTGACATAGCCGTATAGTCCCTCAGGGGCGAAACTCAAGGGGGGTGTATAGGGGGTGTGACACACCCCCCCAAAAAATATATACTAAAAAGTAAAAACACCAATTGGCGGGGCAAATGGACAATCAGAGATCTTGCAGGGCAGCGCAGTCGGAGGCTAGGAGAGAAGTTACTTAAGGTAATCTACCTATGGACTTCATCTACACGAGATTTTACAAACGGGTGTAGCTTGAAGTGTTAGCCAACCCCTAAACCCTTGCCTGTGCAGGCTCTGGGAACGAGATTGGCAACGCGACAAAAGGAGGTGTATAGCAATGTAAGGATGACTTATGGAAAGATATTTTTGTCGAACAAGTGCATGAGGTGTGGGGTATTTCATTTTGACATTCAGAACATCTATACTTTCTATTAAACTTAACAATGTCATTTGTTGTTTGATAGTTTGCCAAGTTCTACGAATTTTCACTCAAGGCCAAATACCGAACAAGTGAACTAATGCAGCTTTATAAAATTGAGCTCAAAACGTTTACCAGTAAATCAAAGAAATTATATATGTGTGTGTGTGTGAGAATAGTTAACACGAGAATTTCTATACTTACTTCCCATGTGATTTTGAGAATGCCTGGTGGTCCTGGAACACCATGAAAGTTTTCGGGACATTTTGATGGAGCTAAAAATAGTGAGCGCAGAACATTCAGTTGCAGGTTCTACCGACAACCTTCTGGTTATTCACCAATAGCTTATGCCTTGATCGGTATTGAAACTCGCTGCACGAGTGCACGCGGGTCAATTAGTAGTACTTTTCAATTCAAATGTCAGATGATGAACTTATCATAAAGGAAATATTCAATGAAAACGAACATAAACGACAAAGTTTACCTTGTCCTTGGACATGACACATTGCTCGCGATATTTACTTCTCGAAGTCAGAAAATCAAAACAAGACGTATTTCAATGTCGATCTATTTTGCTGTTGTAGTTTGTTCAGTTATAGATGCACAGATGACGTCAGAACGTGGTAAGAACAAAGTGGGCATGGCGGTCACTGATGTTCTTGCCACGTTCTTATACGTCTTCTGTTGGAATCTATTTGTTTTATACAAGAAGACAAACCGTTCAAAACAGTCATCTGACGTGTTTGACGCGATCTGACGTGTCTGACGTGAGCTGTGTGCGTCTATCCCATAACAGATCATGGCTAACAACCAACGAGAATATTGCGCATGGTATTGTATAATACCAATCCTTATTTATTCGTTGCCGTGAGTAGAGCATTGGTTTGGCGTTCTACGTTATGAAATCACCGTATGAAACTCTAAGACTAACTGGGATCTTTCCATAAATGAACTCTTTTGCATCTATAATCAGATTTTTTTGAAATGCTACAAGCCAAACCTTTTTGAATATATTTCCAAGCATTTTTATGTCTATCGTCGAAGCCAAAGCGGCGTTAATTATGCCCTCCATATCGGAGGCTTACTTCTGATTGGCAATTTAAATAAGATGAAGCACTAGGGTTAGTGTTAGGTTTAGGGTCAGGATTAGGGTGATTATTAGGATTTAGGGGTTATTTTTTGAATTCGGAATTCTTATATGAAACGTCAGCCACTCTTAGGACTTTCATGCAACTCTCATTAATGATCAAACGATCCAAAACTTCATTAATTCTCATCAAAATTTCTATATAATATCAGATATATTCAAATTTCTATAAAGCTCGGATCATGTAAACGAGGATGAGAATCGATAAGATTTAGCAGACAAATGTTTGTATGAGAGTTGTTTATACTATTGTTGCTGTCGCCGCTGTCTCGATAGCTCGAACCAGGCCCATCGGTTTCATCGCATCTGAGTTTGCAGTTTATAAAGTACATTAGGAGTGCAAATAGAATAATAACGGTATTTTATATATAGCAAGTTTGTACAACTTACGTGCAGCCGGCGTTTCACAGTTCTCAAAACTTGTTTCCACACCAGGTTTCCCCAAGCCAAAATTATTTCGCGCAGTTGCTCGGAATTGAATCTTCGCCCAAGACGTCAAGTTTTTCACTTTAGCTTTACCAACAACAGCGTTGATTTGTTCTGGTAACAAATACCACATCCCAGGATTATTGTATGTTGTCCGCCACTCAATGATAACGTAAGTTTTGGAATTGTTGTATTTAGGAAGTGATTGCCATACTAATATTGCACTAGAATTAGTACAATTCTGTTGCAGGTGAAATCCTCTAGGCGTTATTGGAGGACCTGAAAGATGGAATTGATCATACGATGCAGACGATACAAAAATTTAAATAACCCCGCCCCGTTCGCATGATATCGCTCTTAAAAATAAATTAATATATATAGGCAGCTATGAGGGGCAAAGATGTTGTTGTTTCTAATTTGCTTCGCTCTGGTAACCGGTCGTTCGTTTTCCGCTTAAGACAAGAAAGTTTCAGAGCACGTGATGCAGAATTACTAACAGAGGGCATTGGGAGCATTAACTTATTTTAAATTCAGGGACCAAGCTGAGATTGGCCAATTTCTGCAGCAACCGAAGTCTTCCCATGCGCACGCGACATCGCTAAGGAACGTCTTTCTACCTTCCTGCTCATTGTCCCTTTCAATCGAGGGGTACAACCTCATACTTCATACCACTATAGCAACATAACCGGTGATGGCATTAAGACCAAACTCCTGCAAATGTCTCCATCCAACCGAGTAATATAGAGCCGTGGAATGTCATCAAGATTGGCGATAACAAGATCGTGATCCTCTACAAACCCAGCAGCGTGGGCATCAAAATAACCTCACTCAATAAAAAACGCTGGAATTTCAGAAAAGTCAACTGGAAGAAGTTCCGATAAGGTCGCGATAAGCGAGCACAGCTTATTAACGCTGAGTGGGTAGAAACAATCGACACATGCATTGACTGCCTCACCCACACCTCACAATAAATATGATGGTTTGACAGATAATACGGGCAGGTATTTTACTTGTTTCTCGATATAAATTATTAAAGTGCCCCTGTGATCAAATTTTTGGTAGCCCGAATTTTTACATATTTGTAAAGAGCATGGTGTTCTCACTTAACTTGCCAAATTTCAAGCAATTTCGAGCATGGGAAGTCGCCTTTATAGACTGTTTTTATACGAAATTATACGGCCGCCATTACTCGAACATGTTCCGGACGTTTAGGTTGCGATTAGTGGAAGTGACATGATGACATCAAACACTAACACGTGGCTAGTTATGTATGAATATAAAGCTACTTGGGGAAAACATTCTATTGTAACTTGTCGTATATTTCCATAAAGCTTTGTCACGTGTTGAGTCACTGTGGAATCGCGGGCTCGTCTGGAACAAGTTTTGCGCAATGGCGGACAAAATTTGGGCGACATTGTAGGTTAGATTTCTTGTGATAGAATGTTTGTTGTTCATTTTTTTGGCAAATGCGAACATTTATTAACCTAAAATGATGTTCTGTAACAAAAAATGCCAGGAAACGTAATGTGATATTTCGTCGTAGGGGCACTTTAAAATACATTCGAAACTCGTAAAATACCTACATATAGAGAAATTGTTGCATTGTGCAAATTCTCTAGTGTTCTTGCACTTTAGATTTGTTGTATATCATCCCCAAAAAATAAAATGTAAAAAGGATAAATCACCTTCAACTATAACATCAGCTTTTCTTGATCTTTCGAGTTTTGCTGGATCATCAATATATGCAACACATTCATACCTTCCACTATCAGATTCCTAAAAATCACGTAGAAACAGTACATATTTTGAGATCTTTTAAACCAAAGCAGATTATGCTTTGACCATAGTCAATCGAACTATGGTCTGGAAACTCTGAGAAATAATTCTTTGTTCTATGTTTTTGTTCACGTTTATGCAAATTTGTGCACGTATAGTGACGCGGTTACTAAACACCGATTGTTTTTTGGTATAATGAAGTGGTCATCCAATATGGCAACGTCTGTGCATGGGTTCAATCGCTCAACTATACGCTCTTTAAATATTAATAAACGTAAAAGAAAAAATATGTGCATATTAAGAATCATTCCAACATAAACCACACTAATCACAGCTCATTTGTTAGTCGCTTTTAAAGTTTGCCGAGTTTCCAGACTATACATCGATTGACTATGCGTTGACAAGCAGTGTGATAGCAAGAATTGCAGGCATCGACGTTGCTAGCAACAACTCCACCCACTAATCGTTTACCAGTCTCCCTGTCTTCCATATTTTAATGAACTAAGAGATCGAAAGACATTGGTTTCACCAATATAAATTGCACTATAATTTCCGCAAATTTATAGTATTTTCATGCGTTTTTTCGTGGGGTCTGTGGCATGCTTTTGTGAAACAACCACAGTGAATGTGTTGTCCCCCAAATATTGACAAACATTACATTTTTCTTTTTTAAGTAGACTAGAGATTGTAGTAATTACTGAGTATTTTGGTTTAATTTTGAAATGTGTTTTCTCTTCATGATATCAGGTCCAGGAACATATTAGGCATGTTGGCTTGTTCACACATGTCGAAAAACCAATGTCTACGTTTACGCAAAAACCTGCACTGCACGGTTAACAACATAACACTGTGATTGTTTCACAAAATCATGCCACTCACTCAAAATTCCTGAGAGCATTTGCATGGTCCGCGGAACCGGGGCACTTGGGCAGGTGACGCACCCCACTTTTTTCAAAACATGAAAAATGTCCTTTTTTAGGAACGAAAATGCCCTTTTTCAGGTATCAAAGTGTCCCTTTTCTGGAATGAATGTTCCTTTCCATTTACTACATGAGAAGAAAGCGCCCATTGGACAAAAGTGGCAACGTTGTTCAACAACAGAATGATGCGGTATGACAAAATAATGTATTTAATTAAATATATAATAAAAAACGAAAAATATGAGAATAGTGCCTTCAAAATGTAGGAAATCCCATTTCAAAGACCCATGCATTCAAACATTTCCCCAGGTGGTGCATGCCATTGCAACCCCCTAGGTGGAACAACCATGCAAAGAATCAAGTTCATCAGAGGTCACCTTCTAGCGTCAATCATTTTTGAAATGTCCAAGGTGCGCCTTTTTGGCGGTACCCCGCACTTTACATTGTTTGAGAGGATAGCCACTATTATAAGCAGCCCATCCGCGTGCGTCATTTTGCATAAAGACAGAAAACTGTATCAGTCAGAAAAACTAACAGATCATTTATACTTACGTTAGCATTTTCAACTACAAGCTTGTTCGCGTCCAACGACCAGATGTGGCGATTATCATATATTAAATCGTTGCCATCAAATCTCCATTTATATTTTATTTTGAAAGAAGACTTCGCTTTACAGTTCAACGAAAATGTCATCCCTTTTGAGATGTTTTGGTAAGTTTGAGGCGTCAGCATAAATGTGACATCTCCTAAATAATATATTAAAAATAATAACACTGTCGCCAAATAAATAATTTTACAACTTTAAGCAAGCACGAACTGTAATAAAAAAATTAATTACTTTAAAAAAATATTAATAGTTTTATAGTATCCGGTCGAAAAATAACGTTTTCATTCTCGTATTTTATGTTTTTTTACGCCGCCATTTTAGAGTTTGAGACGTGTACAGCGGTGGTTTTCTTATAGAGATGCCCAGGGAGGCATAATTATTATACTTAAACTTAAACTTAATTGAATCAAGTTATGTGTAGTTTTCTATTTTCCAGTTAATAATAAAAAACAATTTTAGCATTTAGGATTCCTTGACCGCGTGGGAAGATATCGCAAAAAACCACCTCAGGCAGCCAATCAAATTGCAGGAATGACTAGGATTCCGATTTCAATATAATAATCAGAACATTACATGGTCGTATGGAGAATACGAATTTTAGGATCTTCTTGTGTTGATAATATCTACACTTGAAGATAAAATTCGTATCTCAGCGCACGGTCATGTAATATCCTCTATAATCAGCAGCAGATAAGGCAGCGTTCATTATTTATGGTCAGGTAAAACCTCTTGTTAAATAATATTTAATTTAGATTGACATATTTTCATGTTTATAAACAGCAACACAAACTTTAACTTCGTTAGAATATTGTAATGATCTCATACTATATGAACCAATATTTAACACTATAAATATCAGATCAATATCTAAAGGTTATGATAAGAGCAAAGATGAGACAGTAGGCAAAGGGCGTATATATACATATGATATCATGATGATATACATGTATGCAGTATAACATGCGGTTGCATCATCTAGTGATGGTTGGGTATAGAAGAAAAATTCAGTGTTTGAATGGTTGGGTAAAACTTGTTTCTCTTCGGTACCAACCCCTGTCATAAATGATGAACGCTCCCTAAATTACATCTGCCCTATAGTTTTGATAGTTAATTTATCTGTTGAATAAGGCTTGTTATTCACGAGATAAGGTATCTATAGGCCCCTAACGGTATAAACTCCTCCCGAAGCTACTGCAACTCTCCGTGCTATAAAGGATCAATAATCAACTTACCAATATCCACATCAATTGTTTGCTTGTCTTCTCCAAAAATATTTCTTGCAATGCATTGGTAAACACCAGCATCTTCCTCTGTCACTTTGTTTATAACAAGGTCTTGTTTTTCACGGATACTGTACTTTACACTTTTGGAAATAAATATTTCTACTCCGTCTTTAGTCCACGTATTGCTGGCGAGCGGAATACCATTAGATCGGCACGTGATTACTCCTTCATTATCCAGAAGTAGTACAGTACTAGTGTTATTTTTAATGAATACGGGCTTTCTTGCTATAAGACGAAATATAGAGAAGACAGTATGTAACACAAATTAGTTTTACGAACTTGGCTTTATACCATGCATCCGCAACAAAATAACATAAGGTTTTATTAGGGTGTAAGTTGATTCTTCATTTGAGTGTGATAGTTAAACTAAACAACTCTTCATAGAACTGTTCGCTTTTCTTATGACAAAAGGACAAAAAGCTCAATAGAAGTATAAAGCATATACTTAAAAACCATTATCTGCCGAGAATTTCCGAAAACGAAAAATCAAATCAGATTCCTTGGAATTTCCATCTAACAGTAAGTTCTTGTAAACCTGAGAGTTGGATATTTCGACTTGATGTCAATGTCAGAGCGACGGGGCGTGTGCATGGGGTACGATGGGGTAATGAGTTTCAGTCGGCAGAATTATATTTTAGACGTGTTCGATTTAACACGGACAGGTAGAATCATTAACTTTTAGCACTTATCAGTTTAAATTAATTTAAAACTACCAAATTTAAGACTCACAAATCTAACGTTGATGTTAAATGTTTTGTTTATATGTAAATGTAATCAACGAGAAAACATGCACCAAATACATAAATTTATTAAAATATCATCATGTTTTCATTCCGTATTGAAAGTGCGTTATTAACGTATATATACTAATTAATCATTTCACCAGCTGACCAGGGTCATTTTAGTAGGCACCTAACGGAAAGACAATATTTTGACAAGCTTCGATCGATAGGATGTAGCTTACACCCCCCCCCCCCCCCCTGTAAAATGTTCTGAGTACGGCCCTGAGTATATATGTAAGTGAGATATATAAGCATATGTTGACAATAACTTTGAAATAAAGTCGAAATGCTTCTCTAACACATATTTTGCCTTTTTACTCAAATCTTGGGTTTACAAGACGCTTTATCTGTTCCGAATAATATATTATTCAGAACAGATACATTGATAACGCCATAATCGTCAAAGAGTCTCGTCAACAAATCCTACCTTGAACATGCAATGCCGCTGTTTGATATATATATCCAAACCCATTTTCTGCCACACACTCATACATTCCTGTGTCTTCAAGCGATAGGTGAAGGAGCGTTAATCGTCCATCACTTATTTCGTATTTCCCTCTAAATAAACAAAGTAATATCTTCTGTTTCATAATGTTTCATATATAAATAGAGAGAACTTCTAGCTAGATTAAACTTTCATTGTTTTATATAGATTATAGTTAGTTCGCAGGAGTGGCCGAAGACATCGCAACCAAGTTACTAAAATGATCAAGTACAAGAAAGGGTAATGCAATTAAAGTCCAGTTGCAAGACAATTTGGATAAACCCATATCATTTTGGATAGTTATGAAAAGTGCTTTTCTTAGAATGAAGTATTATCTGAAAACACCGGTGTGGCTTTTGGAAATTCTCAAAAATTAATTGCGGAAAGACTACATATTCTACTGTGAGTTCAGGTATAGTGATTTCAGACCAAGTTAGTCCACAGAAAGTTGAAATCTTAAAGTGAGGAGACAAAGCAATCTTCTTTTGCGAAAGCTATATACATTTTCTGAAAGCCCGGCTTTTACTAGTGCTTTTAAATTCCCGAACAAGACACATAAAGTTGTAAAGGTTTTCTGTGCAAGCTGTGTTAAGTTGTCAATACTCAGAAAAACTCTGAGCTCCAGACAGGACTCGAACCCGCAACCTTCTGATGCTAGCCAGACGCTCTATTCATTGAACCACTGAACTCAGATGGCAGAGCAAAGGTATTTAAACCTGGGACGAGTCTTGCCGTTTTCACAAATACTTGTTAGAGTACAAGTCGTGTTGTGAAGTCAATTTCCAGTCAAATGTTGTTAGTTAAGTTAGGTAGTTGCAGCTTGATGCTTGTAAAGTTGATTTTGCTGTGATTTTGCTGTGTAAGCTATGTTAAGTTGTCAATACTGAGACGCTTTAACCATTGCGGAGCCACTAGAACTCAGATTGAGTCACTAGAACCTTTACAACTTTACAAGCATCAAGCTACAGTTACCTAACTTAACTAAGACACATTATGTTAATATAAATTAGCATTGATTATCATAAATCAGGTTGAAAAACTTTCATTTTTCTAGAAAAGCCCATATTGCACGCCCGCGAGCATCATGAAAATTCAAAATGCCACCAATCGCAAAGTTTTTTATGAAATGAAATCAAACTTGGCGTGAGTGGATCTCATGTGCCTGGCACTTGTCGATTTATCTTGCGTTACCGTGTGCCGTGTTTTTCGATTCACGACTTCGTCAGTCTTGTACGACCGATTTTGACGGGGCCAGACAGGAAAGATTTAATGGAATATACAACGACTGAACGATAAGCTCACCATTGCAAATATAAATTTAGTCATTTATTTGACCTTTAGATGGTTTTTCAGTAACACAGAAAAGCTGCGTTAAGACCGCTCTAGAGCCAAGCCATATAATAATATACAATTATTGGATGAGGCTGAGCATGATATTAATGTTAACTGCCGAAGGCTAAGGCAGATAACATTGACCGACGCTGGATAATTCTTGATGTCATGCGTAAGCCGAATCCAATAATTATTTTATTATACATTGTTCTGAAAATAGTCTTACTAAAAATATACAAACAAAGTCTGTCTACAGTCTGGTAGTAATCTACTACAAGCCATTTTTTATTTTGTAATTTTCGCGCGCTTTTCTTAGTGACGTCATCAGCGTCCAATTTGGACACCTCCGTCCAATAATTCACAGTATTCGACGGAAATGACGTCGCGCCTGCCGGACATTGAGAATTCACTGGAGTATGTTGACCAATAAGAAACGAGAATGAAGTTTGAATGTATAATAATGGCGCTTATTCAACGTTATTATCAGTTAACGACAGTTCTTTTCATAACTTCTCAGTACCGCCTAAACTTACTGTATATACATGTAGCTAATATATGTTTTATAGAGCGTTCTAATGTCAATGATCTAATCAAGTGTCCTTTTCCGACTCATCTTTTCTTTCCGTGAAAGGTTTTAACAATTAATTGATATTCTCGGAACACTAGGAGTTATAATAATCTAAGAAATCTTGATGTAAGTTATTTGCCATTCCTAACACAACTTACTGACTACTTCGAAACTCCTGATTAATTCCGAAAACCATTCGCCGGCCTACACCTGCAGATTTTAAAATTAATTCCCGTGTCTATTCTCTTACACCTGCAATTCATATTAATAGCAAAAGTTAACAATAAAAAATTAATCACATAAAGTAATATGATTTCTCATTGCCTACATTTTCGATAGTAGTTTGGTGGCATTCGCGTACCACGTGATCACTGGTCTTGGATCACCATTTGCTTTGCACTCCCACGTGATGTTCGTGAATACTTCAGCATCTTTACTTGTAATCTTTCCAAGAGGGAGCCACTTTGGTTTTTCTGTAAAGACCATCAAAACTTTTACAATAGGTGGTTAATTACTAACTAAGTTACTAACCCTAACGCCTGCACGAAAGACCCATGTTTTTAGATTTCCGCCCACATGAAAAACTGTCAAAAACAACCAATCAGCGACAGCGGGCTTTCCTCAATGACTAAAACATTTCACTTCGGGCCGAATCGTGAAATATCCATGTCTGAAACTCCGTAAAAAGCTTGACTGCATCTGGTGGAAACAAGATTTATTTTGAAAATTTATTCAAGCAATCGTGTAGACATGGAAGCACAGAGTTGATTATGGCTGAGGCTTGTGAATCAATCGGCTTTGCATTACTACGCAGTGAAACTTTCTCCGAGCGTGTTTGTAGGTCTTGCGGCAGAAAAAATATGAAATGCTTTTGAACTTTATAACTTTATTAAATCAGTATTAACACATGCGAAAGAAGGAGACAGCAATGTTCCACCAACCGATAACATTAATAGCCCTGATAGAATGAAGTGACATCTGACTACCGCACACCGTAACTCCAGAATGGGATTTGGCTAAGAAATGTCATAGGCAAGACAACGTAGAAAGTCCATCACTTATATACGTTTAGCCGTAAGTCTCTTTATTCTGAAACGTCGAATGAATTCTCCGAAGGCCCAGAGCATTGTTGAAACACCTGAAGGCAAGGTAGAAATCACAATAATCATCTGCCAACTGATAATCGCGCGCTCGCCCGAACGTCTGGTAAATCTACCAAATCCATAATCAAACTCTTGCCAAATCCCGTTGGTAATACCATCAAAACATATTTTCCTGCCAGCAGCTCCCTCGTAGCAACTTCCTGTTTTAATTTAAAGCTACGACCAGCAACGAACTGAAGATCGGTTAAAGCTTTGTAAATGTTTATTTCCTGACAGGAAACCCCTGAATACTAATGAGCTGAGTTAGCCAATCAGAATTTAGCGTCCTCTGGTGGACGTAGAAATCCAAAAACATGGGTCTTCGCAGAGGTTTCATCAGTTTCGCAGGCGTTTCATCCGCACTCACCCCAGTCCCCGGCCCCCTCCCCAATCCCTAAACGCCTGCTTCGCAGGCTAACCTTCTTATAACTGTAATATTTCTTCCTGGCCAATCAGAAGCCACGACATATTCACACTGCAATCAAAACATGAAATCTAAGCCAAACATGGTTCGCCCTCGTTGACTATCTGCTCTTAGTAGAAACTGACCAAATGCTGCATTCTGATTGGCTACTCAACCGTTGTCTATTCGTGATAGACAACGTTTGGGAAACGCGCTCAAAACAATGGCAGAAAACTCTCGTTTTGGGGAAGTTTCAAATGAGTTTTTGGATAATTTTTTGGAGAATGCATGATTTGTAATAGTCCACTAATTTGTTTCTACTAATTAACAATTAGACAACGAGTCCGAGTTGTCTATGAGCGAATAGTCAACTCAGGCTTCGCCTTCGTTGACTATTCGCTCATAGACAACTCGGACTCGTTGTCTAATTGTTAAATAGACAACTCGTTCTCGTTGTCTAATTGTTAAATAGTCAACTCGGACTCGTTGTCTAATTGTTAAATAGACAACTGGGGCTCGTTGTCTAATTATTAAATATTTTATATCTTGTGTATAAACAGGCAAAAATATATCAATAGCCAACATTTTGAAGCAATAATACACTTCGTGGGTGTGACACCCCCCAGCAAAACCAGTTCTGTCGGCAAATAAAGGATTTGTCGGCCAATGAAACTTTTGTGGGGTTTTCTATAACCCAAGTGATGATAACCCGGGCGATGATCGAGGATGAGCATGAGGGAATCGAGTGGAGGTATATATAATCGTCAGAATTTTGTCACTTAACCATGAAATAACCGCTAACCCTAAAACAACTTAGATTCTAACCCTAACCCCCCACCTAATGAGTTTTCTAACCCTAACCCCCCACCTGAAGTGTCTTCCTAACACTCCCACCTCGATTCCCTTGATGTTATCCAGTTAATGTGACTGCTGACCAACAAGATTTCATGCTCATCCTCTATCAGCAAACCCCAACTTTTGTCGGCAAATAATTTTTCGCCAATTCGGCAAGACAGTAAATTACTGTTTGAAAATCGAAATCACGAGATATACAGCAGAGGAACTGAAGTGTGATGTACGCCAGGCCTTTCTATACTATTCTTTTAGTTAAACCCCACTTTCATTGACCCCCTAGAAGTCAATATACCGACAGTTCCATCTTTCCTGTGAGTCGGCGTTTTTAGTAGTTTGGTCGTTTTCGTAGTTTGGTCGTTCATGTCTGGGTTTATTGTTTTTGAACGACCACACCCAGTGACCACGCCCATTTGTCGGCAAAATTAATTCTGACCGCCCTGCTCAATCCCCTTCGCGACGGCCCTGTTCGTGACCGAAAAAGTTATTTAATTAACACGTACGTGGCCACCATGTTTACGTTATGGAATAACTCAAACATGGCGGCCGAAAAACTACGATCAAAATTATTAATTGTATTTCAATATGTTTTAGACATCACTTCTATAGCTTAATCAAACCTAACACCTGAAGTTGGGATTTAGATTTTCATGACATTTGGGAATATTAATTGACCTCAGCTATCATTTAATTCAAAATTCTGTAACTCAACAACGATTTATTGTATCGACGAAGATTTACGACAACACCCTATATGAATATGCAAAAATAACCAATCAAATTCCTTATTTAATATAACTAGGTACAGCGATGTATGCGATGCTTTCACAAGATTCTGAAAAGTTTTTCAAAATTTACCTGCAATTCATAGACAAGAATATAGCATTGAGGCAATGTTAATTGTACAATAATGATAATTATGCTAATTATGATTCTTGTTAAAAGTATCATGTAGTCATACCTCTTACAATAATCATTCCTTGTGCAATAACGTCTTTGGTTTCATTTCCATTATTGATCGTCGCAATACATCTATATATACCATTATGTATTTTTCTTATGTTGTAGATTGTCAAGCGGTGGTTGAATTTTCCAAGTTTAATATCCTCTGTCTCGGTGATGTCTTCTATGTTGTTTGCTTCGTTAATCTTCTCCCAGCGATAGCTTGGTGTTGGGCTGCATTATGTAAGAAGAGAGAATATCTGATCAACCAGCTGAATCACTTTACTGTATCAAGATTTTTAACGCACTGCCGTATGACAGGACATCTGGCTACAGAAATAGCTAAAGCAAATTTTCTGAGGAAAAGCAGGGAAAGCAGAATGTTTTGTACTGTTAAACTGCATGTTCTAAGAATTTGTGGTTTGAGTGTTGGAATAAATACATTTTAAGACCAAACCGGGATCATTTGTGAAAAATGCAGTACTCATATGTCTTACATGATGCAATTCTGAAATTTAATATTTTTTATCGCATACAAAAAATGTCATATAAAGACAACAGTTTTGATAGAAAATTAAGATGGCAAAACATGCCTCCTCGTGGAACTGAAGGAAAATAAGTTTTCTGGAATTAAACCCGCGACCCTGAAATGCTAGTGCAGTGCTTTGACCATTGAGCTACAGAGGCCGTTGCCGAGAGCCTAGTCACAAGTTCTGTATATATATATAATGGTGGTAATTGGGTATATTACACAAAGTAATATTTGGCATTTTGCTGCTTAAGATTTATATTCACAAAAAGTATTTGCTGAGTGGTCTAACACTACAACCCTAAACCAGAAGCTCAGTCCAATAACTATTATGTAATATGCGTAACAGTACTCATGTCTTACATGATGTGATTCTGAAATTTAATATTATGTATACAAAGTTTATGTAGTATATTTGAGGTTTGCGTTATAGATTCGTTCGTGTTACATAACCTCTTATAATTGTAAACCACTATATAAAATATTGAATGTGCCAAGTTTTTGGCATTCGGGTACTATTATTGAGTCAGATTTTAAATGGCACGAAAACACCTGTTCAATTGTTAAAAAATAGGTACGCAGTGCGTACATGTGTCTACTGTATTTTGCTATTAACATCTACAAGGCTAGTGTGAAATATTAGCCGTTACAGAAACGCGTGCCGAATAGGGAATTGACTGCAGTAATTGCAAATTTTGTTTTGAAAACAACATAGTAGATTAGCATATAGTAGCATGTAGATTTAAAACTAGAAAAAGATAAGTTTGGCACAGCTTGCATATTGCATTGGTTCTGTTGAGGAGTACACAAGCATTGTAATTTTAACTTTGTCATTAGGCATAAACAATAACTGGGTCCCAAGGATGTTGTAATTTCATATATTATTATTATATACGAATGCTTAATACAAATGAACACCTCGTGTCTGACACCCAACTCTAATCCAGATCAACTCCAATCGATGAAGTGTTTGTTATTGTTCGCGGGTTTTCCAGTGACATCTTGTGCAGCCATGTATTTTTCATTGTCTCTCACACCACATAAATTGTTGTTGTTGTTTGCCAACTGCGTGTTAGTTGGTCTGCACAGCCAGATACATTGTACACACCTTTCAAACTGATTTGTGTCCTTGATTACACATCTGAGTTTGCTCGCTAATCATGACATCACAGTAATTTGTCAATTGTCCAATACTAAGGGACTGGTGATTATTTATAGGGTTTACTGGGCTGGAAATATTTTAAAACTATTAAATCAAATATTTGCTTTACCAACTGTATTAGGGAATAACATTTTTGTAGCCTGTTCAAACAATCATAATTACCGGTGAATTTAATACCTTGGTTGATCCTTGTGAGATCATGGGCATATATGATATGAAATATGGAAATGCATGTTGTTGTTTTGAAAGTTGCATGGCTGGTGCATTTCCACACTGGTAAGACATATCTCATCTCATAACGTTTAGAATGCTTACACATGAACATTTATGGTTTTGTTTTTTCTGTCTCACTAAAAACACAAACATTTTTTTATGTGTTTGTGCTCATCTTATTGTCTGTTGCACTTTTTTATTATACACTTTTTATTGTGTGTTATATAGCCCGTAGAAATGAGGGCAAAATATTTAATGACCCGGGGTCAATTTTACCCGTACCCAGTATATCCATAAATAATGACTGGCCCCTAAATGAGGTGAGCATGCTCAAATTATATATGCACTAAAATTAAAAAAAAATTTTCTGGTTCAAATGTTGGTTTTGGGAAGAAATAATGTTTCTTCAAACTGTTTAGCTTGTTGCATCAATAGTCTTCAATACGTCAAAGTATAGCCCTAGCCTGCACGGCGTCTTGTTTTAATATCAACAATTTCTAAAAGTACATTGCATTTTTTTGTATGCATATATAAATGATAACCTTATAAATGCTTCTTTTGGATTTTATATTATGTCCTTAAAGCAAAGTAAATTTAACAAAACAAACGTAACAATTTAAACGAAAAACGCTAGCAACGAGAGAGAGTATTATGCCACTTTTACATAATATTACGCAAGAGCAAGAAATCTGCCACAATCATGAAGCGAGTGCAACAAGTGGTAGTAGTGTACTGCCACAGAAAAGGTTGCTTGAAGAAGAATATTGTATTAGATTTCCCCAGACAAATAAAAGAGCAAGAGAGCTATTCCCATCATCAACAAATGAACTACTGATATAATGGAGGGTGCGGTTTGTTGCTATTCAAATGTTTATGTAGCCAGTGACTGTGTAAAAACTTGCCATATCTGCTGGCGATATACAATCAACTGCTGCATAAAGTGATTCTTTCAAGTTCTGGTTAGTTAATTGGATAAACTGATTCTTCATCAAGGCACGAAGTTTCCCAAACACATACTCCACTGGATTGAAATCTGGTGAATAGGTAGGTAAGTATACTAACTCAATATCAAGATCTGTCAAGAAATCACCAAGAATTCGTCCACCTGCATTGTGATGGTTGCACAATTACCCATCACAATAATATTTCCAGGTTCTAGGCAAGGTTGGTTTGTTCTTGGGTCTCAGGAATTATAGGCTTCTTCGAAGAATTGCAGAAAGTCTACGGTGTTAGCTGCTCCGTCCACTGTATTTACATAACAAACGCCGGCTAAAGAACCCATCAAATTCACAGTTCAGAGTATCGTTGGAACTCAAGTGCTCTTTCGCCTTTCGGGGCATGCCCATATTTCCGCTTTAATGCGCAAGGCTGTTTAATGCCACATTCGTCAAAAAACTTCACATCATATGGATCCTTTATATATGGATCCTTCACATCATATGGATATCTATATATAACTGAGTGTATGCCATATTTTGCAATGTCACACGACATTGGTAATCATGACGTCACCAAAAATGAAAATTCCCTTAAACTTCATTTTTATGTAATTTATCAGCAAAAATCCATACGTACTTTATTGTAGGAAATGATTTAGGTTTGCATAACACATGTCAAAAATGAAAAAAAGTTATAGAGATTCTGTGTTTGTCGATAACGTCAATGTGACGTCATAAAATTACGTCACCAAACGAAAGAAGTTTGCCCAGATATTCCACACATAAAATATCTTGATTTATACCTTAAATGTATTGACGAAGTATATTGGGCGGTTAGTGCCACCTGTCCTTAGCAACCGATTGTCTAGCAACGGAATACGCCCGAACACCCTTAAACACACGATACTAAGAAAAGGTATTTAATAACGTCGCATAGTTTATCGTTACACCAATTTTTGAATGTACCATCAACGCAGTTTTAGAAATCTACAACATTGGGAATTTAAATCTTACCTTCCCGTAGCAGCGCATATGAGAATCACAAATTTACTTCCAAGTAAAACTTCTCGATCTTCGATTTTTGTTTCGATTTTTGGTCCAAACGTTGACTTGTCAACTAAAGAGGAAAGATGGAAACAAGCCGATAATGGAAATGTCATGCAAAGTTCGTATATAAACAAGCCAAAAGACCGATATATACTATACACAAGCCCGCACAGAGACGTGGGTCCGGGGAAAAATAAAGAATTGGGGGCCCCCATTGCAAAATTTTCGCATGTCATTTTACGGATGAATCGGATATAAGGATATTTCAAGGAAAATGTTTCAGTTTTATGATGACCACGCAAATTTTCGTAAGAACGTAAAAGATGTACATATAAAGAAAAACCTTTAAGGACAAAATAAATAATCATTATTACACAGAGAAGCAGAAAATACTGTTTGATAATTTCATAATTTCAATAACATACAACCCGTCTTTGGCAAATGTCTCACTTCCAGCTACACTACTCTTAGTCTTACTTTTCTTGCAAGTCGTGCTTAATGGCGTTGGTTGTGCTTTGATGCTCCTGATAGTAGCGTCGTGGAGCAGACCATGGAGATCATAAATGAAGCTAGAGGGGGCATTGGGGGGTGATTTCGGTCATCAGCGGGGAACCAATTGAAGGCTGCCATCTTGGATAAATTGGGGAAATTTTATATATAAATTTCATATCAAAGAAATCATTTTGATCTTTTACTCGGCAGAAAATGGTCCAAGTAACAATAGAACAAGCTTAATAGCCAAGTAGACAAATAGTGAAAAAGAACGCAAAAATTGTAGAATTTACGATTTCTTGTTTTTAACCGCTAGGGCTTGATTCCCAAATTCAGGCCCCAATACCCAGATATCAAATTAGTACTGTTTAAAACAATGAGCGCGCAGCGCGAGTGATTAATTAGACCTGGTAAAACACGTCATGCGAGTGTTTTGAACAGCCTCTTGGGACTTCCAACAACAGTGTTAATTCATTCAATTTCGAGACGTCAGCGATTTGACGAAAAATGTTCCCCGCGCAAGCGAGGTCGATAATCTCGACGGGGCAGGGATCCATTTCTCACGAATAGTTCGTATATATATATATATATATTTCTGGCTATATTACAAGTAATATTAACAGTCAGAGCACTGCACTAGCATCGCAGGGTCGCGGTTCAATTCCAGCCGGAAGGCCTCTATAAGTTGCATTTTTCGCAACTGGTCCCGGTTTGGCCTTAAAATGTATATATTCCAACACTCGAAATTTTCCTTCACCAAAAATCCTTAGTTCCTGTAATTTAATCTAGTGAAATGCCAAATATTACTTGTATATATATATATATATATATATTGTGTATATAGACTAGTGTATATAATACAGAATAGAGGTTGATCAGTTAAGTATATGTATACACAATATACACTGTTTATTGACATGTGTATATTGTTCGGCTTATGGGGTGTTTATATGGAAGAATGCCAGCCCTCTTGGTAGGGCTAGCCCTCTTTGCCGATATGAATTTCATCCCTTGTTTACATGAGAATTTCTAGCCAGAAAATACTGCATGGTAAAGATAAACTTTGTCGCTTGTATGGAGCTTTTATTTCCCAGCCCTCTTCAGTGCATTTATATGAATTTATATTGAACCGGCCTTTTGGGAAATCCGTGGACTGGGGACCATGGTTGGGGAAAAGAAACTCTAGGGGTGGGGTGAGGTAGTGGTAGAAAAGGCGCGCGAGGGGATTATTGCGGATTCGTATTTCTAGCTCAAGTCCTGTTTATCACTACGCATGCATGCGTAATTAGAAACGCGACCGCAAAAAGTTGATCGCACGATAAAAAGCACTGAATGGAAATCTTCCGGTAACCGTTTATGATCGTTAGAACTTTACTAACCATTCGTTGCCTTAAGCAATATGCCATGCGACATTGTGGAACTGTGGCTAGTGGGCCACACACAATCCAAAATACAGCTATATCCGTTGTCGTTCTTATTGAAATCCCGAATATCCCTATCTTGAATCGCAGAGAAAAATAAGGTACCATTTCGAAGAAGTACACGGTTGTTATATTCTTGAATGTGATGTAAACCATCGTGGGTTCTGATTGCTCCCCACTTGTATAAGCACCCACTGCTATAGGAATGGCTGGGACAATCGAGACGATATGGCTGTCCCAAGATAACCTCGCGAATTTCAGTTGGCCTTTGAGATTCAAAATGTCCAGCCACTGTAAAAGACAAAATTATTCTAAATAACTTATATTAACTGCAGCTTATTTTGTCGGAATAAAATAAAGGGATCGTCTTTAATTTTTACAGAAACATTTGTAAAATCAACCTCCTTCACCTTCAAAAATGAGCAGTTTTAAGATGAAATAGTTTCCAAATTGAAAACGATTGAAAATAAAAAATAACCATAAAAAATAACAATATAAAAATAACAATATAAAATTAACAAAATAAAATTATAACAATATAAAAATAACAATATAAATTAACAATATAAAAATAACAATATAAAATAACAATATAAAAATAATTACAATAAAAAATAATAATATAAAATAACAATATAAATAAAAATAACAATATAAAATAACAATATAAAAATAACAATATAAAAATAACAATATAAAATAACAATATAAAAATAACAATATAAAATAACAATATAAAAATAACAATATAAAATAACAATATAAAAATAACAATATAAAAATAACAATATAAAAATAACAATATAAAATAACAATATAAAAATAACAATATAAAATAACAATATAAAAATAACAATATAAAATAACAATATAAAAATAATTACAATATAAAATAACAATATAAAAATAATTACAATATAAAATAACAATATAAAAATAACAATATAAAATAACAATATAAAAATAACATTATAAAATAACAATATAAAAATAACAATATAAAAATAACAATATAAAATAACAATATAAAAATAATTACAATATAAAATAACAATAAAAAAATAACAATATAAAATAACAATATAAAAATAACAATATAAAAATAACAATATAAAAATAACAATATAAAATAACAATATAAAAATAACAATATAAAATAACAATATAAAAATAATTACAATAAAAAATAATAATATAAAATAACAATATAAAAAAAGATAACAATATAAAATTAACAATATAAAAATAACAATAAAAAAATTATATAAAACTAACAATAAAAAATAACAATATAAAATATAAAATATGAAATAACAATATAAAATTAAAAATTTTAAAATAACAATATAAAAACTAACAATATAAAAATAGCAATATAAAAATAACAATATGAAATAACAATATGAAATAACAATATAAAATTCAAAAATAACAATATAAAAACTAACAATATATAAAAATAGCAATATAAAAATAACAATAAAAATATGGAAGTGGACAACTAGTCCCTAAATATAACATTTGCCGAGGCCTAACGCGATCTCTCCATTGCTGCATTAAGCTTCTGAAATGATACTCTTGCAATTTTTCCTTTGCATATCATCAACACTCTCGTAATTTACCATTTGTATTACCGTCAGTAATTTTGTAGTACCATATAGCGAGAAGACTAAACACTTATTGACAGGGATGCCTGAACCACGGGTGCAGCGGGTGCAAGTGCACCCCTTGCCTTTTGTATCACAACTTTCTCTGGGTGCAACAGGTGCAGACTATGGATGCAACGGGTGCATAAATGCCCTTTTCATGTCATGATGTTATAAATCTTACAAAAATGGAATACAAACTTTACGCTCTCATTCATGCATGTGTTCGGTAGCTTTTGAGTGCTGACATTAGAATTTAATCCCTGTTTATTAACACTAAAAGAAATCCAATCGGATAAAATCAATTAATCATTTACAGAGGTGCTCTGTTTATTATTCGTACATTATTTCGTTAATTTATCATATGTTTTCGCACAATTTTTCGTGAGGTAATAGAGCTGTTTAATAATGTTGAAAACAATGAAAGATTTAGTTTCATGGTATGTAAAAACAATATATAGTTGTAATATGTATAGGCCTACTTTTTTGCATCCTTAGTTTCGCACTTTTACTTTTACCTCGACTTTTACTGTATTTCGTACATTTTTGCCACACTAAACTTTCTTCGGTAGGATAGAAGACGGAACAATTTTATGTGTTTTATTTCATTTTTGAAATCAATAATAGGGTAATTCATTTGAAATAACTGTGTCTGCAACTCTGCATTGTTGGTTTGTGTTTGATTGTTAGGTCAAGTGCCCTTTGATTTTTTGTTTGTGCCCTTTTGTTAAAATAATACCCTTTTGATAACAAATTGCACCCCTTGCCTCCAGCAACTTCCGGCATCCCTGCTTATTGATCCAACGGGAGGTTTTTATGGCAAAATTATCCTGCCGCGGTCTTTCAGTACAGACCAAGCGATGAAAGAGTGACGGCAGTGTTTCCACTTTGGAAGGAAATGTCCTTCCACAGATGCGTCATCAGGGGGAGGACTTCGAGGAATGAGGGACCTCGATCTCTCCTCCGCAAAGGCTTCCAATGCGGTAGAGGTGGTAATGGGTTGGGATAAGGAATGCGGAAAGGAAAACCGCAGCTGAAAATCGAAACTACCGCATTCCTTATTATTCTCTACCGCATTGGGAAGCCTCTGCGGAGGAGAGAGATGAGGTTTGCAAAGAAGACTAATAATATCTTACCCCGCCCCTCTAGTGACGAATCTGTGGAAGGAAATTTTCTTCCAAAGTGGAAAGTACCATATCGCAATTGGCGTACGCAAATCGATCCAATCATGAAATAAGATTGTTTAATAACTTAATTCAATTCGCTGAGCTTTCGATAGTCCCAACAAATACTGCGAACTTCTCAGAGCATTAATATCACTGAGGCGCGGAAGATCAGCAAATCAAAACAAATCAACTTTTTCGTCAATCAGGTGTTAAACTATAACTATACACGTTTGTCTTTTATGCTATATTTGCAGTCAAGACATATCGTGAAAACAAGGAATTCTATACCTTTAAATTTTACTCTAATCCTCCTGCCAAATATTTTACCAAAAGAGGAAGAAACAAATAATTGGTAGATGCCTTGATAACGGAGGTCGACCACATGTTTATCAATCAACAGATCACCAGTGTCAAAACGTTCAAAGTTCAAGAAATATTCGTGGTCAATCAAGGTATCATTATGATACCACTCATATTTCATATTGTTTGATCCATTGACATTAACAGCGTAAACTCTCAAAATAATTTTGATCGCAATTGTAATCTTCTGGTTCTTGTAAAATCCGTAGTTGTCCATCTCCTAAAAATATTCCAAAACTAAATGCAAAATATATCTAAAAACTATATCTGAATAATAATAACATTTGCCCAAAGAACTTGTCATGTCAGATAAGAAAAACTTGTTTTTACGAAATAAAATAAAAAGTGGTATTTTTTATGCAATTCTTGGAATTGCCAGACAATTCTTGGAATTCCTGCTACGCAGCACAACATGTTGATTTTAAAGTATACTTTATGGCGATCACCATGGTCTCAACGAACATTAAGAGCGGCTTAGTAACCGTTCATTAATTTTTACCGCAGATTTACATGTAAACGACCGAATCTGAATATTTTTTCTCGATATGTATCCGGACGCTTTCGCTTTGGTTTAAAGGGATCCATATTTGATAAAAACACGCCACACTTGCATGCTGTTCTCGACAAATTTCTCCGCGCTGGACGACGTTGATTTTCAAAAATATGAAATCCAAAAAGTATGATATCCACTCGTCTCATAACGCCTCGATTTTTAAACCCGATAAAGCACTACACTAGTAGTCTTAAAAACATTCATAATTCATGAAACACAAAGGAATAATTATATGTTCCCAATTGTTGTTTGTGTGTATATTGAGGGAGTTTAGAACTTTACTTTCTTTCTCGTAAACGTTTAAGTAATTCTAGTCACTATAACGTTAAAAACAAACGAAACCACTTTGCGTTCTCGGTATCAACGTCATTGCTGAAACGTACGGAAAATTATAATTTGGCTTTTAAAGTGTTTTGGGAGATGTAATGTATAAACACATGTACGCATGAAGTTGTTTCTGACGTTCGCGTCGTGACTCAGAGTGAAGCTCTTTTCTTTTAATTAGCATAATATTACATCCAGTTCTTCCTTGGCACATTTGATTATAGTCGTCAACCCTAGTCCCAACAAAACTACAAATATAGAAACACCAAACCGGTGGTCGTGCGGTCGCGTGTCCTGCATATCGCCAAAACGATATGATTGTCATATTAATGATTTATTGTCATAGCAACTGCAAACACCTGCTTCGAAATTGAGCTCCTGCTTGGACGAGTCAAAACTACTATGTCTGAGGTTTGTCTCAAATAAGATACAGACATTATAATAACGACACCATCATATTGTACTATATAGTCAGACATTTTAAAACAAAGATAACGAAAAAGTTGTAGCTCCAATAGAGAGAGAGCCCATGTCGTTTTAGCAGGACAACAAACAGTTTAAACGAATACCGGAAGTTTGAACAATAATAGCACTTATATTCGCGCCATACTGCCGAATAAAAAGAAATAAGAATTAAAAGTTTCCCTCTGTATTTCCCAGTTTCCCTCTTGTGTTAAGAAGAAAGACAATGCTGCTACGTCTTGCAACTTATTTGTCTTTATTTGGATGAATTTTCATATAAATCCCGAAACTACGTCACATTGACTATATCGGTAGTGAAATTCGAAATTAAACATCTGCTAATGTATTATCGGTTGGTATTAGGTTTAGGTTTAGGTATAAGATTTAGGGTTAGGATTATGTTTTGAATTCGGCATTTTTATATGAAACGTCAGCCCTTTATTTTATGGAAAGCATGCATGATTGTTACACGACGTCATCCCGATGCTCTGCACGTTGTGTTTTCCGAAAGTAGTATACTTTTTACATATTTCGAGGTCGTTCTTAACCGTATATAGAGGCAACACCATTATAGTTAAATCCTATTGAAGAAACCCTTTTAGGAAATCCAACAGTGTTCAATGATCCGTGATTTCTTTGAAATGCCAATATAATTTAGCGGATCACTAATTTAGCGCCGTCTTCCTCTTAATAGTATAGGTTCCTGAAAGCTCGTCTACATGTACACTCAAAATTGACTATATGATTCATACATAGTCTGCAGTAAAACACAAAGAATTGAAGCACATTTACTAAGCCGTTTCTGACTCTTATCTCTTTGGTAATATAAAATATTGTTTAATAGAAAATAATAATAAAAGAGAACTTGAATGGATAGCCTCATATATAGTGAATGAGTTGATAAGATTTGGTATCGACAAGAGTTTGCATTGAAGTTGTTTTATGGGTTCTCCTTGCTCAAGCGTCCTGGTCAAACGAAGATGAAGCTAGTCTAGTGTCGACCTGTCGAGCGAAAGCCTGTTATTCACTCTCATCAAAATTTAAACCGGTTCAAATTTTGATACGAGTGAACGAGAGTTGGCGGTGCAGAAACGAAAGCGAGACTGTTGCGACTCTTGTAACTCAGTTTCCTGACCCGCGTCTGATCGAACGCCGTAAAATTATACTTGTTGTGAAATAATATTGCTTGAACACAGCATGTGCAATTCTAATCATTCTATATTTTGGTCTATATATACATATATATATATAAATGGAGCACAGTGACGACTTACCTGATTTGACGGCATTAAGGATAACGGCCAATAAAAAGATCAAAGACATGGACTCTCGTTGTATAGAAACTCTTGGTAATCGCATAAAACCTAGAAGAAAAGTACTATATGATAAGATATTGTTGTTTTCAAGATTAAGCTGTCCAAGTGATCAAGCGAGAATATCTTGGCTGAGTAGTGATGATCGTTATTATATAGGCTAATCTGTTATTACGCGCGTGACTGTACATACGATGTGTATATATGCAAATTACATCGCGTAGCGGCTGTTTTGAAAAGCCAGTATGAAAAGACACCATTAAGGAATGTTTGTGTAAATAATTTGAAAGCATCACAAGTTCTTTGTCAACACACACTAGCTGTGTGTGTATTCATCATCGCAATAACAGAAAGTGTTTATTTAGTATTGTGGCTCAAAAGATGAGCACGTGCATTGTATAAAGTTGGCGTCGCCATGAATAAATTTCATATTGAACACTCGAAATTTTCCTTCACCATAAATTCTTAGAACATGCAGTTTAATTGAGTGTAATGCCAAATATTACTTGTAATATACCCAATTCTTCTCCCGGCATTACCACTATTATATACAGAACTCGTGACTATAGGCTCTAGGCTCTAGCATCACAGGGTCGCGGTTCAATTACAGCCGGATGGTCTGGATGTTGCATTTTTCGCAACTGGTCCCGGTTTGGTCTTAAAATGTATATATTCCAACACTCGAAATTTTCCTTCATCATCAATACTTAAAAATCGTACTTTAAAATCGCTTAAAATACACTCTTTCCGATTTATCTTTCTTTCGAATCAAGAAAAGTACGAAACACAATTATAATTAATGTATTATCGGTTAGTATTAGGTTTAGATTTAGGTATAAGGTTCAGGGTTAGGATTATGTTTTGAATTCGGCATTTTTATATGAAACGTCAACCTTTTATTTTATGGAAAGCATGATTGTTACACGACGTCATCCCGATGCTAATGCACGTTGCCATGTTTTCCGTTAGGTCGTCGTTAACCGTAAATAGAGGCAACACCATTAGTTAAATCCTATTAAAGAAACCTTTTTAGGAAATCCAACAGTGTTCAATGAATCAATGATCCGTGGTTTCTTTGAAATGTCAACATAATTTAGTGGATCACTCATTTAACGCCGTCTTCCTCTTAATGGTATAGCTTCCTGAAAGCGCGATCTACATGTATACTCAATATTGACTAGATGACTTTAAGCACATTTACTATAAGCCGTTTCTGACGCGGTTAATTTTCATGAAACTAGTAGGCTTTCTAAGAGTTTGATGATTATCTCTTTGGTAATATAAAATATTGTTTGATAGAAAATAATAATAAAAGAGAACTTGAATGGATAGCCTCATATATAGTGAATGAGTTGATAAGAATTGGTATCGACAAGAGTTTGCATGCCGGAAGTTGTTTTATGGGTTCTCCTTGCTCCAGCGTGCTGGTCAAACGAAGATGAAACTAATCTAGTGTCGACCTGTCGAGCGAAAGCCTGCTATTCACTCATCAAAATTTAAACCGGTTCCGAAATTTTGACACGAGTGAACGAGAATTGGCGGGGCAGAAACGAGAGCGAGACTGTTGCGACTTCCGGTAAGTTGTAACTCAGTTTCCTGACGCTCGTCTGATCAGAATTGTTGTGAAATAATATTGCTTGCCAAGAAACACAGCATGTGCAATTCTAATCATTCTATATTTTGGTGTGTATATATATATATATATATATATATATATATATATATATTATCTTGACAAAGGGGCTTGCCCCGAAACGTTGATGTTTAAATAAAGTTTTAAAGTTTTTATCCCTGATGTTTTATAAATGTTTTTAAGCTTGAGAAGGAGGATTCCTGACAAATATATATATATATATATATATATATATATATATATATATATATATATATATATATATATATATATATATATATATATATATATATATATATATATATATATATATATATATATATATATATATATATATATATATATATTAGTCCAGTCATTTTACGAATAAAATATGGTCAACCTGGAACAAATTCCCACAGAAGAAATGTCAACGGTTTTAGACTCCGACATTATTCCTTTATAACATATCAAAAGTCCCCAAGAATCCCATTGCGGCAACATGTCGAAAAACGGGATTTATTTGGAGCAGTTGAGTATCGGTTTTTCGACTGCATGGAAACGAGGCTGGCCAAATTCTTTATCAATTTTCTGTGAAATGCAATATTATACCTAAAACTTTCAAGGCGTTTTTTACCCGGAATACACTGTCAAGGCTGAGAAATCTAAAAAAATTCAAGATCAGGGAATTGTCAAGGAATTTTGTTTTTAGCTTGGGCTACGTGTGGTATTTGATATGAGAATTCCTGGGTACTAAAAGCAAAGGTCTGGGAACGCTGACTGTGCAAATGGCGCCGGACCTCGATACACGCATAACCGTAATTGTCGCCTTTGCTCACAGAACGCAACGAGGGTAAGTTCTTAGCCTAAGAAGTTCAAATTGATACTTCTTAAAAAATCAAAAAGTAATAGAATAAATAAAAATATTGTTGTGCCTAAAGAAGAAACACAGACGACACCGAGAAACATTTTGTTTCACACAAAGTTCTTATTTCAGTCATGAAATATTTAATCCTTGCTATTTTTCTATTTGGGTAAGTAACCCCTAAATAACTAAAATACGTTTGGATATTATTTCTGATGTCTAAATCCTATTCTACTCTAGACGTACGTTTACTGGAATTTTCGAATCTGATCGTGTACTAGCGACGAAATTATTCGCGCGCCGAATAATTTAAATAAACTCAACATTTAGACATTATAATACCACTTTAATTACTCCTTGAGAATTTTCTACTTAAATTAATTAGGCAAGTTTAGCTTTCCCAAAAATAATAATAGTAATAATAGGAATTTTATCTTGCATAATCATATAGCTGTCGAATTGTGTTTCAAAGTGAATACAGACACAATCTCCTGACTGAGTATTGGTGTTATTTATAGACAAAAAAAGATCTTGAAAATGGACGAGCAGAACGAGATAACAGTAAAATTGCCAGTCGAACAGCCGCACTCTGGTTACAGCATATGGAAATGGTAGACATACTGCGCATATTTATCAAAACTGAACTTACCGCGCATTGGGAGCTGCACCTGCAAAACAGATGTTGCCTTACTTTGCTACATCCGGTCACAACCTATTTCATGAAGTCTGCCAATAATTCGTATCTGGTTACCATGGGGTGAGGAGGAGCGAGCGCTTATGGGTAGGGTTATCGACCAACGTCCAGTATGTCCTTGATGGCCCCTGGCCACGCCCTGGTTATATCGTTGTTTCGCGTACCAATTGAAGGCGGGGGTTTAGGGTTAGGAAAACACTTAAGGGGGCGGGGGTTAGGGTTAGGATTAAGGGTTGGATTAGTGTTAGGGTGTCTATTTTAATATAACATGAAGTTTTACCAATTGGTGCGCGAAACATGACGATAGCAGTGCCGCATATACTGCCAAAGTATATACTGAAAAAGTATGGAAACCAAACAGTAGTTGTGTTCGATGGCTACGACAACAAGCCTTCCACAAAGAACATGACCCATCAGAGACGCTCAGCGGGGAAGGAGAACGCGACCGTAACTTTCTCAGATGAGATGAAAGTAATGATAAAAAGATCCAAATTAGTCATAAAACGTGTTGTGCTGCGTAGGAAGTGTAGACATTTTTGTCAAACGCGGAGAACAAGAAGCGGTTTATTACCATGGTGCGCCGCTTTTTACGGGAAGTTGACTGTCACACCATCAGCAGAGGGCAATTGTAGTGCAAACAGCCGTGGAGTCTGCTGCAGAGCGTCCCACTGTAATTGTCGGAGATAACATCGATCTCATTGTCCTACTTTGCTATCTTACACAACCAGATGGATCCGACTTGTATTTCAGACCGGAGTCGAAGACGAATTCATCTAAACATAGTAAGGTGTGGAACACGAAGCAAGTTAAAGCGGAACTCGGTCACGCGGTATGCCACAACATGTTGATTCTTCATGCTGTTTTGGGCTGCGACACAATTACCTCTGGCTCTTACAGAATTGGAAATGCCGCGTCCCTTGAGAAGTACTCTGACTCTGTTTACTTCCGCGAGAACAAGCAAGGGTGTTCGACGCGGACTCAATTCCAGATGACGTAGCGACAGAATGCACTCATGGCGCTGTATGTGGAGCGCAAGGAGATAGCATCGACAGTCTCCGTTACCACTGATACTATGAGAAAGTGGTTACTAGAGGGTCAGGTGCAACCGTAGGACCTGCCCCCAACGCCGTCAGCAGCTAAACACCACAGCTTCAGAGTGTTCCTGCAGGTGAAGCAGTGGCAGGGCCGAGATGAAAGGATGTCACTTGAAGACCGGGGTAGGAAGCTGAGTAGCGGTCAAGTGCTTTCCGTCACTACTGACTTGCCTGCTGCACCAGAGTCTTTGCTGAAGATGATCCGGTGTAACTGCGCGACTGATTGCTCCAACGCGAGGTGCACCTGCCGTAAGCATGGCTTCGACTGCTCCCCCGTGTTCGGCCAGTGCTGAGGCACCTGGCGCACGAATAACAGCATTCTCGACGTCAGCGAGGCACTATTAATTAGAGTTTTTTTTTAATTAAATTAAATTTTTTAAATTTAATTCTCAGGTTTTCACTATGACAAGAAATTGAGAACCCTTTATGTTAATAAAATACAATAGAGAACAAGAGAACATTTCATGAAATCGTTTTTATGAGTTATTTAGCACTTTTTGATCTAGACCGATCTATTCTGTTCTACTTTCGGTAGGCTCAAATGATCGGGAATAGCGAGAAAAGCATACCGGACTGCATCATACATGCTGAGAATAGTAACGTATTTCCCCAGTTTCCTGTCGTTGTTGTGACAATTTCTAAATAAAAACTATTTACCATTATGCTCTCTATCACCTTTATTGTTTTGATGAGAAATTAATAAGATTTCGTAGAAATAAAAGCGAGTAAAAGGTCACTTCCGGTTTTAGCCTCGTTTTCATGTTCCAGGAGAGAGCTTGTCAGCGTTTTCTCAAATTTCGGGATGTTGCCGTGCTCGGATTTTTGGGGACTTTTAATATGTTCAAATATACATTCATTCTGAAAGGTTTTCGAAGAGAAAGCTTCTGTGGGAATTTGTTCCAGGTCAATGTGTTTTGTGGACCCGAGACCGCCGTTGTTGCCCGAGGCGAAGCCGAGGGCAACAACGGCGGTCGAGGGGCCACAAAACACACTGCTTTCCCGAGGTCTCAGTAAATAAGTGTTTTGTTATATAGTATATTAGTGTCAAAGTATGAATAATTCACCGGTTATTGGAGTGAACTTTGAAACCAAAACTAGATAAATGGAACCCCGTAAATGTTTAATAAAAAAAGACAACACTCAACAGTTAAATATTTATTACAACATTCTGAACTCAAAAGTGATAACATACACTAGAACACTGAACTATAAAATTAACTTTGGAACTTCACGGTTGACGCGCATGCGCACTGCACCCATTCTATTGTTGTCAATAAATGTTCTGTTATGGACCGGTTGCCTCGTTGCCAGGGCAATGCAGTAAACACGACGTTTTGCGGACCGGCACGTGATACGCTTTTGTCCAATCGGAAAACAGAAAAATTGAACTTTGACACTAACTATATAACAAACATATTTATACATCGCCCCGACTCTCAAATCTCTACAGGCCGACATCTCATCTTCGACGAAGTAGAGCGAAGCCCTCGCAGGACTTCCTACAGAATAGTGAAAGTCGTCTTACCTCAAAATGATAAAAGCCGCAACTGTCAGTTTCACGCAAGGCGATCTTCAGCCTGAAGATCGCCTTGCGTGAAACTGACAGTTGCGGCTTTTATCATTTTGAGGTAAGACCACTTTCACTATATATTCGCTCTACCTTGGCTTTATGGTATTGAGCACTTTCAACGTTCCGTGAACAACATCACATTCGCTTCAGTATATATATATATATATATATATATATATATATATATATATATATATATATATATATATATATATATATATATATATATATATATATATATATATATATATATATATATATATATATATATATATATATATATATATATATATATATATATATATATATATATATATATATAATATATATATATATATATATATATATATATATATATATATATATATATATATATAAATGAGTACAGTGACGACTTACCTGATTTGACATTAAGGATAACGGCCAATAAAAAGATCAAAGACATGGACTCTCGTTGTACAGAAATTGTGTTTTGCGTTAGTTATATTGTTTACATATTGACCGAGGTCGTTGTTAACCGTATATGCAGAGGCAACACCGTTAGTTAAATCCTATTGAAGAAATCCTTTTAGGAAATCCAACAGTGTCCAATGATCCGTGTTATTCCTAAGCCTCGTACTGACGACCTAAAAAATAGCTTTAGTTATAGTGGTACGGTGCTATGGAATAGCCTTCCTATATCGAGTTGCGGAAGGTAGACACTCTGGGTGAATTTAAATCCGGCTGCAGTAGCTTCTTAACCTCTTAACCTTTTTATTGCACGGCAGTGATGGAAAGCAGGTATTTTTAGCTTAGTATTATTAGGGATATTAGAATTGTAATTTTGTAATTTGAAATTTGTGAATATATATATTAGAACTGTAAATTTGTAATTTAGGTATAGTGTTGTAAAATCCTGATGAGTTTTATACCGTGGTTAAATGAATTAGTAATGTTAATGTTAATTTTTCTTTGAAATGCCAATATAATTTAGCGGATCACGCGCCGCCGTCTTCCTCTTAATGGTGATAGCTTCCTGAAAGCCCGATCTACACGTACGGTATATACTCAAAATTGAGTCACAAAGCAGCTCATAGTTTACTAAGCCGTTTCTGGCGCGGTTAATTTTCATGAAACTAGTCGGGGTTTCTAAGAGTTTGATGATTAAGAAAATAATAATAAAAGAGAACTTGAATGGATGGCCTCATATATAGTGAATGAGTTGATAAGAATTGCTATCGACAAGAGTTTGCATCAGCCGGAAGTTGTTTTATGGGTTGTCCTTGCTCCAGCTTCCTGGCCAAACATATAGATGAAGCTAGTCTAGTGTCGACCTGTCGAGCGAAAGTCTGTTATTCACTCTCATCAAAATTTAAACCGGTTCCGAAATTTTGACAGGAGTGAACGAGAGTTGGCGGTGCACTATAGGTCCGCCGCATGAGAAGAGGAACGTTTGAACAGTACCCCAATTTTTATGGTAATATTACGAGATGGTGCTAATTCTTATGATTTCATGCAGGTTGGATATCAGTATTCTTTTGTCACACAAGAGGTTTGGTAGTACTCAACAACTTTCAACTGATGGTGTTCAAGAAGACGGTATTTTCGCGAATTAAAACTGTTCGACTCGTACAATGGCGATGAATAATTATATGTGGTATTGATAGGTTTTTGACATAATTTATTGAATGTAGCTCCCCTTATTATACCCTTCAGGGAAACGAGAGCGAGACTGTTGCGACTTCTTGTAACTCCGTTTCCTGACCCTCGTCTGATCAGAATTGCGCCGTAATTCTACGAATTAATGTGAAATAAAATTACTTGCCAAGAAACACAGCGTGTGCAATTCTAATCATTCTATATTTAGTTTTATATATACATATACATATATATATATATATATATAAATGGAGTACAGTGACGACTTGGTCATAAAAAGTATATATTCCAACACTCGAAATTTACCTTCACCATCAATACTTAAAAATCGTATTTTAAAATCGCTTAAAAATACACTCTTTCCGATTTAGCTTTCTTTCGAATTGGAATCAAGAAAAGTACGAAACACAAATGCTTCAAACATGCTATGGCTTTGGCAAAACTATACGCAACAGTCAGGTTGAACAGTTTGTAACCCCATCTTTGCTCAACAATTTGGGAATAACGTTAGCAAAATATATGATAGAAAATAAACTCCATTCAACACCCAATTAAAATACCAACAAAATTTTTAAAATTATCAATATTCACTTCAATATGCACTTATATATTCAATTTAAAATTATATATGTGTGCACGTGTCATACTGACTTTGATCTAGAACAGTACCGGCTGAAATTGCAGATAAAGCCAAATATGCCCCGAGCACTGAGATTCTACTACCCCGATTTCATAGCAGGTGCTCCAACCATGAGTTACCATGGCAATAACAGCGGAGTAGGCAAATTAACTCAAGAGGGCACTTCATGACAATCCCCACATTTGCTCCCAGATCTCTCAACGGACCAACAGTAACTATATGAAAATTCGTAGTATTGTTGGGTATTTTTTTGTGTTGTTTATCAAGCAAATATACCTGATTTCTTGCTCATTTACTTTAACAAAACGTTCCGTCATTTTGTTTTGATCATTAGGGACAGTTCATTAATTATGGGTGAGGGGGGGGGGGAATTAGGGGGTGTACAAAAAACTGAAGTAAGAAGGGGGCTTGAAAAAACTAATTCATAAAGTAATATCATAAAACATAAGTAATGTCAACTATATATTATTTCAAATAATGTCAACTATCAATGATAAGCTTAAAAACTTCAAGAACAGGGCAATGCACATTTCTCACTTTATGCTTTGTAACTTTCATAACAAACTTTTATCATAAATTTAATAAGTTTTAAAACTTGGTGGGGGCATAAAAAAGTTATAATTTAGTGGGATGGGCCAAGAAATATTTTCTAAGCTCTGTTTAGTTTTACTCCAGCCCACTCCTACGTGTAATTAATATATATATATTCCAGCCCATTCCTACGTGTAATTAATATATATATATATAATCTCGGCAACGGCTTCCGTAGCTCAGTGGTCAGAGCACTGCACTAGCAATCGCAGGGTCGCGGGTTCAATTCCTACCGGAAGGCCGCTAAGTTGCATTTTTCGCAACTGGTCCCGGTTTGGTCTTAAAATGTATGTATTCCAACACTCGAAATTTTCCTTCACCATAAATCCTTTCAACATGTAGTTTGATCGAGTGAAATGCCAAATATTACCTATAATATACCCAGAATCTTATCCCGGCATTACCACCATATATACAGAACTCGTGACTAGGCTCTCGGCAACGGCTTCCGTAGCTCAGTGGTCAGAGCACTGCACTAGCAATCGCAGGGTCGCGGGTTCAATTCCTACCGGAAGGCCGCTAAGTTGCATTTTTCGCAACTGGTCCCGGTTTGGTCTTAAAATGTATGTATTCCAACACTCGAAATTTTCCTTCACCATAAATCCTTTCAACATGTAGTTTGATCGAGTGAAATGCCAAATATTACCTATATATATATATATATATATATATATATATATATATATATATATATATATATATATATATATATATATATATATATATATATATATATATATATATATATTTAATATACACATCCGCCATTCTGCAACATATATCATTAGTAATGAAAAAACAAAATGGCGGAATGTTTTACTAAAGTGAATGAACAATAAATCAGGTATTTGCTTGATAAAACAACTCGAATAGAGTGCTCATCACCTTAAATATATATATATATATATATATATATATATATATATATATATAACAGTTATACCACGACCTCGTACTCTGGAGTACTCAATATTTGTACACTGACGTATTTGAAGCGCTGTGATTGGTTAATTAAACCATTAACCGTTAAACCATTTGTCGATAAAGATTCCCTAAAATGTATATATCAAACACTAATTTTATCGCATCTCGATTACTGTGCTATGAGCCTATGGTATAGGGAAATTGTAGCAAAACTCTTAAAACAAAAATTACAAAACAGGGCTGCAAGAGTTATAACTGGTAATGAGTATGAAGTAAGATCTAAAGAGGTCTTAAATACATTAGGATGGGAATCTCTCCACAAGCGAAGGATGTCCAAAATCATTTGGTATGTGGAAAATGTCATTAAAAAGCAATGCCCTGAATGTTTTTTACGAATATGTTCACTCGTGCAAGACGTGAGAAGTATAATCTTAGAAGAAACGACCTGATGTTGATGACGTTGTCAAAACCTAACACAAATGCCATGAAAAGAAGCTTTAAGTTACGCGGCTGCAAGGCCGCGAAACAATTTCCTATAAATACATTTCTTCTTCTTTTTAATACAATTTTAATATAATACTATATTTTAATACTTAATTAATTATCCTAGTTTTTAGATTAGTATTCTTATATATGTATATTTTAGCCTATATTTTATAAATTTTTCTTGTATAATACGGCCTTATGAAAAACAACCAATTATACTCTTATTTGTATTTTTATTCTATTTGATAAGCCACCGTGTTGGTTAAATAAATAAATCATTACCAGAAATTAACGACAAAATAGTCCTTAGAAAATGGCGTCCCATTTTACAGTGAGTTACACAGAGCGAAAATATTAAAATGAAGATTCTGCTTATCGAGTAGATCGCGATCATTAATTGCCTACCGTTTGACGACCTCTTAATATCTGCAACAACGATTTTCATATTATTCAGTTACCGGTGTGATTAGATCAGTCAAATATATACGATCTGCCAAATTGTGTTGAAAACAGCCAACCCCGAATAAAATAGGCTATGTGTCATTGAGTTGTTGTCGGATTTTGTTCTGGATCAATTTTCAAGAGCGTTTAGTGAAATGTTCGAAAGTGGATGGAAGAACCTATATCTTATATATGTTAAAATTCAGTTGAACTTTATTGGGTAATACGATTAAAGGTTTATACCAACATTTTAATAATCACCAAACTTGTAATGACAACAGGACAATGGGCATTGTAAAATTTACGTCATTAATAGAGGCACAAGTCGTATTGACATAAGTTATCTCTAGATTTTGTCAATTTGCGGATCGTATAGATTTGACTGATCTAATCAAACCGGTAACTGAATAATATGATGCTCGCTGTTGCATATTAAGAGGTTGGGAAACGGTAGACGATCTACTTAATCAACAGAATCTTCATTTTAATATTTTCGCTCTATGTAACTCGTTGTAAAATGGGACTCCATTTTGTAAGGATCATATGTAAATTAACCTTCAAGAGGCGGCCATTTTGTCGTTAATTTCTGATAATAAAATAAATACATATTTGTACCATGAGAGATTTGTTAGGTCGTGACAACGCACGTAGCCGTGCTGTAATTTTATTAGCAGGAGTATAGCTATCATAGCAGGTATTTTAGAGTCATTTGGTACACCTTTGTGATTATTTTTTGGTGAACGTGTTTGTAAAATAAATAATAATAGCTTGAATATTTTCAAAAAATATAAATAAATGAAAGCTTCAATATTTGAATGAGCTTTTTATGTCGGGATTTTTCACATCAAACCTTTTAGAATGTTGAAATTATAATACACTGAACTCCCTCTAAGATGTACACCCTCGTTACCAACTCATACTGTCCGCCTTAGAGTCAGGCCCGGAGCTACGGAGGGTGTGCATGGGTGGTGCGACACCACCAAAAATCTTTTTACGAGTTTCAGTCGGCAGAAGTTATATTTTAGTCGGCAGAAGTTATATTTTAGTCGGCAGAAGTTATATTTTAGTCGGCAGAAGTTATATTTTAGTCGGCAGAAGTTATATTTTAGTCGGCAAAAGTTATATTTTAGTCGGCAGAAGTTATATTTTAGTCGGCAGAAGTTATATTTTAGTCGGTAGAAGTGATATTTTAGTCGGCAGAAGTTATATTTTAGTCGGCAGAAGTTATATTTTAGACGTGTTCAATTTAACACGGACAAGTAGAATCATTAACTTTTAGCACTTTAAATTAACTTCAAACTACCAAATTTTAAGACTTGCAAATCTAACGTTGATGTTAAATGATTTGTTTATATGTAAATGTATTCAACGAGAGAACACCAAAGGCATAAATTTATTAAAATGTCGTCATGTTTTCATTCCGTATTGAAAGTGCGTTATTAACGTAGCATTAATTAACCATTTCACCAGCTGAACAGGGTCATTTTAGCGTGAATTTAGTAGGCACCCAACGGAAAGACTATATTTTAACAAGATCGATAGGATGTACTATAATCGGTACAAGCTCGTGCGTTAGTCGGTTGAAGTGAGCTTACACCCCCCTGTAAAATTTTAGTACGGTCATACTTAGAGGGAGTGGACGTCTTCTGATTTTCTGGATCAAAACGACTAAAAGGATAGCGATGATTTGTTGAATAACCAAAATGGTAGTTTGTACCAAAATGGTGGCTTATCGTTGATTTTTTGAAGTTCGAAAAATCCTCTCACCATACAATATATTGATAGGTTAAGGTTCCTATGTGAGTTAACATAACTTTACAAGGATCCATCAAGGATCCATCGCTTTCAGATTCTGTTTTGGAGAACCTAAATTCTATTGTTCAATATGGAAATGCAGTGCCTCAAATGCGGTTCCTTTTATCAAAACGGAATTTAGAACAACGGAACAGAATTTAGGACAGCATAACAGAATTTAGGATAGCATAACAGAATTTAGGACAGCGGAACAGAATTTAGGACAGCACAACAGAATTTAGGATAGCATAACCGAATTTAGGACAGCACAACAGAATTTAGGACAGCGGAACAGAATTTAGGACAGCACAACAGAATTTAGGATAGCAATAGCATAACCGAATTTAGGACAGCACAACATAATTTAGGACAGCATAACAGAATTTAGGATAGCATAACAGAATTTAGGACAGCATAACAGAATTCAGGACAGCACAACATAATTTAGAGTGCTCTAAATTCGGTTCTGATGAAGGTGTGCCGGAACTTAAACTATTTTGCCGAGCAGAACCTGGTACCCAGTTAGTTTCACTGGTTAGTTTCGGTTAGTTAATCTTTAATTTATGATTATTTATTCGCCAATTTCTACTTCAAAATGGCGGATGACATGGCTTCACATGCGGCTAAATGCAGGAATTGCTCCGACCTGTCATTGGACGATAAAAATAGTAACAGCAGTGTCAATGGTGTAGAATTACTCTATCTATATGCTGTTTTCATATTTATCTATATCTAAATAGACCAACGAATACACGGAAACCTATCGCTTGTATTTAATAAATAAATAAAGAAAGAATGGTTCTGTCTTGAACTCATATGTTATAAATATTTTCGCATGATTTGTATTACCGGATTGGAGACGTTTTTTTTTTGAAGACGTATGAGTTCAACACACGATCGAGAATCAGAAATATATTTTAATGCCACAAACAACAAGAATGTATGCTTAAAGCTATTCCGTACTTACATGAGTGCTGAATAAACGTTTACTTTCAAAAAGCTTCGAAGAACCAACACAAATAAAACAATTAAAATATTTTTGTCAGCCCGCGTGGGTTGCTAGGCCAGCGGATCAATCGGTAGCGGACATCAACCTTTTCGGACTTTTTGAAAGTAAAAGTTTATTCAGCACTCGTGTAAGTACGGAATAGCTTTAAGCATACATTCTTGTTGTTTGTGGCATTAAAATATATTTCTGATTCTCGATCGTGTGTTGAACTCATACGTCTTCAATCTCCTGGTAATACAAATCATGCGAAAATATTTATAACATATGAGTTCAAGACAGAACCATTCTTTCTTTATTTATTTATTAAATACAAGCGATAGGTTTCCGTGTATTCGTTGGTCTATTTAGATATAGATAAATATGAAAACAGCATATAGATAGGGTAATTCTACACCATTGACACTGCTGTTACTATTTTTATCGTCCAATGACAGGTCGGAGCAATTCCTGCATTTAGCCGCATGTTCCTCACGACGAGCAGCCATTTTGATACATGAATACATTTTCTTTTCGCGGCAAGACCAGTGAACAATTATCATAAATTATAAAGATAAACTACTGGGTACCAGGTTCTGCTCGGCAAAATAGTTTAAGTTCCGGCACACCTTCATCAGAACCGAATTTAGAGCACTCTAAATTCTCTTGTGCTGTCCTAATTTCTGTTATGCTGTCCTGAATTCTGTTGTGCTGTCCTAAATTCTGTTCCGCTGTCCTAAATTCTGTTATGCTGTCCTAAATTATGTTGTGCTGTCCTAAATTCTGTTCCGCTGTCCTAAATTCTGTTATGCTGTCCTAAATTATGTTGTCCTAAATTATGTTGTGCTGTCCTAAATTCGGTTATGCTATCCTAAATTCTGTTGTGCTGTCCTAAATTCTGTTATGCTATCCTAAATTATGTTGTGCTGTCCTAAATTCTGTTCAGCTGTCATAAATTCTGTTATGCTGTCCTAAATTATGTTATATGCTGTCCTAAATTCGGTTATGCTATCCTAAATTCTGTTGTGCTGTCCTAAATTCTGTTCCGCTGTCCTAAATTATGTTATGCTATCCTAAATTATGTTGTGCTGTCCTAAATTCTGTTGTGCTGTCCTAAATTATGTTATGCTATCCTAAATTCTGTTGTGCTGTCCTAAATTCTGTTCCGCTGTCCTAAATTCTGTTATGCTATCCTAAATTCTGTTATGCTGTCCTAAATTCTGTTCCGTTGTTCTAAATTCCGTTCTGATAAAAGGAACCGCATTTAAGGCACTGTATTTCCATATTCAACAATAGAATTTAGGTTCTCCAAAACAGAATTTGAAAGCGAATTTTGGCGGACATGACCCCTCATAGGGATCGGCTGGTCATATGACACCCATAATTTCTGGGCGTTTAGATATGATAATTTTTGTGGTCTTTGTTGCATTGCCTTTGTCTACTTTGTTGACCTGAATAATTGAGAAATATTCAATGCTCTTCAGAGTTGTTCATGTCAGCATTCGTGGGCATAAAAGCAGCTGACAAGCTTAATAATCCACCATACATCCATGGTTATCTCTTACAAAAGGTATGAAGAAGCATATATCCAATTAAGCGAAAGCTATCACTTCTAATTTGCTGTACAATTTGAACACAGCATTCAGATTTAGATGAATAAATTAGACTCGGCTAAATTAATTGAGTTTTATGACAAGCCAATCGGATTATAGAATGGACCAGTCAATCCCAGGACCATTTTCGCCGACCTTCTGCCGTGGAGGCAAAATGCCATGGGTACGAGGTCTCAAATCATTAATAATTCATGAACAAAAAACAAAGAAAATCAACTCCGTGACGGACAACTGGATATGTGATCTTAATTAGCATAGGATTTTGACGATTTCAACCTCAAATTTCTCTGTAAATACTGATTTGTTTGACTTTGAGATGCCATTTCAAAGCCTCCAATTCGGACTGGACCGGATTTCAAGTCCTTGCAATTAGTTACAGTCGTCGGCTTCGCCTCGGACTAGAAATCCGGTCCAGTCCGCATTGTCGGCTTTGAAATATTACTTAATATACACATTTTTTACCCCCGCACTTGTCCCCCCAAAATAAAACTTGCCACCCCTAGATTTAGTAGTCTAGCTACGTGGCAAGTTCGTGTAAGTTGTCTCACAATGCCATTCCAAAAAAAAATTAACGAACCAGTTTTTGAAACTGTTCTGTAGTCAAAATCGTTGCAACACTACATTGCTGGACAAAACAGGTTGTACGAAATATGCATGCTAGATGTAACACGCGTACTCTCATACAATTGAAACGCATGAACTAAATGGTTACATGAGCCATTGTATTTTTATTTCTTTATAAGTACAGGTAATCCAGTTTATTCTTAAGAAAACTTGACTTGACAAAAGAAGATCAGTGGAATAAGTAAATATCGTATAGAAATTATATTGAATTTATATTGAAGTTATACTAGATCATTTTAAAGCTAAAACAAGCTAAGTAGGATTTATTTCTTATTTCACAAAGTATAATCTCTCTTCATGTCTAAAATAATCATGTGAGAAAAAATCATAACAAAGTAAAATAACAAAATAATTGATGATATATAGAAAGTAGCTAGGAAAATTATTTGCTATTTATAAAGTAGATCATTGTGCATGCAGTCTGGAGAGGATCAAAAAGAATGTTAATACGTGCAGGGAGGTGAAATAAAGCCAAAACAAAAAAAACAAGCATAACAAATTAAAATAATAAAATAATTGATGATATATAGAAAGTAGCTAGGAAAATGATTTGCTATTTATAAAGTAGATCATTGTGCAAGTCTGGAGAGGATCCAAATGAATGTTACAGCAAGGTGAAATAAAGTCAAAAACCAAAGGGAAGAAAGTGAGAAATACTACGTCTTTGTCCGCCTATGCTAGACAAAAACAATAATTTCTGAGGGATTAAATAAACGATTACAAGTCAACGGATTTAAAGAAGATTTTCGTTGTAATTCTTCCGCGGGATTTAACCCACGAAGAAACCGAACAGGAAAGGAACCTCACGGTTTAAAAGTTGTTGACGGAATATCATTCAAATCCCTTAGAAACTTCCTAAGGAAACCTCATTTAAATCTATTGGAGGCGAGTTATTACATGGGAGGCGAGTCACGGTCAGGCCCAGTTCCATATAAACAACCCCGAAGGCCCACACACACTGAACAAGTCAGTTCGTAATGTCGACTGCGCATCAAAATCACGTGTTCTGCGTCGGGATAAAACTTATTTCAATTCATAACATCAGGCTAAAACCACAATAGACATTTGCATTTCTATTTACACTTGCAAATTCGTTATACTGAATTCCCCAACCTGATGTTATGAATAGCGTAGAGTCTGGCTGCTATTAATAGCTCAAAAAGCGGACAAACAAACCAAATTTGACTCACAAATGATTGCAAATGAGCTATTTCTTTTGTTATGGCCGCAAGAATTATGGGTAAAAGCGGACAATTAAACATCGGTACTGATGTCATCTCGACGGAGCGCTATTGAAATAAGCTTTATCGCGACGCAGAACGCGTCATTTTGATGCGCAGTCGACATTACGAACTGGCTTATTAAAGCGGCGCGAATATTTATAACCGCCGCGATTACACATGCAGCGGACCAGGCGCGATTTTTTACGTGAAAACAAAAATGGTGGATATATCGAAGAGGAGTTGTTCTTGGTTTTGTTGCTCATAGGCAATTTTAGGCGCAGAATACGGAAGTACTGACTTTATTGCACATCGTTGGACCTCACATCGTTCGTGTCGACTGCGCATCAAAATGACGCGTTCTGCGTCGGGATAAAACTTATTTCAATTTATAACATCAGGTTTGGGGAATTCAGTATAACGAATTTGCAAGTGTAAATAGAAATGCAAATGTGTATCGTGGTTTTAGCGCCTGATGTTATGAATTGAAATAAGTTTTATCCCGACGCAGAACACGTCATTTTGAGCGCAGTCGACTACGAACTGACTTATATAATCGCTCTAAAGCCGGTTTTCTACTAGGCGAATTTGTTCCCACGAAGCAACTTTTTATATTGTCTAAAGCCGGTTTTCCGCTAGGCGAATCAGTAAACCCTTGGCAGCTTTCCCTACAGCTTCCGCTCGCTACACATCAAATAGAGTCAGAAATAGAGCCGGACTTTTGCAGGTATTCCTGTGCTTTCCATCTCATAGGGTAATCAGAGTCATCGATCACGTCACACATCTTGAGTATCTTCTAGAAGAACTAAACTCTTACTGAAGTCAGAGTTTTGTCAAGTTGACCATAGTTTTCCGTCACACCAAGCATCGAACAATCCCCCATTCTCATGGCGAAGAGTATACCAATGCTCTGCTCACTGCTTTACTGGCAATAAAGTTACTTATAGTTGTTCATTGGACATTGATGCTGCCTGCGTGATTCAGATACGCGACCTTGGGGCGTCAACACATTGACTTTATCACATATTTATTGGTATTTACAGTTTCACTTTTTATGGAACGAATACTTTGTTCTAATACACTGCAGTATAATTGATTTTGCTTACAAAAAAGTAGTGCAAAAATTCTATATGCAGCTTACTTTATATAGATATATGCATGCATGTTTCCTTAAACTTTATAACCTAAATCTTACGTCGTGGTTATTACGTCAGGGATATACTTATTTAGTCATGTATTTTAAATTTGCATATGGCTGCGATAAACAATATGACGTTAAATATATATATAAAATGATCTACCAGTAGATATATACAAAAACGGTAACCTCGACAAGCGAGCCGATTTTTTCAGTTTCAAATATGCCGTTCTTAAAACACACGGTCATTTGAAATTTTTGGTAAGTTGTCAGGTTGCTATATATTGTTCTGAAAGCAAGTATTGTATAAAATAATCATAAATCCTTTCTTAGCATGTTCTTTTTCGACCTGCGCTTTAACAATACGTTAACGTTCTTCTAACTAGAAGGTTTTTATTATCTCAGACTTTTCTGTCGTTTTGTCTGAGATCACATGCACCACTGGCTTACACTTCACGAAGGAAGATATGAGAAAATATCGGATCGTAGCGTACATACGCAGTGTACTAATTATTTTCACCGGTCATATATCCTAGCCAATTAGCATTCTTCCAAAATTTACATGATTGTAAAAATAATGGCAACAGAACTTGGATGGACAAGACTATATAAAAAGGATGACTCCAAAGGACCTTCTCATTTTCAAGAACTAGTCTAATCCTAATCCTAACTCAGTATAACCTTGATTCTAACCTTAAACCTAATCCTAACCGCAGACACAAACGGAAAGCTCGGCCATTTCCAACTTGGAGACAGTGTTATAGTTTTGGGATGACGAAAATGCAGTTGAAAAGTTGCTAAGAAACTCAGAGTTCTCACTCTTATGTTTTGATTACATCTCTAATGCCTATGCATGGCGGTGTATTGCCGCGTGGTAGATCATATAGTTAATATACCAACAAACATACTCAAAGATAATAGTCCAATACTTAAATTTGATAAACCAACAGTAGAAAAATGTTTCAACTTAGTCTTAGAGACGCCGAAAAAAATCCTAAATCCGCCACAGAATCAAACAGCACTGTTGGCGTTTTAAACGATATGCGTATCATGTTCGGGCGACCGCGCAAACTTGTCGTATGGTATGTGCATGAAGGCTTTGCACAATAATTGTTATACGGTACGTTATAAATATTATGATTCTTAATTTCTCAGGAATGTACAAAGACATTGCCTTAGGTTTTTATCTGTATTAACCAGTTCAGATTTCTTAACTGCAGTTCTTAATTCGATCTCAGTTGGCGCGGCCACAAGTGTGATAAATCGTTAGCATTTGATTTGAGCCAACATAATGAATTACATGTGATGCAAAGTAAAATGTTGACGCTAAAACCCTTTCCATTGAGGTCATTCTCTAAACATGACTATACATGACTGTTAAATAATGAGTCAAGAGTACTAAAACTCGGTAGTTAATGATTAACTTGTTGTCTGCATCGGTCACGGTACCATACTGAGAGACATCTCTAAATCTGATTAAGTATATGGAATACTCTTAGCTGGTGGAAAAATATACTTAGTATATAATCAGAGGATATTTAGTTTTACTGTATCTATTCCCAGTTGTCATCGCTATTAATGTCACCTAACCTATGTTAATATGAAAGCAGCGACTGCAGATTGCGAGGTTGAGTGGAGACTAATTGAGCTGACTAATTCACTATTAGCAGAACACTGTACCAATATTGGCGATATATGACCATCTTTGCAATGCTATATTTAAATTCTTACTGTACAATTTATGAAAGACTATTTCATCATGAAAAGAAATAACGTTCCTTTCTATAGCGTTGACACAAAAGTTGTGATGAGAGTGGGTATATAGTAACAAAAATTTGATTATTTAAAAGAAGAAAAACATCAGAAACTAATTAGAGAAGTCCATAGGGCTTATGAAAAATACTATTTGCATTTACCATATATATTAAAGCTGACATTTGGCCACCGTGCTTATATAAACAATCAGTCGACTGGAAGCGTCTCTCTCCAATAAAATGATAGAGGTCATAGAAGAAGCTCGATTAAATCAAATCTTGTGTAAACAAAGCGGCAATACGCATAGCTATTGCAATTGTCTGTTCCATTCATTATCATAGGAGCTCTCGACAACTTTTAAAGTGGTCTGTTTTTGGCTCATGGCAAAATAAACAGCACGGAAAACAAGATGAACCCTCAAACCCCTTTTAACTCCTTACTAAGTCAAATATTATACTGCCCAGTTTAGCATGTTTGACATCTAGATGATAATAATCGCCTTTTCACGACAGGGATATGAATTAATTATAGGTGGAAGACATTACGGCCAATTGTTTGGACTAGACTCAACGCCTGTGGTAATCAGGTGCGCCGTTTGGCTGGCATAATATTTTCGTGTTGCCTGCTACGGCTAATTAACATTTCGTTAAAATACACTTACATACAGGCTACATCTAGATATTCGCTCTGTTTCGTGTATATATATATATATATATATATATATATATATATATATATATACATATATATATATATATATATATATATATATATATATATATATATATATATATATATATATATATATATATATATATATATATATCTTGAGTTCTAACTACAGCCTTCAGGCCAGGCAGTAAAGCATTGACAAATTATTGTCGTCGTTGACGCCTGATCTATCAGAGGTGTTTGCCCAGTAAGTCTTGTTCACACAAACCGACTTGTTCACATAAACATTCCGACTACGATTTTCGTAAAAAATAGTTTATCTTTCATACACAGAACATTCACATTAAGACAAAAAAGCACGTAGTTTGTCGAAAATATAATATTGCTCTTGCGTCTTGTGTAAACGAGAATGCGTAGATAAAACACGGAATTCAACAATTATCCTATCTTTTGCTGAAGCTATTCTCCTATTTATGACGATCTTGCTTATTTTTTTAAATTTGCGACCGTTACAAAAAGTTCCCAGCGGGAAAATGTGATTGACTCAATCACTCAGTTGCGTGCAATTCCCGCGCATTGTACGAACTCTTCATAGTAATTTCCCCCAGCAACAGTCAATACATGGCCTCAGACGGCGATCGACCAGATATGATCGATACATTATAGAACGGACATTCTTTGATATATAAGAACTTACGACGTATCAACGAATACACTAATACAGCCAAGTTTGGAGGACACACTGGGAGCTGGTTGGGACGCGCATAGTTCAAGTATATACTGTAGATATATTAAACATGACTCCAATGTCAGAAGTGATAAAAGACACGTTGACTAGATTTTCAAGATATTACATTTTCGTAATTTTGTCTTACCTTTATTTTGAATAAAGAAAGTAACCAACTGCGGAAGGAAGATGTAATGTTTTTAGGAAGCTTGATAAAACAAGTAACAGTAAGTGATAACCTTCAATTCACAACGTAGTACACATATGTTATTTGAGTTGCTCTTAAGCCATTGACAACAAACAGCTTCTGGTTCAGATTGCCCATTTCCGGTTGACGCAAAGAAGAAATGTACGTATTGACAATTAGAATTTTAATTTAAAATGAAAAATGTCACTAAACGTCATCAAATCATCATATGATTTCTCCTCGAACATTCGCCTTAACTATACCCTCCCGAATAACCTACTGCGTCATTATCATGGCCATGTTTTGAGTTTTGACTGAGCATTAACACAAATTTTCCAAAGGATGATGAGCCTGCAGGCTTAGTTGTAAGTTGTGCTGAGCACAAAAAGTTCACTCGTGCGTTAATGGCTTACAGAGTTAACGTAACTGATCTGCAGTAAGCCGAGAGCTGCAAGACAAAGTGTATTATTTAAAGAACCGAGAAGGACTGCGGCTTTCATTTTTGACAATTGTTCCATATGGTTGGTTTGTCAAATGTTTCAATATAAATATAAATATATAATCGATTCTTACAAATGTTCGCCAACTAAACGGATCTATGCAAACGATAATAATTACTTGCATTTTCGGCAACACACAACTATGCATCCGAGGTCGGAGTCCGGTCGCTAGGGCCCGTTTCAAACTTTTCATGTGCATAACCTAATGTAAAATAGCACTGAACATTTGTTCAACCTCATTTGCATTAGGTTCGACACATGAAAATTAAGTTCGACGTTTGAAACTGGCCTAAGAAACTATCTTACAATGAAGCAACAGTAGCCAATTGTGGAACGTTTTCTGGAAAGTTAATTTGAATAAAATTGCTAACCGAAATCCTTATAAAGGTGAGGTAATATGAGCAACGAATTTCTCAAATTGTTTCGCGTGCATTGCAAGTTGCAAAGAGAAGGTGCTCTGATTACTACCTTTTCGAGCAACTTCACTTGCACGACATTATATTTTCATACGGCCAAATCTCGCATTTTTCCGAGACAACCCTGTATATGCAAATATGCTGATAATACATGCTTAATCCACCCCTGGCCGTGCGTAATCAATGTCCCCAAATAGATGTCTAACCCCAGAATTCCCCAGAGTACCTTTGGTCCAAGCTCCATATATGTATAGAGCTCACTGCTCTGGTCCAGTGACCTAAACCATAACTGCATGGGTACGAGGCTGTACTAGTTATTTTTGAAATTTTTCTCGACTGCCTTTGATTTCCAGGCAGCACTTGCGATAGTAACTTCTAGTTAAATTGTTAATTAAATTGTTAATTTTAACATAATTGTCCACTCTGGAATCAATGACGTGATGACGAGGTAAACATTTCAATCATTTTTAATAAGATTGATTTAATTGGCTTTAATGAAACTAGGCTTGATCAAACTATAACAGATGCAGGTCAGGTAAATATTGATGGCTATGAGTTGTTAGGAAAGATAGATCACATAGAGGGTGTGGTGCATGTGTAATTACCTTAAAGGAGTACTATTAATTACCGCGATATAACTGATTTGTGTCAACTGATTTAGAAGCTGTGTGCCTAGAAATTATTAAGCCAAATATAGCCGCCGGCCTTTCATTGTCACATCAGTATATAGGCCACCAGATTCTTCACTTGAGTTTTTAGCAAGCTTTGAGAATCTCATTAATTAAGGCTATTGATGATAAACATAAATAATTACATATTCTTGGTGATTTAAATGGGGACCTGCTAAAAACCGCACCAGATCTGTCGACCAAAAGATTAATGTCACTATGTGAATTGTACCAGTTGTCTCAGTTAAAATAATGAGGCAACTCGTATAACTTCAGCTTGTCTACTTGACCATTTTATAATTACTAACTAACCCAGAAAAGATTATAACTTCAGGGCAATGACGTAGCTAGGATTTTTAGTGGGGGGGGGGGGGGAGGGGCGGTCAAAATGGGCGTGATAAATTCTACATGTAGAATTGTATATATCTGTAGTGCATGTATACATATGAGTATATGACTATAGAGTACTAGAGTGATACAATTTGTCCACGTAAGTCATTGAAATATTCGTCTGGTTTTCGAATTTAAAAATGTTTTTGAAGTTCTCTAATGAAATTGATGAAACAAGTTCTCGATTTATTGAGATGCATGAAAGGTTTGAGAGTCGCTTTTCGGACATCGTGCTTCTCAAGTAGTCGGCGACGTGGGGATTTTATGCAAATTTTACTCGGGTGACCTTTCACTCGAAGAAAGGTCGCCCGAGTGAAATTGGCATAAAATGCTCAGTTGCTCTAAACTTTATTTACAATATTAAAGTCACAAGATCCGACATTTTAATGCTATCGTTATGTATCATATGCTCTAATATGTCAACACCGCGGCAAAACTATTAAATAAGTACGATATATTTATAACAGGTTAACGTTAATCCTGTTACAATCAACAACTTTCACAACCACCCAAATTTTCCGACAGATTACAAGGATTTTCCGACAAACGTCCCTACAAAGTCGTGCTCTAGCCCTCCCCTCTAGCTATGCCACTGCTTCTGGGGTTATCATATAGTCATCAATGATCACAGTCTGACGTTTACTGAAGTTAGGAATATGAAACGATTTAATGAACAACATTTCTCGAAGATCTCATGAACCAGCCATGGGAACAAATCTACTTCCAGGTTGTCAACCCAAATGGTATGTGGCGAGTTTGGAAACAATTATTTTTAGAGATATTATAGATACACACGCCCCTTCAGGCATAAAAAAGTAAAATTGTTTAAAGTACCTTGGCTAACTAATAATATAAAAGAGCCTATTAACAGTGATCAGAGATAAATTAAAGCGTAAAGCAAGTACTAACTCTGAAACTGATTGGCAAGAAATAAGGTAGCCAGAAATAAGACGAATATTGAAATAAGGAAAACTAAATCTGAATACTATTGCAGGAGGATTGCTGATCAAAAAGCCTTGGAAAACAATAAATAACAATAAAAAATAAGATAAATTGCAAAACTATATACCCCTGTTAATGAGCTAAACTGATATAGATGGTATTAGCACAACAGTTCCTGCTGTAATCGCCCATGAGTTTTAAAGAGTATCTTTCAAAAGTTTGGCCTAAGTTGGCTCAATCAATTTGCAACCCTGAATGTAATTTTGATGATTATGTAAAATATTTCCTTTTTCGAGACCCGATAACAGTCAGCAAAATCTTTTGGGGGGTTTGCCCAATTTTACAGCAACTGGAATTGATAAAATATTCCTCTCCGGTCATTTAAGTAACATTCACTTATATTTTTAACCCGGCTATTGTTTCTATTAGTTTTCCAACTGACTAGGAAAATGGCTAGAATAACGCCTATTTATAAAGACGGACAACAAAATCAGTTGACGGAAAATTTCATGCAGTCCTATTTCCGTGTATTACCGGCTATTAGTAAGGTTATAGAACTAATCCTGTATGATCAACTTTATGAGTATTTGAATGCAAAGAACAATATACTTTCAAAAAAAACAATTTGGTTTTCGGGGGGTTCATTCCACTGCAGCAGCTCTCTCAACCGTCGTGCATTGCGCGTTTGTGTTTATCTTTCCACTGTAGGATAACGAAGTGTTTTGAAGTGCTTCGTTGCCAACTTGACGTGGTAAGTAGTGTGAAAGAGGCTTTCTTATTCATTCACAATCCAAATACGTCCACTCAGAACCTGATGTTTTTCTTTGAACATCGTTACTTGGTCTTCCACGCTTCGCGTCAGTCAAGGCTGACATAATTCGAAACGAAAGTCAAGGGGCCACAGGTTTATCATTTTCATTAATGTCAAGTGTTACCCTCTTGAAATAAAAAAGTCTCTAAGAAAACGTTATAAAAAATGCAGAAATAATTATTTTTTAAGGTATATCATCTTTTAATTAAAAGACAAAATGAATAATTTATATCAAGTATTGACAAGATATTTATGAGTGAGTTCACCAAGGGAATTTTGTGCTTCGAAAATGGCCGACCGAGCGTGCAATGCGTGACGGTTGACACTTACTCTTTAAATATGGATCGAAAAATGTCGTTTAATCTGGTAATTGTTTACATTGACTTACAAAAGGCTTTCTATACTGTTAATCATGAAATATTATTGAGAAAATTAGGTGTTAATTAGGAGATTCCCTATATTTAATCCAATCATATCTGATTGATCGCATCCAAAAATTTAATGTGAATGCAGTTGTTTCATCTGAACATTCAGTTACATGTGGGATTCGGGATTCCTCAAGGGTCTATTCTAGGCCCTTTAATATTACTACTGCTTTACATAAATGATCTGCCAGAATGTCTGAAGCATACAGATTTACGACTATTTGCAGATGATACAAATTTAACTGCAACTGGTATAACATTGGATGAGGTTGAGATGGCTATGAATTTAGATTTGAAGGGTCTTAGGAGATGGCTGCAAGCTAATAAATTAAGTCTCGATCTAAGACCGAAATTTTGTTAATTGGATCAAGGACTTTGCTGTTGAATATAGACTTGATAGAGAACCTGAAATATTTATTGAACATGTACCGGATAAAGGTATTCCAAAGCCAGGTACTTGGGGTTGTCGTTGATCTGCAGCATTTGTTATGGGATGGAAATACTGATAAAATCTGTAAGAAGATAACATCTGCAGGAATAGGAGCCATAATGAGGTTGAGAGATTTTATTGATAAAGATACCTAACGTATACTTTCAGCCGTTTATTTTGCCTTGGTTCAACCACATTTTGATTACTGTTGCGAGGTTTGGGATGTGCTTGGTTTGTGCCAAGCTAAAAGATTACAAAAACTGCACAACAGATCAGCAAGACTTCTCATGAACATGAATAATGAAGTCAGTCATACTGTTACACTGAGTTCATCAGGTTGGGAATATATCCCAAAACAGTTTAAATTAGTGATTAAAATATCAATCCCGAAAGGAGGTAAAACTCATGCTTCAACGTTTGACGATCACCGAGGTATCACTCTGCTATGTAGTTTTAATAAAGTCTTCGAATGTTTGGTCATCCTCATGGTCTACAAGGAGCGTACCAAAGTGAGCAGGATGCCTTAACAACTTCATTCGTTATTGATGAAAGTATTAATACTGTTGTGAGGACAATGATAAAGTATTTGTCTGTTATGTAGACGTCGCCAAAGCTTTTGATAAATTATGGATCGACGGCATGCTATTTAAATTGTATCATAATGCCATAATTAAAGGGAAATGTTGGAGGCTTATAAAAAGCTGGAACGATCAGGCATGGAGGAATATGTTTATTACAATGGAATACGCTCGAGATATTATGCTGTTTTGCAAGGAAGAGTACTTTCTCCATGGCTCTTTTTGTTATTTATTAACGATCTAATTGAAGAATTGGAAAGTCTGTCTGCAGGGATAACGATGTATAATTCGTATGTCGGGTCACCAATGTTCGCTGATGATCTTACTATGATGTCTAGATTGAAAAATGGTCTTGACTCTATGCTTGTACGAGTTTGAGATGGAGATTAACGTTTAATAAAGGGAAAACAGTGGTTTTAACATTTGGAGAAGGACGGAAAAGCTCCTTGTTAAACACACGAAGGAAATGGTCCATTGGAGATAATGAAATTGTGGAAAAGAAAGTCTGGTGCAATCTTGGTAAAATATGGCATGTAGATAATAACAGCCTACAGCCGTTTTTAGAAGCAGCCAGGTCGGGCCAGAGTTCTGGTATTGGTTTAGCTAACATGGGCTGCAGGATAAATGGAATCAACCCCCTGGTGGCTATCAAATTATGGAAAAGAATTGGTCTACCGAAAATGTTATATGGAGCTGAATTATGGAGACTCAAACGAACCGGACTAAAAAAATTGGAAAAGGTGCAAAATATTTTTGTCAGGATATGTTTAGGATTATTGAGTGGAACATCAGGATCTGCTGCACGTGGGTTGCTTGGCGTTTGGTCTGTTGAAGCTGAAATTGACAAACGTAAACTTATGTTCTTGAGACGATTCATTTCAGCAAGTGAGCATTGTACTTATCGTAGAATTTTCATGTTACGATTGATAAGGTGGAAATGGAATCCACATAAAATTACAGGGTTTATACCTGATGTCGTAATAGTTTTAGAGAAATATGACTTGTGGAGACACATGGATGAATTTTTGAAATCTGGATATTTTCCAAGTAAATCTGAATGGAAAAGGTTGGTAACTGAGAATATTAGAAATTCAGAGATTTCAGCATGGAAATTAAAGATTCGAAGCAAGCCAGGACTTCAGTTATACCAATATGTCGTTGAAGATTTGGCACCTAGTATGTGGTTAAAACTAGCACAAGATAACAGTTTAATGAAGGAACATGTGTGTACAATTGTCAATATCCTATGTGGATCATTCCTTGTTGCTGGAGTGCGGTTCAATGGAAATGACAAAGATATGTTTTGTAATTCTTGTGGCCGGAATTTTAAAAATGTTGTCAAGCACGCTATGCTTTATTGTCAACAAACAATTGTAATAAGAGAACGATTTTGGAATTGGTTGACAGATTGTCTGCCTATAGAAATTTCAGCCAAGCTGAATATGTTGGATGATGACAGCTTGTTATATACTCTCTTTGGAGACGTGGGGACACTGCAAGAACACAGAAGAGATCTGATAAAACAATTTTATTTTGGGGTTGCAGAGTATATCTCTGAGACAATTAAAACAGTTAGTTATATTGACAGATATTTATGATTAGTTCTTTATTTTAAAAAAATAACAAAAAGATGTAATATACTGTATGCTAATTTATTTTTATTTTATATTATTTTGTATCTTCAAATATGGAGGCAATAAAGAATTTTACTTACTTACTTACTTACTTACTTACTTACTTACTTACTTACTTACTTACTTACTTACTTACTTATCTTACTTACTTACTTACTTAGTAACTTACTTATACTTACTTACTTACTTACTTACTTACTTACTTACTTACTTACTTACTTACTTACTTACTTACTTACTTACTTACTTACTTACTTACTTACTTACTTACTTACTTACTTACTTACTTACTTACTTACTTACTTACTTACTTACTTACGGAGTATCGACGGTTAAGAGAGGAGTGTGAGAACTATAAAAGCGAGATTGGGTTATATCGAGAAAATTATTTGAAAATGCTTGAACAATCTGATGATTTACGGAGAGATATTGATCGAATAAAGAACAAAGCGAAAAATTCAAATTCAAAGCTTAAACAAAAGCAAAGTGAACCTCAGCCCCAAGGGACAACGCAGTTAGAAGGACATGCAAATTCAGCATCGAAAGACATGCAAATTTCTGAAATAAATGTCAACGACGAAATAATTGTATTCGATAAACAAACAACTGAATTTAGCAATGAACAAAACTTAAGGGGGGAGTTAACCTAAACTTGACCCAAATGGTAATTTTCTTTTTTTTGAAGAATTAAAATCTTTGAAGCCTACTTAATTATCTCTATTGCATTTTATTTGTGAAGCGTTCGAAAAAATCCAGTTTTCTCCTTGATTTCCTCAGTGTTTAGATAAACCGCGTGGGAAAAGTACTGGGAACGAGGTTGCTGTTTGGTCACTAGAGCGTAATGGCTTCTCGTGGCAGGACGTATTTGTACGTTTCTGTTGTGTGAAAGCCTGAAAGGACTTAACTATCGGTAACCAGCTGGGTAAAGACATCATAAAGTCTCGTGATCCCGATCCTTTTCACACGAAGAACTGTGTGATATAAGTACTGCGCGATTCGTGTCGTCTTTTCCTTTTCGTTGGAGACACTCGGTCGTGGCAATATTGGGAGGCTGGTTTTAAGTCCGTCTCGGGGCAAGTAAAAATGTGTAAATTTGACTTCATATATGTGAAATAGATGCATTGAAGTATGACTCTAGTATTTCGAAATGTTTGAATGGTGACTTGCCTCGAGACGTGATATAGGTTTGCTGTTTTGTAGGACGGTTGGTTGGGTGCTGTCCAATTTTCCAAATATATCCCATAATGCACTAGGGTCGTAATGGCAATTGAAAAGCAGGTCGTGTCCCTCCTGGAAATCTCACTCACAGGCTATCTCATTCTCTGATTATGAGCATGGTCTAAAATAGCATAAATGGTCCAAAATATCATTGGATCTGTTAATTGTAAACAGTTAGAAGTCTCCTGCTTCATATGTGACTCCCGAAGGGCATCTTCGCGACGAGTTCGCATCAGCTCGATCGCTTTCCGGCGTTTTTAAGCCATGCCAAATACTATATATAGCGATACTATTCAAAAGCATCGCATTTAATCATGCACTCACTACTGATTTACCATTCCACGCCATTTCTGAAAGCCCTGTTCGTCTCTTGTATATTGATAAAATATTGACAACATTAAAACAATTCGTATTATGCGTTGCGAAAATGAGCCTTCTCCATCTAACATTAATGTAAGCGGAATGCCATTGACCATTTAGAACCTTTTTAGAACTTTCTATATATATTTTAACTTTATCTCCATTTTTCTCAGAATGTGCTTTCTGCGTGTTTGAGAAAGAATATCTTGAGAAGAATTTAACCAATTGATTTGAAATTTTCAGTATTAATCCCTTTCAAAGAGTTGTTGGGAAAGAGCATAGAACTTTTTGGCGTTATTTTTGTATCAAAAGATACTGAGATAAATGTGACCAAAATTAAGGGTAAACATTTACCCAAATTTTAAACAGGCACAGAGAATAAAGTATTTAATATTTCAAAAAGTTCTATGCTCATTACCATAAACAACCTTTGTGCCTTAGATCAGTGTGAAAATATTTCAATTCCATGTATTCTACAGCAAGATATCTTTTCTCAAGTACACTCTGATTGTGTAGAGTATCAGGTTACAATGTTTGATCAGTATCACGTTACAAATTAACTTTATGGAAAACTAATACATGTAGCTACATTCTATGACTTATAAGCTTTCCACCGATATATAGTTTTATATGGTTTGAAAAGGCCTGGATGGTACAATTCATTGTAAAAAAGTCAGCATTTTTAGGTGAACTCCCCCCTTAACTGAGGTTGAACATGAGTCGTCGGGTCTCAGCACTGTGGTAGAGAGTACAGAAGAACAGAATGTCATTCAAGAAGTGTATTCTGCGACAGTCGACCCAACTGGAGATTTTATTGGCGTAAGTAGAAATCATGTTAAAAAGTTTATCTTGGAGGAGTTAAAGAGGGAGTAACGAACGAGAAAGTGAGACAATATATAGTGGAAAGGAAAGTGACATTTTGGCAGTAATAGAACATTGGCTTTATGATGATGAATTATCTTTCCTTGAATCTTTGGACGGAAATTTCAATTGCTATTCTGTGTCTACTTCCGCTAATGATTTGAATTACAGATGTCGAAGGGGTCAAGGTGGCGTAGCAATATTGTGGAGGGATGATATTTTTATAGGACTAAAACTTTCCACGACGTCGGATCGCATTATTGCAGTGATCATAAAATATAAGGGTAATCAATCAATAAACGTATTGATTTGTTGTGTCTATTTTCCGTCGACAAATAGCAGTTCGGAGGAGTTTAAGAAAGTACTGGAAGACTTAGAACTGTTCTGTCAGTTTAATAAACAATGATTTGGGAGAAACAATGATTATTCTTGGAGACTTTAATGCTCATTTGCGCGATGATAGATCTGGGCAAAAAGAAAATGTTCGTGGAATTAGGATGGTTAAAGATGTTTTTGATAAACTTCGCATGTATGCAGTTAACATAGAACAAGATTGTCGTGGAGAAAAGTATACCTATGTATCGTCACTTGGCTGTAGTATTGTGGATTATGTTTTTCTTAACAATACAATGTTAGAAAAAGTAAGAAGTGTAAAGGTGGTAGATGAGCATCCGGATAATACAGCCTACCATCTACCAGTTCAGATAGAAATTATAATTAGTGGACGAATTGATAATGACAGGCACCGTACTTCAAATAAACAAGCAAACTATAGCTGTATTGCGTGGAGGAGATGTACAGGAAATCATTTGGAGGAATATTCGAATGCTGTAGCGGAAAAAATAGAATCCATAGAACAGTGTGATATTAAGCAGAATTCAGACATTGAGAGAATGGTCGAGGAATTGAGCTCATCAGTAATAGAGGCTTCTAGCAATCTTCCTAGAATAAAATATAGACGACATATTAAACCGTATTGGAGTGACTGCTTAATAAACTAAAGAAAGTATCCAAAGGTGCTTGGATTCAGTGGGTTAGTATGGCTGGACGACCTAGGGGAAATGGAAATGAACGATTTGCGACTACAAAAAAGCAAAAAATAATTTCGTAGAGAACTTCGAAGAACTCAACGGATGTATGAAAAAAGGGAATTTGAAGAAATAGCCGGAATAGAAGAAATAGATCAGTTTAAATTTTGGAGATACGTCAATAGAAAGATGGGAAGAAGCCAAAGGAGGACGACATATCTTAAGAAAGGTGAAGAGTTGGTAGAAGATGACCAAGAACAGGCTGAATGTTGGGCCAATTATTACGAGAGATTGTTCTCGCCGTTGCAAAATGACGAATTTGATGAGGATTTTTATCAATACATTGAAGATACAGTTAAGGAATTGAAAATCAAGTCGTTGTCAGATGATGACGATCTCTTTATTGTGCCAATTAGTGTGGAAGAAGTATCCACACTTATAGGAAGACTCCCAAACGGCAAAGCTCCTGGTTTTGATGGAATCATGTATGAGCATATTAAAAACGGAGGCATAAAGTTAGTTGAAAGTCTTGTGTATTTGTACAGAAACATTGTGGAGAGGGAATACATTCTTTGGATATTTAAGCTTGCGGTTAAAGTGCCCATTCCAAAGGGCAGAAAGTCACAGATGACATTTGATGATTCTCGTGGAATCAACCTTCTTCCAGTAATGAACAAGATATTTGAGCGACTGGTGCTGTACAGATTAAAACGGCAGCATTTAATTACAAAAGTATTCATCAATTACAAGGGGCATACCAATCTGAACAGGATGCGTTGACCACAGCATTCATGATCGATGAAGTAATTAATCAGTGCTGCGAAGATGGAGATAAAGCGTATGTTTGTTACGTTGATGTAAAAAAGGCTTTTGATACTGTGTGGATTAATAGTATGCTTTATAAACTCTATTATATGGGGATAACCGGAAAGGCGTGGAGAATCGTAGGCAATTGGTATGAAGGAATGAGGGAGTATGTTTCAATTGCTGGATGCAAGTCAAGAGAGTATACAATTTCGCAAGGAACAAGACAAGGCGGTGTTTTGTCTCCATGGCTGTATCTTATTTATGTCAATGATCTTATTAAGTTGCTGGAATCAGCCAACACTGGTGTTTTGATTAATAACATGTATTTTGGATCAGTAATGTTCGCTGATGACTTGACAATGATTTCACGAATGAAATATGGTCTGCAAGGGATGTTGGAGGAGTTAAATACATTTGGAAAAAAATGGAGAACAACGTTTAATCATAAGAAAACAGTAGTCATGGTATATGGAGAAAAGAAAGGTTTTCATAAAATTAATTGTAAAGGAAGAAGCTGGAATCTGGGAAAAGTTAACCTTAAAGAAGTAGAAAAATGGAAAAATCTTGGAAAGGTTTGGTGTTTATAGGGTACGTGTATGCATGTCATCAAAGAGGCTGTAAGTAAAGCGTGGGATTCTTGTTATGGGATTATAAGAGGAGGGGGAAGACATCTTGGGTTGAATCCTCTTATATCGCTTAAACTTTGGAAAACAATTGGTATTGAAAAGTTTTTATATGGATGTGAATTATGGAGATTAAATGGAGTTATGACAAAACAATTGGAAAAAGTTCAAAACCAAATAATCAGGATAATGCAAGGTTTTCTACCAGGAACGTCGGGATCAGCGTGCAGAGGGTTACTGGGACTGTGGAATATTTCATCAGAGATTAATAAAAGGAAGCTTCACTTTTTGGGTAGAATTATAAACTCGTGGAACGGTTTATCTTGTACACGGATATTCGAACGAAGATTTATACGATGGAAATGGAGTTTTGAAAGCAGGAAAACAGGTTTTATTCCTGATATAATACGAGTTTTAAATCGGTATAATATTTTACATTATATTGAAGAATTCAGTAATAATGGCACATTTCCTAATAAATCAAGGTGGAAGGGAATAGTTAAATCATCGATTACAGAAGTACATGAAAACGAATGGAGAGAAAAAATTGTGGCCAATCCCCAGCTACGTTTATATACTATGGTTCATCAAAAGTTGGAACCAATTTTCTGGTGGAATCTGGCAAGGCAGTTCCCCATTTATGTGAGTGAAATAACAGACGTACTGCGTATCTTGTGTGGATCGTATACCCTTGGCGGGGAAAGGATAAAGGGTGTGAACCATTGTGGCGGAGAATGTGACAAGCTTTTTGTAGAGATCTACTGAAACATGCATTGTTATATTGTAAAGAATCGGATGTAGAACGAAACATGTTATGGGATTGGATAATAGATAACTTACCACTTAGTATTTCATCTGAATTACATTTAATGGATAATGATCACTTTATAGAAACAATATTTGGAGATAGTAGCGGAATAATGAACTGGAGCAAGGATGATCAAAGGAAATTTTATTTAAGGACAGCTAGATATATATCCTAAATAAAAGAACTTTTCTTTAATTAGTAATTTCTATGTAAACATTTTTAAATAATTTACTCCTCTGGCAAGGGGGCAATAAAGCATTATTACTTACTTACTTACTTACTTACTTACTTACTTACCTACCTGTACTTACTTACCTGTACTTACTTACTTACTTACCTGTACTTACTTACTTACTTACTTACTTACTTACTTACTTACTTACTTACTTACTTACTTACTTACTTACTTACTTACTTACTTACTTACTTACTTACTTACTTACTTACTTACTTACTTTCTTACTCACTTACTTACTTACTTACTTAACAGCCTCCAAATACAAAAATGTGATATAACTTGCTATGATCTAAGGAAAGTAGATCTTCACTTCAGATACCTCAACCTCGTACCAATACCCTAAAAAAGAGCTTCAGTTACGATGGAGCAATTATTTGTAATTCTTTACCTCGTGAAATACGAGAATGTAAATTATTACCAGAATTCAAGAAAAAAATTGCTGCTCTCTCATTTCCTCACATATAACATTAATTAATGTTTTTATTTCATTATAATTTTCTACTATTTTTATTATTCTATTATATCATCCTATTTATGTCACACTATTTAAAGGGCCTATCTCACGTTTGGGGATTTTACATATCCGTAATATTTGTGTCTTCCTGAGCAAAATCATAACTATCAGCCTAAAATTTCATTTTCATGCAGTTTTTTGCTGTTAAAGTTACCGGATGTGATGTGACAAGAGGCATTCCAAACCAGTTTTCTTTTGTTACTTGCCACAAAAATTCCTCTTGTGACATCACAACCGATAACTTTAACAGTTTCTCTGTAGTTTCATCAGTGTAGCCTGGAACAATCTGGATGAGTTTAACCATGTAAGTATATGTGAAACGTTGTGAACACCTTACAACGCAACATTATTGTGAGACAAGTTGAAGGAACTCCGTATTACATTACTCATCTTCAGTGACTCACTGTTATGGCACCCAGAGTGACCTGGTCAACACTCGAAATAAATTTCATATTTCCAAGCATCCATGTATTTTTCTGTTTATTATATAAAAAATGTCCAATTGCTTAGAAAAAACAGTTTCAAACTATAGTGCTGTATCAGCGATAATCGTCACATGTGCGATTACCATAAATAATCACACATGTGAGATTATCACTTTTACTAGTTGTGGAAAAATCAATAAAACACTCTACTCTATATAATAAAATAGAAATAGACGAAGTATGGACGATCGTCAAGCTCAAATACTCAGAAAATGTTTCTGCCGAGCCGGACAGGCATCGAACCTGTAATTTTTAGTTGCCGGTGAGACTATCTGTTGATTAGTTAGGCTCGAATTCTTAGGTGTTATGATGCTAGGAATGGAAAGAAGACGTCTTCCACACAAGAAATACGAAGGTGTAAGCGGCGCTGCGGTATCAATCACAACGGTCAACAGTTCCTCGTATGCAAGCTTCGCGTTCTTTATCAACCGTCTAAAAAATCCTCCCCACCATGGGGCCTTTTCTACATTGATCGACCAGTGAATCATCTTTGACGATAGGTAATTCTTCACATCGGGGAGATCGAATAGAGCTGTCAACTTTTTTGTGGCCGAGATGAAAGTTTTTGCGTTGTCTGAGATGATATTTACCGGCATCCCTCGTCTGGCGGAGAACCTCCTGAAACTTCTTAAGAATGCTTCTATTGAGATATCCTGTACAAGATCTAGGTGTACCGCTCGCGTTGCTCCGCATGTATACAGGCATATCCACAGCTTTGTCGTTTCTTCTCCTGCTATACCATGTCTTCGTACATACTACGGTCCGGCGAAGTCAATCCCTGTATATAGGTAAAGGGTTGATCCTGCGTCACTCAACATTTGGGCAATGGTAGAGGGTATGGTGGATTGTACGCCTTTCCCACCATGCGACGACAGGTAACGCATCAATGAATCACCTTTCTAACGAATTGTCTCCATTTGATCAACCATTATCTTGATTTAAGTTCCGTAAGTGTATCCTTTACGCCATTATGTTGTACCCTTTGGTCATGACATTCTTCTACAATGAGTGTTGTCGCTCGGTGACTTTCTTCAAGAAGTATTGGATGCTTCGTCTCGTACTTGATTTCAGCGTTGGATATACCACATTGTCTGTGTCACGGTGAATAATCCAGCATTCGTATTTCGGGTTTCTCTCCAAGGATGTCTGTACTTCCTTCAGCCAGAACAAATACTCTGCTTCTTTAATGTTATTAGAATCTTGACAAATTTCAGAACCAAGGCTGTAACTTTCAGTCACAAGCCTTTAATTTGGAACGAACTGAAATTCTTGCAGATGATGATCTTGGTTATATTGCACTCATTCTCGACTACCAGAAGAGTGTTCTGAGTCGTGTTTTACAATCTCTTTCGATCAGCGATCTTCATTTCCTGCACTCTGTTGGAATGTCCTCACTGGAATGCTTGTGGCGTTCTTGTAGTTAGATTGCTCTCGTTGGATAACCACGGTCCGCGATTCCACAGCTCACAGTTGATAAGATTTGAGGGCGACATTCCTCTCGATGGTACGTCTGCTGGATTCTCGTTTCCTGGACAATGCCTCCAACAGATGACATGGATTTTTTTTACTTTGTTCTCGACGAATTGTTTCCATTCTTTGTCAAGCTGCGTTATTCAATAAAGCGAGATCTTGGAATCAGTACAGCATGAAGAGGTTTCGAGTGTCATCACAGACTTCAGTGCTCTTTCGATACAATTGACTGTTTTTCGAGAGGTGACACTCTGTTCTTGGACGTGACGAACTTTATTTAATTTTAGGCATCATTCAATGTCTGCACCTTGAGGTAAACTAATGCGGCGTAAACCGCGTAAGCTTTCATAGAGACGTCGCAGAATCCATGAAATGAGCGCGAGGTTACTCCTTCCCTGACATTGGCCAAATAATGTCTTGGAAATGTCACTGTCTGGAGTTTTCCAAGCTTCTCCATCAATTTCCATCATCATCCAATGGTTCGTCCCACTCGATCTTGGTTTCGTGGAAACTTTGAAATGTAGGATCTTGAGTTACATGTCATGGTGATAGGTGACAGGAAGCCGATAGGTATTTCCTATGGTGCTCTTGGTATAGGACTCATCTGTATGTTCGACTGCCCCTTCTTAACACTGCCTTCCAGTACATTCCCCTTCATCCAGGGTTTTGTGGATCTGCGGGTCAATTTAGCTTGCTTCTGTAACTTGTATGTTGGACTCGTTAGCATCAATCTTGCTCATCAGCTCCTTAGAGTTGGACATAAACTTCCGTAGGTTAAAGCCTCCGTCAATGTCAATGTCAATTTCGACTTCCAATAGAATTCGTACGTCTCTTGCACATCGTCGCTTCCGGCACTGAGGTCATCAACATAGATGTTCCGTAGGAACTGTGGATCAATTGAGTCGTATACTTGTGGATATGATGGTCGATTGTTGCGTTAAGAAAAAACGAACTCAATGACATACCAAAGACTACTAGATCTGGTAAATCGCAGAACGATCTTTGGATTCTCACTTGCAATGTCATCCACCCAAAGAAACCGTAGGGCGTTTCTATCTTCTTCTGCAATCGACACCATGAGGAAAGCCTTCTCGATGTCACTTATGAGAGCTATCTCTAAGCTTCGAAATCGTAACAGTATGTCAAATATGTTCTTTGACAGGGGATGGTTCTGTATATAGACAGCTGTTAAGAGAGATTCCACCAGATTTCGATGATGCGTCATAGACAATTCTCAATCGTGTAATTTCTTTATCTCTACGTATAACGGCGTGGTGGGGAAGTTAGTGCACCTTACTAACATCACTTGCCAAGGCTGGGTCAACTTGCTCTACAATTCTTTTCGGTTTGGTCTTTAATGACATTATTATATTCTTTCAAGATTTCTGATGTCTGCTTTAGACGGCTGTAAATGGAATGGAAACGATGCATACTGGACTTGTAGTTGTCAGGCAACAATGGGTGTGATGGTTTCCACGGCAGGTATCTCCCGTTCTTGTGTGAAATCGTGTCGTTCTCACATTTAAATTGTTCCATAACTGTATTGATGAGCTGTAGTACAGCGAAACACGTGTCTGCAGATTGAACTTAATATTTGAATGTAATATTTGACATAATTACACTCGATTAGACTGTATGTTATAGGAATTTACATGGTGAAGGGAAATTTCAATAGACTTAAAACGTTTGTCGCTAGTCAGAGTTTCACGCTGTTCGCGATCGTCAAGCAACTGTGAGGAATCCGGTCTGGTTCTGCTATTTATCTGTGGGTGCGTGGGAGGCCTGATGACTCATCAGTTTTTTCTTTGCGCGTCAAGTATTCGAAATTGAAAATTAATTTTTATGGCGGTATTTTGAAACAAGCTCTGATCTTTTGTTGAGACGGTTTCTTTTGTCGGCTTTCATATATGATGGCGAGTTTTTCTGCGAGGCACAGATTACAGCATTTTTCTTGTGTATATCAGTTTTGTTAGCGTATTTCTTGTCGTTGAAAGATTTTGTGTGGTTTCGGAAGCGTTCTTTAAAAGTATTTGCTGTCATGCCGATGTAGTGTTTCGTTTCTCAGTTGTCAGTCGTGGTAATGTAGGCTCTGTAGATGATGTTGTTTGTTAGGCATTTTTTTTGTAATGGGCTCTCATCTTTCTTTCGGCAGTTACATGGGTTATCGATGCGGGGCTTCGGTTTGGAGAGAATCTGGAAATTGTGTTTAGGCGCTAGTCCACGCAGCTGTAGCTGATTTTTCTGCGATTAAAAATCTTTTGTAATTTGCTTGATGATGGAAAATGCTTATAGATTAGTCGCGACCAATGTTTGTCCTGACATTTTTACTGTACGAGATAATAATCAATCTATGCACAATCAATCGTACTGTTTTATAAGCATTGACTTATTGACCGTAACTACACTATTTTGTTAGTGTTTTTCATTGACCTCTCTGTATGTAACCTATTCTATCTTATTACCTATTCTATCTATGTATCACATATTGATCTCTTAATACTACCGTAGCAGCCATTGATGTACTGAGGTACATTTTGTAATAACTATTTTGTCTTCATGTTTGCATGATCATTGCATATTTACATAGTTTCGTCTGTAAGCCATCAAATGGCATACAGCTATGCATTGCATTCCTATTTTATACGTTAATTTTGTTTTCATTTTTGTATCATATCTTAAGTTGCATTGCCAAATGAACCTAAGTTCTCTCACATTTCGCTCTCCTACTCTGTATTCAAATGTAAGAAGACACACGTACGCATTGCGCACCTATTTTTACTGTAAGAGGGGTAAAACCAGATAGTGCTCCTTTGTCTGTTGCGGTGTGACTTTGGGGTCTTTGATGATGTATCGGGGAGGTATTGAAGCTTCAAAGCTTGGTGTCGAAATGGCTACGTTTTAGACTCATTCTCGATATAGCTAACGGCGATGTTGAGAAAAACGTACGGTCGAATGATAGGAGTGAAATTCGTTTACCAATGGCTGATGGGAGTTGTTTTATGGTGGGTGGTTGGAGTATCTGCTGATGTATTGAGGCTCGTCGTTTGGTTTGCGGTAAAGTTGGTAACTTCCGTCAAGTGTGATGTCCAGCCAAAAGTTCACGGTTTGTTGATTAGCCGCTGCGGTGATTTTTAGCCAAAATTTCTCGAACATTTTGCCGACGTTTTTCGCCTTGCTTGCTAGCCTACCGTATGTATACAGTATTCGCCACTAGGAGCACTGGCCTCTATATAAGGCCCCCATATAAAACTGGACTGAGCTCCCATTATCAATGACTCACAAAAAGTGTCGTAAAAAGGATGACGACAGCTGGAGACCTTTTTCTCATATTCGTACACCCAAAAACAACACAGTGCGCCATTGTTTCCCTCTTCGAAAAAGATGTTCTTTATGACTAGAAAAACTTCCCGAAAAGCCTTCAACATAACACGTATGAAAATGACGAATACAATTATTTAAACAACGCTACAATTTAAAGGAAAAGGACTTCAGCTGACGCCATCCATTTTACGACGCTTTTTGAGGAGATTCGTACTCACTTAACTGACTAGAAATAGTTTACACTAAAACTGCTCCGGCTGATTATGCGTATATTGGCATTTTCGAGATAAGCTATGTTTAAACCAAAAAATGCGATATATACCGTAGCGAAAGGTATAGCGCATCCAAGGTCTCCATCTGACAAGACGCAAATTCCGTAACATCTAGCGACTGGCGCGTATTAAACCAGGTCCAAAGAGCAACTTCTTTGCCAATTGACGGTACTGAAAAAGACATTTAACCATAATTCCTTGCGCACAGTAAACATTGAATCTAGTAGAAATAGCAGAAGATAGAGTTTCAAAAATATTAAGTTTGGTAAAAAGGAAGCTTTTACGTATTTAATTCGTGTTTACAAGATAAACAATGTTTAGCTGTTATTACAGGTGATTTAAGGTCGCAAAGCATTCTGGTAAAATGTATAGCCACCATCTTTTTCAGTACCGTCAATTGGCACCTAATGCCTCTTCATAGTCGTAAATGTAAAGTTACTTACACAATAATTTAATCAGATATAGTCGTACCATACAAGTCGAACAATCGGGAATGATAGAGAAAGAAGGCTTCTCCTCGACAACCATGCCCCGAGTTGAACTTACAGATGAGGCGGAACCCCCAAAAAGACACTTAAAAAACACGCTTGGCTTGCTGAAGAACGATCCATTTTACTTGCTTGCTGAAGAACGATGTTGTTCTGTGCCAAGGCCAAGAGACTGAAAGTCGTGCAGGCATCCCACAATTCCATTGAAACTTTAAACCTTAGTTGCAAAACCCCTGCCCTTTTTTGTGAGACCTCTAATATTAGCTAATACTTACTTAGACATTAGCTAAACAGGTAATTAATCGTCTGTTGTAGTACGCATACAATTCTCCGAAAATCTGGCGAGACTCAGAGGCTTCTATAGTTCGGCTTCAAGCTGGGTACGAGTCTTCTTACGCCCGTGCTCCTGCCCGTGCTCCAGCTTTCAGCGGTTTTCCGCATTTTCTGCGGAGAGCTGAAGAAGTGGCAGAACAACATTTTGTTCTGACAAATACTTGTCTTAAGGCCCGAGTATGTTCTTAATGTATATAGTCTACATAGTCAAACGCACTCTGCCTTGTAAAAGATGCTACACGCGTGTGATAACTCATAGAACGTGCTTTATATATTTTGCATTTTTGTAAATCATTCATGTTAATTTTTGGGTAAATAAAAGTTGTTGTTGTTGCTGTAATGTTGTGGTTGTTGTGGTTGTTGTTGTTATGGTTGTTGTTGTGGTTGTTGAGTGTTCTTGAAGAAACATAACGAAGATATCTAGTATCCCAAATTGTTTAGAATACTAAGTGACTTTGCCCTTTTTGCGTTCAACCCCTGCCCTCGAAATTTTCTAGTTGCGCCCCGACGATGCCTCCTCTTTATTGGATTGCGGTTGGATTTACAATGCAAAAACTCGAATGTCGCAAGTCAAAAATCGTGTACGGAGAATACGAAAAGTTGCATGTCGCACAATGTTGAAGACTTATAAAGTATGACATATAATACTAAAACTTGAATTTGAAATACTAAAAGTACAATTTGAAATACAAAATGTTGAATGTTAAATAGATAAAGTTGTATCGAAAATAAGAAGTACAATTTGAAATACAAAACACTAATTTTGGCGGGGATTTAACGTCATAGAGTTTTATAAGTTTTATAACATTTAGTTTTATAAGTAACTTTAAGAATATATTGTTGTAAGAGCATTGAGACTATTGTATAATGCTCCTAATACGTCTTTTTTCTCTTTTTCTTCTTCTTATGGCTGTGCTTTGGGCGGATGAAATCTCTGGAAACGATCCCGCGTGTAACGCGCGTGTGTTCTCTGCTCAAAAATTGAGTAACTGCGCAACAAAATGGCGGAATTTCCAAACAGTCCTGTTTGTCAAGGCTGTATCGAAACAGGATCGTCAGAAACACGTTAAACCACGATCACACAAGAAAAAGGCGCATAAAGTGTCCGAATATTAACGTCAAATCTTTCGAAAGCTGGACAGACCTAGCGTTTAATACTGTTTATACAGCGATAATGTCGTGGCCCACCAGCTGCAAGAGTACAGACAGCGGCGAACGATTAAGTATGAAGGCAAAGCTGAAGAAGATAAAAAAGGAAGGTAAGAGTAATATATGAATATTATTATTTTCTTTCTTTTGTTGTCGTTCTTTACTAATAAGTTATTCCCAATCTGCCGCCAGTGCCGCGATTACATTTGGTTCCATTCACACGTCACGTTGGAAAATGTCATAATTTTGAGCTTATAAATTCAGCTATGATATGTGTTTTGGTGTACTTCAGTGTTTGTTTTAACCAAATTACAAAACAAATAATGTTTATAGAATATAAAGTTTAAAAGTTTTCCTTTGATGGAAATATTATTGGCCTAATCAGGCCAATAATATTTACATGTAATCACATGTTGTTACAGAAATACAGAATTACTTCCTTACTTCCTTTGTTATGAATTATGTGATATACACTAAATTTATAAGTTCAATAGCAAGGCATCATGGATATTTGTCAGGTAATGTTCTCAAAAGCTGATTGTGGAAGTTTCGATGACTTTAGGCATCTGCGATTTTGGCATTTTACATAATTTGTATTTGTGATCTTTGGAATTGCCTGAGAAGAATTGTAAAATATCTTGTAATCCAAAAATTTAACCTTCATGGACTCTTTCACTGTTCACAATTTTCCACTATGACAATGTTAGTAAAAAACTGGAGACTAGTTTATAAACATCTCAAAGAGATTATGAGATCTGGGGTGATAAAAATAATTCTGTCCTCATGGACCATCTTCAAGTTCTTCACAACAAAGCTGCAAGAATTATTCTTGATCTTCATCCACTTTCGTCAGCCACTGAATCGCTGAGATCATTACACTGGCAACCGCTATCAGTGCGCAGGCTCTTTCATCGTTGCCTTATCATGCATAAATGTTTAAACAATGACGTTGACTTTGATTTTAATTTCAAATATATTGCTGATATCCACAATTACAACACTCGAAACAAACATAACTTACACCTACAACGAGTCAACAGGAACTGGGGGAAACAGTCTTTCACCTATCACGGTGCTCAAGACTGGAACTCTTTACCAGAAGACCTTCGGAACACTAAACTTTTTTCATTATTTAAACTTAAACTTAAGAAACATTTAAAACTTTCATTTTTAGTTTTGTAAATTTTCATTTATAATTTTTCATTTATATTGTACTACTGTATCTGTTATATATCTGTTATATGTATGTATATGTTTTACCTATGCAGGACTCCACTGAAAATCACATTTGTGAGTGGACTTCCTGAATAAATATTGTTACTACTACTACTACTATTATATCACAGAAACACAAGGTAGATACCAGAATCTGTCTTTATAATTAAAGTATTGTTTGGGTTCAATCGAAACTTCATTGGAATATATTTTACAATGTCCTCTACCTTCTCTAATACAGATTATAGCCAAAATTACTTAGATTTATACAAATGTTATTTCATGTCTTTGCGTTACCATCACAAATGAAAATGATTGGTTTGTCAAACCATACAATGACAAGCATATTGCCAATGAAAATTGGACATGATAAAATATAATGAGCAAAGAAGACAAAAGGAAGATAACTTGTTTAGAGAGACAAGATAAGGTAGACAATTGCTATATTTAAACTGAAATACTTAATTTATGTTTACGTTTACCGGTAAATGCGGTATTAATACATAATTTGTATACTGTTGATCGATTCACAGGTTTATTTTTTATATAAAAAGTGTCAGTGTTGCATGGAGATTGAAGCTTGTGTCGGTCAAAGCAGGTCACATCTGCCCCAAGGCCCAAGCTGTGTATAAAGATACTGTACATAATATTTTATCTTTGTAACCATGGCTAGAGGCCATGGACACCTTTAGAAGATCCCTAGTTTTACAATTTAGGTTGAGCATATATATAAATCATTAATCAAAAGTTTATAGAATTACAAATATATTATACGCTATGCTATTTTAGTTACAATATTACAATGAAATTTGCTAAAATAATATATAAAGATTGATAACTATGGTATATAGATAATGTATTGATAAGAGAAATAATATATCGTAAGAAGATTGAAGGAAAGAATAAATGATATTAAATAGAAAATAATTGTGGTTAGTGGTGTCACCACTAAGATATATACCTGTAATACCGGCATAAGCACATTTAATATTTTGTTGATTTCTTTTTAAAGTTGTTATAAAATTTACAGTAATACTTTTTAGCTCTGGTGTTAGTCATTCCAAATGTTTATTCCTTTACTGCAGAGCATATAATATTTTCTATAATTTGTTCTTGTTCTGAACTGAGATATTATAGTACTTTGTAATAATTATTATGGTACTTTGTAATAATTATTATGGTTACCAAGGAGATAAAATAAAACATGTACACTTTGCCGGTCTAAATTGTAAGTATGATGATTTGAATACTTTAGGGAATTTAAAATAACACATCTTGTGGGATTGGTTTGATGATGTACGTATTTAAATTTGGTTTGTAAATACGTACATGTACAGTAAGTTATAGTACAATAAATAAATCTATAAGTATATCTTAGTTTTTAATATCAAATGTTTTGGAGACGGGCATTAGTTTGTGCTGCATAATAATCTGAAACTATGGTTACAATAGTTATGGATTTATGGTAGTTCAATTATCAACAATGATGTTGAATTGAATTCTAAAAATAATACAGTAGCATTCCTGTATTAGCTTTCTGTTCTATTAATATAAAGGAAAGTGGGAAGTGATGCTATTATATTCAGGGTTCGAAATTAGCAACCAAATTTTTACTACCCGGGGCAACCAAATTTTTACTTGGGAAACTAAATTTTGGCACTTGGTAGCACTTCGGGCAACCCGATTTCATAGATGATCGAACAGTGATCATAACAGTGATCCAAAAAACACTAATGACCTGATTAATAGTGATACAAACTCGGCCAAAAAGACAAAAGCTACCGGAAGCGAGCAAAGTAGCTATGAGAAAGATTGAGTGCGAGTATTTCTGCCTGCGTGGAAAAACAATCGCGAATGGCTAAATATATTGAGGAAGAGTTCGCTTTGTAAAAAGTACAAGAAAACTGAAAATAATTTAGTGAAGGGCTGTAGTAGTTTTCAACTAACTAGCATAAAGAAGCACAAAGAAAGTGTCGATCATAAGAAGTGGGCAACCTAAATCTTTTGTGGGCAACCTGAAATCGCAGTTCTAGTTGCCCATTGGGCAAATAGAAAATTTTCTTAATTTCGACCCCTGGCTATATTGCTACATTGCTACTTCCTAAGTTGCTGATGCCTTTTACTATTTTAGGCTTTTACTATTTTAGGCTTTTACTATTTTAGGTTCAACAAATTAAGTACTGTATATAAATTGACAAAACAAGACGCCCGCTAGGCGTTAACTTGGGCTACTGTAGCCTGTGCAGGGAACTAGGTTCACAGTCAGGCCTGCGGAGAGGCAACCGGAGGCCTGGGGCAAACTAGTTATTAGAGGCCCCCTGACTATGCAACTAAATTGAGTCTTGGGGTACAATTTGCTGTGAGAACTATTTTCGGATATTAAATAATGTACCTCTTGCAAAATCCTCATCATAATTTTAATGAGGCCCTTTAGAGCATAAGGCCCTGGAAAAGAAAGAAGGCACATGCACTGGTCACATGCATAGATAGGAATCTAGACTAGAAACCTACCACAGGTAGCCGAGTAATAATACAGAAACAGAGTCGAAATTATTCATGCAACCACAGGTAGCCTGAGTAATAAAGGATTTTATGTTGGTGTTATTAAAAAAAAATGCAGTTTGTGTATCAAATGCAAAATATTAGAATGTCAAATGCAAATTTATACTTGGAATAGGTTAAAAGGAAATTTTAATTTCCTTTCTGTTTAAAAACAATTGTTTTGGTGAATATCTCAGTGTAAAACTCTCTTTATTTCCTAAATTTGGCTAAAAAATCTTAGGTCCAGTTGTTTATTAAAGGCTGAAAAGAGCAAATAATATATACTAGGTAATCAGATACAGTTGACAACTTCTGTCAGTGCAGGGGTGGTTAAATTTTCCAAACTTTCAATATTAGTAAACTTGCACACCAGTAACAAACTGCCTTACACTTGATTACATTTGGCTGGGTATCCAAGCTGGCTCACAAAGCTAGCCTGCATGCAGATGCTTCCTGTTAACGCTTAACGCCGTAAACATATTTATAATTTTCAGACAAATTCAGGATAAATTACTGTCTCAGTTAGTGAGCCAGCTCAGATACCGAGCCAGCTTTCCTCCATATAATCAAGGACAAAAATCAGATTGAAAGGTGTGTACACTGTATCTGCCCTAACAAAAAAAGTCTATAGGCCTGCCTATATGCATATCTATAGGCATGAACCTATAGGATCCTATACAGTAGGAAACCTATAGCTGTGCAGACAGCAGACCAACACTAACATGCAGTTGGCAAACAACAACAACAAATTGTGTGGGGTGAGGGACAATGGGAAATACATGGCTGAACAAGCTGTCATTGGAATACCAGCGAACAATAAGGCCACATAAAAAAAATTACTTGTTTAGCATCCCCGCCCGACCTGGGAAATGTCCCTGAGCTCAATTTTATTTTTTATTTTGCACAAAACATAGTTTAAACTATCAAAATTATCGTTTTTCCACCTTAGAAATACCCTACTCGTGTTTTGCTGTCCATTTGAGCATTGGGCTATTCCATTTAATATCCACACCCCCCCTATCGAGGACCTTGGAATTCTTCAGGGTAGGGTCATATTGAGCCTTGGAATTCCTCAGGGGTGTGTATTTTCTAGTATGGAATTCCTCAGGGTAGACATTTTCTAGCCAGGAATTCCTCAGGGTAGACATTTTCTAGCCCAGAATTCCTCAGGGAAGACATTTTCTAGCCTGGAATTCCTCAGGGTAGACATTTTCTAGCCTGGAATTCCTTAGGGTAGACATTTTCTAGCCTGGAATTCCTCATGGGAAGACTTATGGCCTGGAATTCCTCAGGGAAGACATTTAAAGGCCTGGAATTCCTCAGGATAGACATTTTCTAGCCAAGAATTCCTCAGGGGTAGACATTTCAGAGCTTGGAATTCCTCAGGGGTCAAACTGGTTTGCTTTGTCACGACGGTTTTTAATATAAAAAAATAAAAATAAAAACCTCCCTCCCTCCCTGGAAAATTTTGAATGGGTGGACGTGCGCTAAACAAGCAATTTTTTTTATGTGGCCTAACAAGCATTTCATCGATTGGAGTTGATCTGCATGGATTGGCGTTGCTCTGGGCATTCAGCAATATGAGATGTTCATTTGTAAGCATTCAGTTATACTTATATAAATAGATGAACAGTTTTGCAAACTCAACAATGTTCAGTCAAATCCAAAGCTATGTGTCTAAATTTCTACAAAATTTGTGAATATAGACATTAGACGACGGTTAATAAAATGTATGTACATTCATTTACCTGCGACAAGACAAGGACAAGGTAATAAATAGCGCATAGACTTAATGAAATTATAATTAAGCCTTTCAATTGAAGTTGAATCACATTGTGTTTATTTTGAATAACTTTAAATACACCACAATAAAGAATCCAAGCAAATGTAAAGCAAATCTCGGATCGAGATTGACAGTGAGGCTCAAGCCTGTTGGGGGTCTGGGGTAATATCGCGCGGCCGGGAGACTAATGTCGCGACGCCCAAAAAAATCGACAGACTAAGACTCGTGCTATGGCCCGAGTAATAAGCAGTCTAGCTATATGGTACTGCTGGTATATATTTTTTAACTTTTTGTAACTTGAAATACAGTAGGATAATACTATAAAGAACAATTCAAGCATCACTTGCTGCACCCTAAATTTATTTCTCTGAAAGCCGCTGCACACTTGAGTGACTAATGTGTGATTTTAGTTGCATGCAATTAAAATCGCATGTGATTGCACTGTTTGAGCAGCACACTTTGTCGCAAATGTGCGCAGCTCGGTGCAATACGATAATTGAAACGAGTTAACCAATGACAGACATGCCATAAATCACATGATAAATTAAACATGGTGGCCAGTGAGTTGTGTGGACTACGGAAAAAGCAGAAGACCGTCCTAAAAGTTTCTGGAGTCATTCGCAAGAAACGCCTGAAACTCTCTTGGTCCTCAAGAAGCAATTCAGATTGCAGGTTTTCGGCAACCCCAATCGCGCTGCTTGACATTTTTTTAAAATATGCTCTCTTTCGCTCTTAGTTCAAATTCTCTGTTTATCAAACACCTTGATGTCATCACATCAATACACTTTCGAGCTAAATTCGGACCCAGTCTTAATAAATTGGTCGACGTGCCACTAACCACAAAAATAATGCTTTGTTTGAAAGGGCACTTAAAATGATGAAGAATGGCGCTTACAGTTCTTCGATATCTATTTTCGTTCTCGAGGTATTTAGTTGAATGTGATATGTTGAGGCCTATAGGATGACGTCAAAGTCGGCAAACAACATTGTGGCAATTCTAAAAGTCATATATATCTTCACATGGATGGATACCACCAAACTAAAGAACATGGTTCAAGTTATGTTGTCACCATAGTAACAGATTAGCTTCAAAACCTCTATGTTCCCATACAGAAGTCTTCATTTTCAGCCATTGCAAACGTTTTTGGTATTGCATTGGAAAAGTTATTGAAAATGTTTTTGAGAACTGTCAATCTCAAAATGTTCTAAACATGAGAGAAAACAAATTATTTTGATTTAGGCACTAGGAGGTCTGGAAACTAATATGTTACTATGGTGATAACATAACTTGAACTATGTTCTCTAGTTTGGTGATATGCATCCACGTGCAAAGTTTCAAGTAACTTCATTGGATACCTTTGAAGATATACACGACGTTTAGATTTGCCACAATCGGATAACATATCACATTCAACTGAATATGTCAAGAACGAAAATAGATATGGAAGAACTGTCAACGCCATTCTTCACAATTTGAAGTGCCCTTTCACACAAAGCATTATCATTAGGGGGGAGGGGGGGGGGTAGTGGCCTTTAAAAGCTATGTCTTAAACTCTTTTTTTAAAATAACAAATATGAAAGTGTGTTCTAAACACGCCTAACAACGAAAAACTGGGGGGAAACTTTCGTTTCATAGGCACTTTAATATCTAGATCTCTTTCATATCTCACGTCACATTATGTGATATGGAAAAAAACCTATGACGTAAAGAGTTTAAAAACCTATGACGTAAAGAGTTTAAAAACCTATGACGTAAAAAACCTATGACGTAATGAGTTTTTCACATTTTTATGCATATCACATAAGTCTAAATATATCGAGAATGATGCAAGATATGAAAGGTAATAAACGCAAGATATGAAATTTCCATTCCTAATAATTTTCGGAGTTCATTTTAATTTTTGTTTCATAGCCACTTTAAACGACGCATTACAATAATAATTAAAGCATCCACAGCACGTAAATTGACTGCCACCATTTTGAATAAAATTGCAGGTTATCACCGTGTGTGCGGCTTCGAGCGACCATGGAGTGACGAAAAAAATCCCATGCGATCGTGCATCTGCGAGCAAAGGTCTGCGGCGACCTTAAAGTGCCTCTAAAATGAAAATTAAGTTTTAGTTATTTAAATGAACTCGGGAAATGATTCTGGATTGTAATTTAGAGCTCTTTCATATCACGTCGTTTTGACGAAGATCCGCCGGTGACTTGCGAAGTTCTCACGGCAAACTGACATGATCAATTTTTGAAATAAAAAAATAAAGAAATTTACCAACTTCCAGAACAATTTGTATGTTATTCCATTCAGACGATTATCTGTATATTATAATAATAATTTCTCTAGTACTTCACATTGATGGCACGGCCTTATTGCTTAAAATTGATTTGTATTGGTAGTAGTTTCACACATTCCGTCAGCACCAATCTCCCTCCATCATTCGAAAACAAATTATATAAGCCATAGACTGGTAAGTTACATTTTTTTTTTAATTAAAATAAATTTTTTTAACATGATTATATGAATCCCCCGATTCTTTCTGTGATCTCCAGGTTTTTGGGCCACATTTTTTCAAAATCTCCAGATTTTCAGTTCCTGGAGGTTGGCAGGTCTGTGTATGTGATATGCAAATGAATAACCTATGACGGAAAGATGTTTCTACATTTTTAGAAAATCAAGAAATTAGAAATAGTAAATAAATTTGGGGCCGTTGTGAAAACTGGGAACGGCGGAATTGGCCGGAATATCACGGAATATGCCGGAATATTACGGAATTGGGAATCTAATCAAAATCCACGCAGAAAATTTATCATGGTCAACTTTGCTAGTTTGGCAAATCTGCGGTCATAGTACAAAGTGCGTGGACAAAATAGGGGGAAAATGTGGTAACACAGGACGAAGTGTGAAGAGAACACTGACTCCCCTTGGAAAACCCTCTTTAAAATTGATTACTGTAAGTTCTGGCTCGTACCCTGCCGTCTCTGTATCGCCTAAACTTCAAATCCTCCTAGATACGCATCAGATACGCATTAGAGCCTTGCCACTGGCCAAAAGAACCGCAGGCTCTGGGGAACATGTGTGTAAGCAACTAAATTAGTTCAAAAGGCATTAAAATTACGTTGCAGGTACTTGAAATAAACCAGCAACTTACAAATATTTCGCAAAACCTACTCAAGCATAAACATTTAAATCTAATTATCTAGAACGTGTCATATTTATACAAGACGAAGAAAGGTTTGTTTTGTGCTTTTCTTCACTTACCATGATTAGAATTGTCCATACGAGGCAGGAATTAGCCAAAAACAATGAACGAGAATACTGCTTGTCAAGGATTTAATTATATTATTCACGATTCCGTGATATTCCGCCATATTCCGTGATATTCCGGCATATTCCGCCGTTCCGGGTTTTCACAACGGCCATAAATTCGATGTAATGATGTTAGGTGTCATGACAAGTCGTACGCGTACTGTGCAAACAAAGTGCACACAAAGTGTCCAATGATTTCATTGAATAATGCCAAAGATATATACTTGATTTTCTAAAAATGTTGAAACATTTTGATGTCATAGGTTATAGGGTTATATGCATGCAAATGATTGCCTATCACAAAAGTCTAAATATCTCAAGAACGATGCGAGATATAAAAGAGCTCTAAATTACCAACTCCTAATAATTTTCGGAGTGCATTGAAATAAGACAAACTTAATTTTCTTTTCATAGGCACTTTAAAAGCCAATCTACATTATATAATTTGTTGTATATGCATGGTGTATGTGATCAAACTGTACATGCATTTACAACATTCGCCATCGAATCATGAAAAAGAATTTTGTTGTATGTATGTATGTATGACAATTATACGCGTCAATGCATGTCAGATTGACATTCTTATATGACAAATGATATCATGTAAATTTGTCTAAGGGCCTTAAAAGTAAACTGTAAGCCATATAATTTGTTTCATGCTTATGCATTTATGCATTTTGTATTTCCTACCCAACCTGCATTCTATTTCTTAGATTTGTTATTTTTATATTTTAGGAATATGGCCTGACGGCTGCCCAGTGTCACCCACCAAACAAGATGGGCTAAAGATAACATTCAAAAGAAATGTTGGTAAGCATTTATATATATTATTGAAATTCATTAATGCCCAGTGCATCACCAGCTTATTTTTAATGAATGCATGGTTCATCCTGTTTTTGTAATTTACAATTTAAATGATGATTTAATAATGACTTAAAAATTAAAGTTAAAGAAAAAATATTAAAAAAAAGTTAAGCCTATATTAGTGAAAATTCCAAAGTTTATAAATCTTTTCCCTTGGGAAGTTTTTACTAAGTAAACCATTAGCTAAGTAAAAAACTTGTTTTCTCTTGTGGTTAGTTACTGTACAACAAGCTAATTTGAGGTTTAGAGATGCCAATCAAATCTTATCATAATATACTGTAGTTTACTCTATGATAATGGCATCATTTTTCCTAATAAGTTTAAGAGAACTGGTCAAATTCAGGAGCGGAATACACACTAAATTCCGTATTGCACACTTCTATACCAGTTTAGAAGTGGTAAAATCTGCCTTGTATGGCAAATCCAAAGTTAAATATCAGATGCGAACTGTCTATTTCATTTAAACAATCATGTAATAAATATCCCATTGAATGGTTTTACGGATAATACGGTCGGGTATTTTACTTGTTTCTCGCGTTTTTTCTCGTCCTTTCAGGGCTCGAGAAAATACACCCGAAACTCGTAAAATATCCTACGGATATCATACAGTATTTACATATTGTTGAAGCGTAAGGTGTGATTATACTAACTTTCGAACTATATTTAATTTCGAATTATACTAAGTAAACTTTCATCAGCACTTTAGAACTGGAGCACCTGTGAAGGTAGTACACTGTTGTTCTTGTAAATCTTGTTTCAGCTATTTTTTTGCATTCACTAGTTTCTGATGATAAAAACAGTTTGGAAATAAGGAATGGTCACAAAAAGAAGAAAAAGAAGAAGAAATATGACAATCGTTCAGATTACTCATGTTTTTCTTCCGACTATGAACCAACTAACAATGGTGTAAAGAAGATGTCATTTTCTAAGTATATTTCTGTGAAAACATCACCGAATGGAGGAGCGTCCATTGTTCATGTTAATTACGACGAGGTGAAACATCTGAGTGAAGAGCTTATGACACAGTTTGTTCAGGATTTTTTTCAAATTGTCTTCGAGGAGATAGAACCAGGACAAGCCACTCATGTTATGGGCGTCGTGCACAACGCGGCCCAAGGAATTCCAGAGCTGGTTCGTTATTTCGGCGAGAAGCATCCGAATGAAACTGTCAAAACAGAGATATTGGGAAAGAAAACAGATATAGACACAACTCGATTTACAGATTATTACAATCGGGTTCAAGATACTTATAAAAATGGCACGTTCCGCTTCGGGGGCATGTTGCAGTTCAGCCTGGTTGGTACAGTCCACGAAGAGGCAGGTGGATATTTCCCAGAAATGATTGAGTTTATTGAGAATTGTCCGTTTCTTAAGGCCGTCATGCCTTGGGGTATGTATTCTCTGTTGAAAATGGACAACCCACGGCAAAGTAACGACGGCCCTATTTTATGGGTTCGTCCAGGAGAACAGATGGTGCCAGCAACAGATGTACCAAAATCACCTCACAAGAGGAAAAGGTATGTATTTTCGGCATAGAAATTTTCATTAAACCATGCATGCGGGAGCATAGTCAATGGAGGTATGGTCTGGACACTCAACGAAAGTCTTTATTCTATATTTTTGTTATATGCAAATTTGTGCACGGTGTCGGTTACTGAACACATTGTTTTTTTTGTAAATGAAGCAATCATCCAATGGCAACGTTTGGGTTCAATCGTTCAACCGTACTGTTTAAATATTAATGAACCAAAAACAAAGGATTTGTGCACAGTGAGGTACCGTCCAACATAAATCGCAGCTCATTTGTTTAACAATGTTAACTGCTTTGAAGTTTGCCATGTTTCCAGACCATACATCTTGATTGACTATGGCGGGAGTCACCTTACAAGATATCAACAAACTCGCGTGACCATTCGTGTGCGCGAGAAGTCTAGCCAATCAAGACTATAAATATGACATAACTGCGAGTTGCTGACGCCACCAAAAACCTACCATTTCTCAATAAAAACTCGGCATTTTTCAGTATTTTGTCCGGTGACCTACGCTGAAATTTGGCATTGCAGTTTTTTTTATAATCTGCCTGTTGATCGTTCATGCTTGAAGGAAACACATAATTTAAAAAAATGGGGATCACCGTGCCTATTTTCCAAATACGAGAAGCCATTTTGCAGGGAATTTATTACTTGTATGTCGCCATCATACACCTAAAACTACATGTAGAAATATGTTCCGCAATAACTCCTCGCCCGCTTTTTCTACCTCCCCAGTCCGCGCACGCCGTGTATTTGTAGTCTCTGCAAATCGCAAAAGGCTGTTTCGTCCTACGTAGATTTTGAACGTTATCTCGGCCAATATTTGACCGTTTTCAATTCTGAATTTTCCGTTTTCAATTACCGAGTCTAAATACATAACATTCGTGTTTATTATATTACGAGAACGTGCATACCCTTCGTAAAAACGGTTCATGTACTTAGAAATTAATCGTCAATCGCGCGGACTCTTCGTCGTTATTATTTTCAACTCTGAAAACAGATTTGGAATCAGCGAGTCTAAATACATAACATACGTGTCTATTATATAACGCAAACGTGTATATACCCTGTCGCCAATGGCCGAATCGCGTTGTTTGCCCAAATATTGTCCGATTCAAACGGATCTCCCAAATTCCAAAACGACTTTTTACTTCCTTATAATGAGTTTGTCCTACCATTTTACACTGGAAATTGCATCATTCTTTATTTGTTTTCGTCAGTTGGAATTCCAAGGTACTATTATATATGTGGTACCCAGCGATGGTAGAATATATACTGCAGTGCAAACTGTTGTCGTGGCCTTTTCTTTTTCTACTTTTATGTTATTTTTCGTTCTGTAAATTATTTATAAAGCGTATTGTATTAAATTAAAGGATAACCCAAAGGCAATGTTATATATAAATATGTTATTTAGTAATATTTACCGCATGGGAGGTCCATATAGAAAAATATTTGCCAGAGGTTTCCATACGGACCGACAAAAATGGTAAATAACATTAATTTTTTTGTTATACAAGGTGAAAGACTTGAGTAATAAAACTGCATTATTTGGATAAAAAGTCTTTGGACAAAGGAAAGAAAGTTTAACGTTTTGACCAAAGGCCCTTTGTTGCAAGGGCACGGGACAAAAACGCTGGCTTCTCATTTAATTCCCTTGGGTTTTCCCTTTATTTTACCATTCGTTTGCATGACCTGATTGAGTATTGACGTTAAAAATAACAAATGCCTTTAATTATTTGTTTTTATTTGTCGTACCTGATTGTTTTACTCTGTGATGAAGGGCCTTCGCTCGAAATGTTACACCTCCTCCACACTATTTCGGTAGTACACCAACCTTTCAGAGTATTCAATTTGTTTATATCACTCAAATAAAAGTGTGGCCTTTTGATATCACGTTTATTTGGCGCATTTTAATTAATTGGGCCTGGGCATGAGAGAGGGATCGAAATAAATAAATCAATTTTGACAATAAATAATATTTCCATGGGGAAAATTAATTTTTTTCAGTAATTAGAAAGAAAAGGAAATAGAAAAGAAATAATTCGGAAGTTGGAAAAAGGAAAAAAATCGGAAAAAGGCTCGAACCTGTGGGTCTTGCTTTCACGGTCGAAGTTTTAACCTGCACTGCGCCACATTGTTAGTCAAATCTGATACCATATAAATTTCTGTATATAAAGGTTAATTTAATCAGTCTTGTTTACTTTGCGACCTGCCCAGACAATACAGTCCAGGATAGGTATCGAACCTGTAACCCTATACATTACATATATCATATATATATATTCTCAGGATTTATGGTGAAGGAAAATTTCGAGTGTAGGAATATATACATTTATATATATTCCTATATACCAAACCGGGACCAGTCTTCCGGCTGGAATTGAACCCGCTACCCTGCGATGCTAGTTATAACAGGCTAACAGCCAAACATCATATACATATTTATACATCGCCCCGACTCTCAAATCTCTACAGGAAGACATCTCATCTTCGACGAAGTAGAGCGAAGCCTCTCGCAGGAAGACTTCCTCAAGTAGCGAGCTTGACTGCCCCAACCGGGAATTGAACCCTGGTCTCCGAATCAACATTTCGGCGCTCTAACCTTTGAGCTATTGAGACACGGTTATTGACTATTGACACCAACAGGTAGCCTGCGTCGCTGCGGGTGAGAATCCGGGTGGAAAGTCGGGCTGCGACGCAGGCTAACCAACAGGCAGATATCGTATCTAACCTTTGAGCTAATGAGACACGGTCAGAACAGTCAGTGATTTCTCGCTCTCGAGTCTCAATGGTTAGAGCTTCTCAGGCGATCAGAAGGTTACAGATTCGATTCCTGTCCGGGGACATTTTCTGAGGATTTGAGTTTGACGATCGTCCATGTCGTTTGTCTACTCCAAGTTTTTTGTTTTGTGAAATCAGTTTACTTTTGTCTTGATACTGCCAGGACAATTTTGTATTTTCTTCCGGCTGGTGGTAATAAACATCTTTATTATATCCATTTTGAAATCACTGGTGATACTTGCAATCTGATTGGCTCTTAGCAGTGCGATTTAATCACGAATCGCACTATTTTGGGCTTTAAATCACATCTTTTTTCAGCCAATCAGATCTAAACACTGAACCAAAACAACCAATCAGCTTTAATCACTGAATTAAACTTACCAATCAAATTACAGGGGAAAAAAGACACAACATTTTATTTTTTGTGAATTTTTTTAAAAATTCCACTTTTCTTCATGAAAATGGAGACAATGACCTGCTTGAAAGTGAAGAACTTCTGTTAGAGAGTTTGTCATCTTTTGGTGTCACCTTTAACCAAAATATCACTGATTCTTTCTCAAATATTGCTGAAGTTTCACGTCCTCCCGAGTCCAGCAAAACCAAAACAAATGAACAAACACCAACAAATGAAGGCCAAAACCATGCAGAAATAGATGTTTCCAGATTTCTAGTAATTGCCAACAAAGACATAGAAGAACTGAAGTATTTTGCTGTCAATAAAAAACACCTCGCGCTCGACAAAACAATGGATGAACGTGTTCAAAAGCTGGTGCACATCCCGTCGTCTTGAAAACACAAATATTGAAACAATGGCGCCGGAAGAACTTGACAAAATCCTTTGTAAGACTTATCTATTCAGGCTGTTGGATTTCCATTATTTCAACCAAATTTTGCTTTCGCCAGCAGCTCTACTGTCCCAATGCAAAATAATACACGGGTTGCACCATCAATTACTTCAAGAAACGAAGGGCCGCTTACATTATTGAATCGGACAATGAGGTTGAACTTTGTAGTTGACTAAATCTCTGTTTTTGTTTTTATAATTACGATGCTTTTTAGTTGACTGATTTTATACGCTCTAGAGAATTTTGTCACATGACATTTTTGTCACATGATCTTTGTTTAAATTAAATACCGTTTCCGGTTCCGCTGTCGCATAGTGTTTTTAATGGTATGATTTCAAAATGGATATAATAAAGTGGCAATTGAACTTCGTGTCGTGCAATTTTGGTCTGAAATCAAACTTGCGATTACAAATCGCACTCCCGCTACGCGGTCGTGCGATTTTGTAATCACGCGTTTGATTTCAGACCAAATTGCACTCCACTCAGTTCAATTACCATTATGAATTTTATTTATTAAGATTTTTCAAGAGATCACTTTCGTACATTTCCTTTATGAAAAATAAGGTTAAATTGTGTTTTTGTCGTATTGTCGTTTCAGACTCATCACGAAAAATCCCTACTTTTGTATTACTTTTTATGTACGTTTTCCTCTACTTTATTCCTACTTTTCCTAAAATGTTAGTCATACACCCGACATAAACCTGCAAGAAAGCCTGCAATGTCATTACTACCATAATTCTTTGCGAAATTTCCTTTCTTATGTTATGTTAAACTCCCTCTGGGAGACAAAACAATTGCTCGACTTTAAACATCACAAAAATATAACGAAAAGGATTCTGGTAGTTGTAGTTATTAATATATTCATGCGTCATAATGGAGTAAAGAATTGTTCATGTTCTGTTTCTTCACTGAAAAAACGTGAATTTTACCGGGTTCGCATCTCTGCTGCGTTTATGGTAAATAAAATAAAATAAATATAATCTTTTGGAAGTTTATTCAGTGGATTGTCCTGTATTTCTGAACTATACCATTTTCAAAGTAAAAATGTCTACAAACGCAGTCCATAGTTAGTAGAAGGGATGGTTTGGAAGGTCAGCAAAAGACATTGTTCTATGTTGTTGTTCACTTTCACGGTCAGTGAACGTATTGTATTTTCTGTATAATGAAGCAGTCATCCAATAACAACGTTCGGATTTAATTAGTGTAGTCCTTCGTCGTCACGTGTCCATAGAATTTCCTTTCTCCAACCAATAACAAACACTTTCTCCAATACAATAACATGACCATTGCATCATCTTGAAAGACAATGGAGCTTCCAAACCATCCCCCTCTACTAACTATGCGCAGCCTTAGCAAAGGACAGCTAAATGCGAAGTTTTTAACTGGACACAGGATCTCCCGTGCAGTCGTTATTTTCCCTCGCGCAACCTGAAATAACGCCTGGGTATGACTCCAGCCTCGCACGACAGCCGCAAATTCTGATCGTCATGTGTAAGGGTCATCTATCTTGATGTTGCAATCGTGTTTTGGCAAGCCCTGTTAATTATGGGAATGACGATGTGTGTTTTTTTCTTGCAGTAGGATTTGTGTGAACGAAGTTCAAAACCTTCAGTACTTACCACGAGTTTCTGCTCGAAGAGAATCCCTAGCTGAAGACAGAACTCGGTGCCATGCTGATCATGTTGGTCAAGGCTTTGATCGATCTACAACAGCAGCTGTTGCGATCCTTAAAGCAGTACACTTTTCTCAGGATAACAGGTAATGGGTTAAAATTGCGAGATTAGTTGGATTGAGAAAGACGTTTCTAGTGAAAATTATCCAATTTATTTTGCTTTATGTACTGTAGTTCTTTATACATCCCATGACTACAGTTAATGACAATACCCGTTTGTTTTAATGTTTGCAGAAAAGAGCATGTGAATAGAGAAGTTAAAGATGCAATCGCCTTTCATGCCGGGGATTTTCATCGGGTTTCTGGTATTCTTCAGCTGGATCTCCATGAACCTCCTATATCACAGGTAATGCATGTGTTTTGATATACACGAGTATATAATATTGTATATAATATTGTATATAATATTATGTATATTATATTATCTATATTATATTACGATATTACGATATAATACGTAATATCATATACTATTCAATTAATGATATAATATATATATATATATATAAACTTCTGGTGAGAAATGGATTCCTGCCACGGACGGATTATTCTCGGGCGATAACGTTAAAGGACACTAGCAACAAAAATTAAGTTTGTCTAATATGAAAGAACTCGTAAAATGATAGAGTAACACCTTTTACAACTTTTCCGTATTTTACTTCGTTTTTGAAATATTTCAGTTTGTTTGATGGTCTGTGACGTCAGGTGCAAGGTAGAGAATGTTCACACATTAAAACATGTCATATCTCAGTGATTGCTAAGTTTACAACGTTCATTATCATGAGGAGTAATTATACGCAGATTTTCAAGTAAATTTGTGGAACAAACGTGAAGATTGAACTAATATTTTAATGAGTGAAAATTCTCTACCCTGCACCTGACGTCACAGACCATCTCATTTACATATCAAACAAATAAGTAAAATATGGAAAAGTTGTAAAAGGTGTTACTCTATCATTTTATGAGTGCTATCATATTTATAGACAAAGTTAATTTTTGTTACCAATGTCCTTTAAAGTAGTTCTCCGATAAAAACGTATTGCCTTCTTTTTATTAAACGATCTTCAAGTTATTACCATAATTAGTATATAATCATGCGAAATTTCATCTCCAAATTCGTGTAAAAATGTCAATTCTGTACGCCGCCATTAAAATGGCAAAACTTAGCAAGGTGGATTAAAATGCAGGCTATGACGTCATGACATCAAAGCAACGAATCAGAGTCAAGCTTGTTGAGGCTATGACGTCAAAAGCAGTCTCGACTCATTCCTCCAAACTCGGCCATTTTAATAGCGGATCCTAAAATGTAAACTTTACACATAAGACACAACCATTATTTCAACGATTCTAATTACTATGATATAAATATTTAATAAATATTATTAATAATATAGATAATAATTAAGAAATATTTATATATTACAAATAAGTTATTGTACTTTGTTATAATTATTTTGAATGAATGAATGATTTAATAATACATACTCTGGCACCCAAAGGTGAAACACATTATCTTTACAACAAGTACATATAATATTAAGAATAGTAAGAAAAGTATTTTACAAAAATGGTAAAAGCAAGGGACTGGTCTAACAATTAAATATTAATTATAGATCGATTACACGAAGTAAGAAAAGTCATTTAAACGCTCTGTATACCATCGCAAGAAAGGAGCTATAAATTCAGAAGATATAGTGCTCTATACAAACTTGTTGTAGAGCTAAATAATATATATTTGGAATTATCTAAGATATATTATACAACATGTCATTGCACCATATCACCGTATTTCATGCCTTGGGCAATCTTCAGATGACTAATCTGACTAATCTTCAGATGAGAAGATTTTCTAATATATTTTCATCCCTTTTGTAACACGGCCCTGTGAAAACCAGTATTTTATTTTTCTATTTTGAACACTTCTATACTTAGATTTATCACTCTTAAATGAACGGAATACGGGTTCCGAGGGCCTAGGATTTAAGGTCGTTATCTGAAAAGACTCGAAAGTCTTACCATTCGCTGATATTATTGCAAAGGCAGCACTTTCTCCTCAATTATTTTTAAGACCCTGAATGGAGGTCCGATCCAGGATTTGAACCTGTGTTTCTGGGTTGGTGACTAGGCCACCGTGAATAAATATGAGCACCAAATAAGTAAATAAACAAGTTCCAAATTAAAAGTACGATAGTTGGCTAAACAATCACAGCGGTGTGCGTTATTTTGTAGTGCGTGGCATGGGTGGATGAAGCAAAGCTGAACCAACTCCGCCGTGAAGGGATCCGCTATTCAAGAATCCGATTAAAAGACAACGACATCTATTTCATCCCAAGGAATGTTATTCACCAGTTTCAAACCGTATCGGCTTGTGGGAGTATCGCTTGGCATCTCAGACACAGAATGTATTATTCGAAAGACGACAACAAAGAAATGTAACACGCTATCTTATGCTATATATGCTTCAAGTGTGCAAGGCATGTCCTACAACGAGAGGACTGTTTTTATAATGTATATAAAATATATGCGAGTACCTCGGAAATTTCATCATATTATATAATATTCACAGCTATTTAATCTATTAGAGATGCACATGTATTTATAAGAAACCAGAAACCTCAAAGGTAGAGCTTTACCCACGATGTTTTATACCAATCAAGTGAATTTAAGCAATTGAAATGAGTGTAATGTGTAAAGGTCGATCGATGTTTCCCCACTTTTAATTGTTTGAATCAATGGCTGATATGATTCCGATATTTACAACTTAGACTTTATTTATCCTTTGAAATAATTACCCATGCAGCATTGAAACCAATATAATATATACACACTATAAAGGACATTGGCAACAAAAAAAGCTACTTTTTATATCGAAGTATATGACTATGCTAGCTGGAAAATAGTAGTTTGGCGCTATGAAAATACTGGTGACACATTTTTAAAGTTGGATAAACCAAGTGAAAACAAGGCTCTTTTTTGGGCGTATTTTGAATATGTTAATTTATGGTTAGTGTTTTATTTCTTACTGTTGTGCTACCTATCATGGAGCCATGTACTCAGGTTTTGGTTGTAATAACGATTACAAAATTGACGCTGGACCGCTTTACCCAACACATGATGTCACAAGTGATTCGGCAGAATTTTTACTACTTACGAGCATTTTTACAACTTTAAACTATATTTCGGCTACTATAATCCGCTGGCTCGATAGTCTAAATCATGAGAAATTGTATTTTTTTTATTTTGGTTCATTGAATAGCTCTAGCAGTGGTCTTGATTATTGAAACGTTTCACACTTATATCATTTGTATATCTAGATAAATTGTGTTTATGAGAAGCGGCAGATTTTATGCAAATTAGTTTTCTGGATTTATTGGAAACACAATTTCTCCACTCAGGTAAATGTTGAGTGTATAAAAACGTTTCAGTAAACAAGACCACCACTAGAGCTATGCAATGAACCACAATGAAGCTCAGATCTACATTACAAACATTTTTATGCGAAAAAATGCAATTTTTCATGATTTAGACTATCGAGCCACCTTAAAGTGTTTTTCCTCAAATTCTGGAATTTGAAGGCCACGAGATGCTATTTTTGTGATATTATCAAAAATATTTTACCTATATGCATGGCCATTTTCACTGTGAGTTCATACAGGTATTATTTGTGTGCAATGACGAATTGATTTGTTGTTAGACTACTCCAAGGCCTTTGGAAGAGATGTAATTGGACATTTTTCTCCCTCATTTTTGGGAAAGGCTAAAATATATGAAGGCATTGACATATCTGTGAAATAATTCGGCATTGCACAGCTCTGGTATTGCATGTACCGCATATAAAATTTCAGATCCTTAGCACTTACCTGTTTGGAGAAATCACTATTGGCGCGTCCTACAGTTTCGTGCCTTTAAAAATGTAAAAATGCGGGAAAGGGTGTGACTTCTAAGCAATTAAAAAGATATGGACCCGAATTTTTTTCTTTGTAAATGCTATTGGACCATGTAAAAAATACTATATAAAATTTGTAGTATGATAAATCGTGCTCTCAAAATGACTCCATTTTGATTAGTTAAGTCACATATTTTGATATAAAAGGTACTTATTTTTTTGTTGCCAATTATAATGTTCTTTAAAGACACCAGCTCTATGCTCTATTTTAAATATGGGCCACAAGGCCGTTAGGTATTCGATATATCGGCCGACCTCTTGTAATGTATTAAAATAATGTTTTATGTACGCAGTACATCGTATTTCATTAATGAATTTATTGATCTATATATTACAATAAATAATATATTATATGCACCCTAAAAGAGGTTTTGTGTTTATTTTACTCTATTGTATTATTATTATTCAGACTTTGAATAATAATAATAAATATGGCTTTGCTCGTGAGCGGTCTTAACGCAGCTTTTCTGCAATATGATTGGTTCCTGAGTGGTCTTTACAAACGGTAGGTCATTACAAAACAATTGAAAAATTGTGAAAAAATTGTGAAAAAATTGAGATCATGTGAGAAATTTAAAAGAGACATATAATAAAAACCTGAAAGACCGTGGTTAGTAAGTGTTTAGTCAATAAGTGTTTAGTCTCGATGCTCTTATAACAACACATTCTTAAAGTTATGACTTATAAAACTAATAACATTTTATTATAAAATCAAAACTACTACATATATATAACCAATAAAACTATGGTAACTACAAAAACTATTAATTCGAAAAAAGAAAAAGTCTCGAGTGCTGACTTAAAACTACTTCAGGATCTCAGCTTGTATATAATTTACTGTTATTTTCGCAGTTGCGTTTATATGGAGACCGCGACATCCTGCCTGGTACACTGGGACAGATTTTTTCCATACAAACGCAACATCCCGGTACACCGGGATGAAGTGAATTGTAATTTAAAACGTCGTCTGACCAGGTAAAATATCCAAAAAGTGGCAAAATGAAAAAACATTCGTTGGGATGTTTTTATGCGAATAAAATTAGTTTTTGTTTCATTGAGAAATTATTATCAACATTTTCACGCATCCCGGTCACCCGGGACATCCCCGAGATCATATAAACAGGTCCTTAACTCTTTCCCTACGGGCGCAGTTAAAATGGGTCGTTGATGACCCGCAAAGTCGTCAATCGAAAAACACGGCACACGGTAACGCAAGATTAAAAATTGAAATTCGACAAGCGCCAGGAACATGAAATCCACGCACACGCCAAGTTTGATTTGATTTCATAAACAACTCCGCGATTGGTGGCATTTTGAGTTTTCAAGATGCTATGCGGGCGTGCAAGATGGCCTTTTATGGAAAAATGTAAATTTTTCAACCTGATTTATGATAATTAATGCTAATTTATATTAACATAATGTGTTTTGTTCGGGAAATTTAAAAGAACAAGTAAAAGCCGGTTTATTGGGCTTCCAGAAAATGTATAGCTTTCGCAACAGTTATGGTTATTTCAAGAGATATCAATAGAACAACGTGGTCGTTCAATTTTTGATGTTTTTCAGCCGTAATGAAAGAGTTAAAGCGCCACTACGATGAAATTTCACCCCCGTCTTTTAGATTTTCTTTAGCATAGAATAGTATTTCAGGGTCGAAAGTGATCATCGATGTAAAACACAACTAAAAAATGGTATTTTGGAGTAAGTATTTTGAGCTCTGAAATCACTATTATTTAGGCCACCATTACTAAAAACGTGTTCCAAGTGAGCCCGCAATTTCAAAAGGTAATATTGTTTGTGACGTCAGATTCTCAATGCTACGCCTGAATTTTGGTCGATGTTATTTGTTTTCTTGTTTTTTTCGAGAAGTAGATTAAATGTCCAGCCTTTCAGACGAAGAATTTGAAAAAACGACCTTGATTTACTTGAAGAATTAGCCATGTGGAGTCTTCGCGTTGATAATCTGACGTCACTTCGTTACGCTGGTCAAGAACATGAACGATTAATGGCGGACATAACAACTCCAGATTCGGAGTAAGAAAAATAATACTTGCCATCGTCAAATCGCAAAATGGTTTCGACCAAGTAATATTTAGCAGCTCTGCTTTGTAAATACGTAAAAATATCGATAGGTAAAAATTTGATCGTAGTGGCACTTTAAACAGTTAGTGCTTCTAATTTTGAGTTTTGCTGTGGCAACCGAGAATGTTCTGTCTCCATGAGTAACGATATTGGATTTTGGGGTTATATCGAGTCAGTAAATCACTGATATAAATAGGTACCTGGCTGTGTAAAGCTTTGAAAGTTCTTGAAAATAATCCTCGCACAAGCTAAGGGAGATGTGATTTTTTAACCCTCGCGACAAACTAGTCTGGCAGCTGTGTTGCTCAATTTTACTTAAAAGTGGCTGATTACGTAAGAAGTCCTCAACAGCACACCAAGATTACGGTCAACCGGAACTGGTTGCATTAATACATCATCAACACAGATTTCTGGCATTGCTGATTGGTTCACAATAAATAAAACGTGATGACAGATGGACAATGTCGGTTTTACTTGGAATACTGATAGGGTTTCTTTGACGCGCGAAGCAATAATGAGCAATAATAATAACATTTCAATCAATTTTACTTACTCCTAATTAGCTAATGGCGTCGGTGTTAAACTAGAGTTTTAGGGAAAAACATTTTTTCGAAGCTCAAATTTTTTTTGGAAGCTCTAGAATCGCATTTTCAGCTATTCTTCAAGGAATTTTCCGTAAAACTAATTTTCAATAATTTTTCAACTGAATTAGGTTATGTAATGTAGCTAAAACATTCTAAAATACGTAAAGGAATTTATAGGAAACCCCAAAAGACTAGCGATTTATCAGTTTAAAAATATTGTCTAATTAAAATAACACTCCTAAAGATATATACATCATGTAGCCAAAAATGATAACAGTTTATCAAATATTACGAATTGAGGATGTAAATGCAGAGTACGTCAACATATAACATTACGTTATTTAGGGCTTTCGAAGGGGCTTTGCTCGCTACACACTATTTCGGCAGTACACCGAACATTTCAGAGTTTTCGATCTTATTTTCTCTGCTGTGTTACTGAATTTTATGGCAATTTATGCAGACTGACGTTTTCGTGTTTGGTGAATATGGCTGTATTGTCATCTAGCTTGAGCTGTATACAGTAGCGTAGCCAAGGGGGGCGACGCAATTTTCCCTTTCGTAAACGGTCGTTACCATCCCGAAGGGTCGTTACTATATATAGATCAGTGGTCGTTACCATCCGAGCTCTCATAGAATGTTGGGTATAAAAGCGGAGTGAAATTCCTCGTGGTCCCAAGGTTCCCCTGTTCGCCATGAAACTCAAAATATGTAAATATTTAGTATTTGGTATAGAAGAGAAGAGCGTTCATGCAGAAGAAATTATACATGGCAAACTCTGGGTCATCACCTACCTATACTATCAAGTTTTGTGATTGGTTGATTAAAACAATAAAACAATAGAATCAACCACAAAGAAACCAATGTCCTAACCTAACCACTTTTATTCCATATAGGCAATCGCAAAACCTGTTCATTTTAGGTCCAGTAAATTCGATTTTGTGATCGATAGTCACAACGTATATGTAGATACTTTCCAAAAGGCAAACGGCGTTATTCGGGATTTCGAAATATCAATCGCAACAACGTATGCTGCGAGGTCAGTCAAAATATATTTGTTGACCGACAAAATATATTTGTGGACTGAAACTATTATATGCGCATTGCATATATGGACCACCGTAATATATAACCATAAATGTAGTTCTGCATTTGCCATAGAACATAGTTGCTTTTCAATTAATCGGTGATAAAACGTGTTGTGCTGCGTAGGCAGTGTAGAAATACAAATCAAAATGTATAAAAAGGTTGGTATACTGCCGAAATAGCGTGTAAGTTGTCTAACGTTTCGAGCGAAGGCTCTTCGTCAGAGAGTGAAACATAAAGTGAAATAATCACTCAGTTATTATTTCAGTTTACGTTTCTCGAAACGTTAGACAACTTACACACTATTTCATAGACTTGCTCCAAATCTGCCTCTTGGTCGTTTCGGGTTTGTTTAAATTTGTTTTTTTCAAAGAACTCGCCATATAGTAGCCTGCGTACAGACGCTCGCGGGCGCAAAAAGGCGGCGCTAAGTAGCGTCTGTGCATCAGAGCCAAATTGTGTGTTCTGTAATTTATGCCGATTATTCGCAATAGATTGTGTTTATGCCTTATAGTATAGACTTGCTCCAAGTCTGCCTCTTGATTGTTTCGGGTTTATTTAAAGACGGGTTTATTTCGAGAAGGCGGGTTTATTTCGAGAGTGGTTTGGTTTCAAAGACGGGTTTGTTTCAAGGTTTTGAAAAGAACCTGTCTCGAAACAAACCCGTATTCTCGAAGCAAACCGGTCTTTAAACAAAGCCGAAACAATCAAGAGGCAGACTTGGAGCAAGTCTATGCTTATAGCAACTAACGAGTATTCAGTAAAAGTTTAAGAAATCATATGAAGAGCAAACTTAGTTCTAATAGACAAATAGGACAAGCTGAAAAGCTAAAACGAAACAGCATATTAAACGAGAATCGGCACTCGACGGCTACCTGGAAATATCGTATGATTAACAATTCGATTCCCGCATCTCTTCGACTGTTTGATCATCCTTGAACCAAAATTATGCCGTTTATAGTCGGTTTAAAGTATTGGCAAACTCTTTAATAGTCTCGTTTACAAGGAAACGTTGAGGGCCGAGGCGGCTGAGAAACTGTCTTCGTGGTAAACAATGAAAACGGAAGTAGTTCTTAACCAATTGAATATCGCGTATTAACTAAATTTTCTTAGCGACCAATCATGGTCTACTATTTAAATTCCTTATAGTAGCTACGTCACAGAACACGATTAACGGCGCTGGTTCATAGTCTGTGGTTTTCAAAATTTCACAGACTATGACGTAGGCTAGCCATATAGATGCTTGTTCGCTTTTTAGATAGCAATATTATGAAAGAACACGAGGAGCCGCGAAATAAAGTGTGCGGGAACCTTGGGACCATGAGGAATTTCACTCCGCTTACCCAACATTCTATGAGAGCTGGGATGGTACGAAAGGGAAAATTGCGGGGGCGACCCCTGGAAAGTCTAAATCCGGGGAGAAATTTGAGAGGGGGTTAGGTAGGTGTTCTGAGCAACAAGTCAAATCCAATTATCAAATTGCAATACCATATCGATGAACAACTCACAGGTAATCTGAATTCGCGTGGGCTTCGGCATAGATGGAAATTTAACGCAAGGGCATCCGGTATAAATCTTGACGTGTACTGTGCCATGTTCTGATTTAGTAATAACAAAATTTTTCGATTTATGGCCTTCAGATTACTTTTAAAAACTCGCCTCAGAAAGCGGGAAATGGTGTTTTAGAGCATGTTTTTTCTTCCTGAATTATTTAAACCGGAATTCGAAAGTAGAAATATTAATCTTGATAAATGAGACATAGTTTGGCAGTAACTTAAAGTTACGTTCAAAATACGTTTTAAGCCAGAGTAGCGTCAAACTATGTCTGATTAATCTCAAACATACAGAATCAATTTAAGACTGTGAAACTGGCATCCACCTAATTCGAGCCACCTTAAGTGCCTGTACATTGAAGTTTTCTTTGGATTAGACCGCGTAGGGGGAGGGGCTGGGGGGTTCAACCCCTCCACTTTTTGCGCCCCAGTTAAAAAAAATATTAAAGATATAGAGATATTTTAATTAAAAAGTTAAAGAATCTGACCTTCCTACTTCGTGACAGCTAGCCTGTAATAGGCTTACTTAATTTTAAGTCATTCACAGCCTACATATGGACGCAGTATTTATAAAAGCATTGTTAAAGTGCCAATCCGGGGTTTGGGGATTTTATATATTCCTAATCGTTGGGTTCTACCAATATATATCTAATATATCTTGTCGTTCGAAAATTTCATCGTCTGCACGCAGGCTACTTTTTCCCTGCTAAAGTTGATTTACTATTCACAGGAAATGACGTCAAAGCAGGGACACGCGAAGTCATTGCACACTAATACAAAGAAAGTTTGGCTCTGAACTTTAATCAGATTCTAATAAAATAGAATCTTTAATAGAAAATAAAAATTTAATCAGATTTTAATAAAATTCGTAGCTCAAATTCCCAAACGTTCTTTGTATTTCACTGCTGAATCATTGTGCAATGTCTTTGCGTGTTTGACCACGGGGTTTGACGTCATTTCCTGTGAATAGTAAATCACTTTTACAGGGTAAAGGCATGAAGATGAAATTTTCGCACGACAAGATATTTTGCAATTTTTCTCAAGAGATTCCAAAGATCACAAATATATACTAGATGTTACTATCACAAAGGAAGTGCTGCCTCAAAATCCAAGCTAGGAAGTCGTGATATTGTGCAAAATTGCAAAAATAAGTGGTGGGCCATTGAAGTCAAAGTCGCAGTGGAGTACAGCCTCGTACCCATGCGGTTATGGTTTAGGTAATACCAGAGCAGTGAGTTCCACATATATATGGAGCTCGCCGCTCGGAATGAACTTGCTGGACCATAGGTACTCAAACTCTAGACATCTATCTGGGGACATTTGCCAGGGTCCCTTGCACATGCTTCATCCAATCATCTGCCCCTGGCACATTTGCAGATGACTCACCTTGTGTTGTAACTGTTCTCAACATCTATTCACATATAGTAGTTCATGAACATGTGTAATATTAAATAGATGTAAGTTGAAATAAAATAGTTGTATAATATAGTTCTCTGTACAAGGCTTGCATAAAAATTCAATATGAACACAAAATGCAATTCAATATGAACACAAAAAGTTGACATTATAACAGTTGATAAACTAAGTTAATCAGAATTTGTTTCTTGCATAAAATGCAGTTCAATATGAACGCAAAAAGTTGACATTATAACAGTTGATAAACTAAGTTAATCAGGATTTGTTTCTTGTATAAAAACGCTGTTCAATATATTGTGTATGAGGGAATACGGATGTGCATTCTTCTGCATGCTCAATATCGTGAGAAACGATGAACTCACACCAATATATACACCTAAAATAGAAGGAAAACTGTATTCACAAATAAAACAATTTGATATCATGCCCATGTGACAAATGATGCTGTGATGGCAAGAAATCGCAGATACCCGTCGCAGTCACTGAGCCATATTTCCGTTTGGTGAGCGTTTAACAAGAAAAACATTAAGTACACATAACTATATCTTAGTCGTCTTAACTAGACAAGAGAATACTTCCTCACTGAAGGCAGAACAGATCGTTCAAACTTCTCAGCGTTGACAAGTTCCGAACGGCGAACGCATGAGGACACAGCAACCCAAGTCAAGATTAGCACCCCAAACCCCGGATAGGATGCACTTTTAAGTGATTTAAGTTAGAAAAACTGTTTAGAAAAACCAATTGTTGTGTTTAGCATTTTAATTGTTTACGTTTGGCTGTCAATTTACGCTATTAAACCATTCCGTAGAATTGCGCTTGCTGTGCATACATTTGAAGTTATAGTTATTAAATTCAAAAGTGTGGTTTATATTAAATTCAATGATGAGATGGACTAAAATATATGGTTTGTCATTGTTTATACCCATGACTAGAGGTCTCCTTTTAGCCCCCGCGACTTTAAAACTCGCTGCGCGGGCCCTGTTTGATTCATCCCTTTTAGGGGCTGATTACATGGAGAAATTCCAGCCCGGGCTGAGATTTCAGCCCGGCTACTGAGGTATGGTAAATTACGGAGTATGGAAAATCATTTAAATAGCTTTGTTTTTATGCCATATTTGTTACCGCTTGACCGCTTTCGACATCGTGATTTTTATTCTCCCTCTTTACCATACCTCAGTAGCCGGGCTGAAATATCAGCCCGGGCTGAAATATCAGCCCAGGCTGAAATTTATCCATGTAATCAGCCCCTTAGCCTTGTCCACGAGAATCGAATCAACAACTGACCAGCCAACCATTGCCATCATGACCGGCGCTATCGGCAACTTATCTCTAGAAAAACGTGATGACTCACCCTATTTTTTACCGGAAAGGTTTAGAGTGTCTTTGTCGTCTATAGCCAAAGGTGACCATTGGTATGTTTAGCTAAGAGCGCTGATTTAATTCCGGAACTAATAAAGTATACTTATTTTATGGCTGAGCTCGTTTTCCGCTATGTATGCGAATAATGCGAACGCTGATTGGTTACTGGGGCCATGTGCCGTTCCAAAACCACGACCATTAGCCAATAACAATAAACTAGTTCGTAATCTCGACTGCGCATGAGATGTGCGTCGGGATAAAACTTAGACACTTATAGTTCAATTAGACCTCAGTGTTGAATTTGTTTTCGCAATTTCAAAGACGTTTTGATGTTTAGGCCTTCAGTTAGGACAACGTTTGCTCATTGATTGTTCTTGATGACGATTTAGCTTACGCCTAAAAATCAAATTTCTGAAACCAGAAAATATAATATAATTTACCAGTTTTGCGAAATGCAAAAATCGCAAGGGAGGGGAATATTATATTGCTAATTCATTAGGTCCGGCACATGAAAAGTGCGACGTTTGAAACGAGCCTTATATTCCCTTGAAACCCTTCACATTCCCATTTGAAAATGAGAAGGTACAGTGCTAAAGTGCGGTGCAATTAGTGGGATTATGAGTCATTGTCATGAGCGAAAACCGTAACCTGCAGCTTTTAATACAGTTAATTGACAGCTAGGGGCTATTTGGATATATATATATATGTATATATATATATATATATATATATATATATATATATATATATATATAATATATATATATATATATATATTATATATATATATATATATATAAATATATATATATATATATATATATATATATATATATATATATATATATATATATATATACAGTATATATATATGCCGTATATATATATATATATATATATTTATATATATATATATATATATATATAAATGAGCCATGGGGGGGGGGGGGGGACACAAATGAGAATTCGTGTTTTCAAGGACTAATCCTAATCTAACCTTAAACCTAAACCTAACCCTAACCTAAACCAAATGTTATGGGGTTATAGTTGTAGTTAAATAAACCACTTTATTATATGACAATGACGTAATTCTTCCATATAAGGGCACGAGAACACAACAAATACCAGGCCGTATTGCATGGTAAAATCCGTATTTCTCCTCTTCTGAACAGAACAAAAATACGGATTTTTTTGCGGCTTTAAACCAAAGCCTAAAAGAAAGCCTTTAAACCAAAGCCTCGCCGGCGGCCGGCTCGGAAAAATACTTGAGAAACTCGTAAAATACCCGGCCGTATTATATGCCAAACCATTCAATAAGATATAATAATTAAATAACCAGATTAAACCATCGTAAAAATTGCTCATGATGATATCATTAATTAGGCATCGTTACATTCTGTGCAATGTTTCATACAACTTGTCTCGCAACGGCTCAATCTGCTACGTTGCAGACTAGCAGTTGCATGAAAGGGCCGGTGACCATAATTACAAACTAAACGCATGGCTTTAACGGATATTAGTGATTAAATTCTCCTCAACCCTCGGGAGGTTTAGTAAAAGTCCCGAGGGCACTAAATCTCCGTCGGCTTTCGGGTACATTTAATGACTAATCTCCCTCAAAACCATGCGTTTACTTATTATAAACGTTTTGTACAATTACTTGACTTGCAAAGTTTCTCCATCCTTATGTTTGTGACAAGCTATAGGTTCGCATACGCATCCAGTCGCCAAAAAGGAAATTGCGAGACAAGTTGCAGATTGAGGGTGTTACATTGTGCAACGCCGAAAAAAGTTACTGCAATCATTATAAAGAAAGTAGAAATCGATTCTACTTGCTACAACAATTGCAGCTACGTGTATATCGTAACAATTTTCGCCGTTGCAAGGTATGTTACATTCTTTCATTTCGTATGGTGATATACATACTGCTAACCCCAAAACAACTTAGGTCCTAACCCTATAAACTCCCGCCTAGTGGGTTTTCTAACCCTAAGCCCCGCCTAAAATGTTGTCCAGCCCCCTGTTAAAATCTTGGGCGTAATAAATAAAAATATATAATATATAATCCCTAGCTTCGTATGTAAATTGTCAATGTCTGGTAACGTTCATGATATTTTAGTTCTGTAGACCAGAGAATTCTAGAGAATAGTTTGTTTAGAATTCCTATACGCATCACAGATTAAGCCGTCCGAAATGACAATATATATTCACAATTTACAAGAGGTCTATAACCTCCAATGCTTACATAACTTTTCAATTATTTCTCAGATTGTTAATTCTAAACAAATTCATCATTTTCGTCTTGCATTTTAGGGAACGAGGTTGGCATTTTAGTATTGTATTACATTGCATATCTCATCAGCCTGAAATCCTATACAGAAAAAATCTTATATTTTTTGGATTTTTTTTTGTTAAAAATTCCTGTTGCAAGTTGCAAAATCTTTTCGGAAGCACATTAGATCCAGACCAGGAGGAAGAGGCATAACATAATTGATCTGCGCAAATCACGATATTTTGCATGCGATAACCGAGTTCAATAATTGTTTTATTATTTAATTTTCTATAATTAACATTGTTTTATAACCTTTTCTGTGTTTTTGAATTCCAAGTCATAATTGTATAATAGGAAAAACGATTTTCAGAGATGGAGGCCTGGGTTACTGCGTACGTGTGAGCAGAACATATTATTTGCAGCAAAACAACGTTTGCGTCTTATGCGCATGTTCAGACTATTATTTGTAGCATAGTTATTTGTGAGAAAAATAGATTGAATAATAATAATGAACTATTATTGGATGAGGTGAAGTATGATATCGAGAATTATCAAGGCTAAGTTTGTGTTATCTGCCGAAGCCGAAGGCTGAGAACACAAACCGAGATCCAATAATTGTTTTATTATGCATAAAAAGTGCTAAAACAATGCGTTTTCTGTTACGTAGGCGAGTCTTTGCGAAGAACCCGCCATTTTCCCATTTTCTTTCGCCGTAAGCAAGCTGGCAATAGCAAGCTAGCAACAAGATATTGGAATAATGATGTCATAGCTACACTTTTTGAACCATATATATTAATATTGGAACATTGACGTCACATAATGTCACGAATTAGCTGTATGCCAACAGCCAATCAAAATCCAGATAGAGTAGAGAATGCATAATAATAATGTTTATTCATCGTGCGCGTTTTAAAAAGTGGTGGATGCATATAAGTCAAATTCACTCGCGCTAATATCACATTTATTTTATACAGCGCATGAAATGTGCGTCGTAACAGAATACTTTGAGGGTCTCCCTTTCATGCTTTCAACTCTAATGAATTCTATCAATTGCCTTTGAGGTTCCGGTAGAGAATAAACAGTTGAATTAGAAAGGATATTGTCAAATAACTCAGGTTGTAGCTAGTTTTACGCCACATATTATATTGCAAATGACTTATTTCCGGTCTTCCGGAACATTGATAAAACAATAGAAAACAATGGAGATATATAGCCTATAGGATAGATAGGAAACAATTGACTTGGTGGGAGATTGTACGGAAATATACTATATCAATTGGTTCACGGCCAGTATTGTAATGTTCATGATCTAACCTAAAAAAGCCTGGTTTTCACTGGCTGACATATACACAAAATCAACACGAATTCACAGAGCTTAACTTTTTCTTTCGGACTCGCGAAGACAAATAAATGACAAGGATAATTTTGTATCGTCTTTTGTTCAGCACGTCGCGATACCATATGGACCACATGGCTTATGTCGTAGCTTGATCTCTCATATAGGAATACTAATTTATTTGTTTTGGCGTGGCCTTAATGCTGATGTAGCCTTTGTTTGTGTTTGCGAGTCTCGCTAGTAAAAACCAAATATTATTAGCGAGACTCGCGAATACAAACAAAGGTCAGCAATCCTTATTGAGACTATTCTGATCTCAAGGGCCTGTTTATACATTATCTACAAAGCAAATTACCTAGCCTATGTGTAGACCCTCACCGAGTTACTCGGATGAAATTTATAGTAAACCATAGTTAATAACCGAGTTACCCGGCGAGGTGAATATATCGGACGTGATTATTTATTATCAAAGAAAGTGAAATAAAGTTATCATTCCTATGAATATAAAGACTTCATTGGATCCCGGTATTGCTACTGAGTTATATCACTTATCAATAGAGAAATGTTTACATTGGAAATTTTTATCTCGTTTTGCCGAGATCCAGCTGATTCTGTGCAAAGACGGGAAAACAGTATTTGTTATATACAGGAAGTCTCGATAGAATCGACACCATGTGCCAAGAAACTCATCACCATAATCCAAACAGTCCTTCAAGTAATTTCATGGCGACTGATCAAGATAGATAAGAGAAAGTATAAATAATTAATTCAATTGTGAGAATATGATATATTTTAAGATCCTATACCTTGATTCTGGCGAATCTTAGTATCTTAGACTCTGGAGAATCTTAGTATAGACCGGCGCTCTAATCGACAGAGTAGTATGGGCTGGTTGAGTCTGATCGACTGATCCACTGACCTCCGCTGTGTTATACTGATAGAGGTCAGTGGTCGATCCTGAGAATTATCAAGCGTATCTTCCGAAGGCTGAGGCGGATCTAACAGAATTATCACAATCATATCATCTTTATTTAACACAATTATCAATCTCATGTAACTGTAAGCTATTACCTATAGATTTGACATCAAAGCTACGAATATCGTAAATTATCGAAAAATTATCCGTATTATATTCTCAGTCGATTTGCTCCGTCGTGATGGCATTCTGGATTCAATCAATGTCGCAAAATTATGATCAATTTGAAGAAAAATACCCATATTTTACATTATTTTTAAAAATAATTATTGATAATGGCGTCTGGCGAGTGGCGGTCAAAACACTTTTTGAGTTAAATCGTTATTACTGGCTCCGAACGTAGTTGATTTTGGGTTTAATATTGCATGATCCCTTACCGATATTTTATTTTCACAAATAGATTAACCCATAGAATAACTGTTAGACAAGTAAAAATCTAAAATCGTCTGGCGCTGTTGAGAGATTATAATATGAAACAGTGTGAGGCCTAGTATAGGCGAATCGTTTCTCCGGGGGGGGGGTGTTCGGTTATGCTGATATTTGACTTTCGGTGTAGGCGTTCGGACCGTAGTACCGGAATTTGGTCAATGATACGTCCAATTATATATTTTTAATTTTTATTCTCCGATATGAAAACGTTTCTTGACAAAGAGATAGCGTAGTTTATTTCAGATGAAGGTATTTTAATGCTTGGAAGAATCGTGACACTTGTCTACTTACGTGCTTTTGAATGGCGACAACGTCCCGCTCATTAGCGATTCACTGGAGGGATTTAGCGAAGACTTTAGCAACTGCGAGAATTTTTAATGTTTTATATCGCAGATGTGTAAAGAACTAGTAAAGTAAACTCCTGTCTTCAATTATGGAAACGTGGAAAGAAACGGAAGGGGCAAAATACGGGATAGGTAAGAGCTGGCTTTCTCGTCCATTCTATCATATTTGTTTGTTGACAGTGAATCGGCTTTGAGTCGCAGACGTTGGGAGACTGCCTCAGTCATGCTTGTTGTTTTTATATTACACATTTTTATTAGCTCTATATAATTATGATGGAAACATTATTCATGGCTTGCCGCTTAACATTGGAGACGCTGTGCAGATATTTGAGGGGTGTGCAGGTATGAAAAGCAGTAAAAATATTGATATTGTCATGATATAATTGGTTATGAATGGTATGTTGTCGTATGCTCATCTATTCATACGAATCCCTTGGGTGATGAATATATTAGACTTTTTGAATTGCCAGTAGGAAAGAGTTGAAATGAATGTTCTTAAACATTTGTTCGTCAATAATTTGGAAATAAAACATGTAGTAAATGGAATGCTTGCTGGGACGTATCTAGATTGCTCATTTGTTTTAGTCATATAAACACCGTTTATACAATGAATTCTCTATGACTATGTTGATTTATGAGAAATATTTCTTACGTTTTGAGCTGGACGTTTATTATATAAGATGACATAACATAAACAGATATCCACAGTTGAAACCTGATCTACATGTATACGGTTATTAACAAGTGGTTGCATTATGTATATTTTAGTTGTAACTCCATTTTATTATATAGATCATATCGATGAAATAATGTAAACTGTACTAGGTTTTCTCCCATTCAAGAAAACAACATATATTCACATGTGTAGATATAAATGTAATCTAAATTATATCTAATTCGTATCTCCGCACGGTCATGCCTCTACTAACTTTTATATGTATGTACAGGAATCATTTAGTGACTTCCTGTGTCGATAAGGTAGTTTGAGTTACCGTTCATGATGACAGCTAGTCACACAATGGATTTTGTTCATATTGTAGCTTCTAAAGATAAAACAATAGCTTTCTATTAGTTTGTTCTATTTTACTGTATCAGAAGGTTTTCTTAATATCTTGTATTTTGGTGTTTTTGTTTACAAGTAAATCTAAAAACACATTTTGTCCATACTTAAAACGTTTGTTGAGCATGAAAGCAAATTATCTTAATAATTGGGCCTAATATAGGAATGCTATGAAATTTGACATGTCAAATATGTAGTATTATGAATTTACAATTAGAACATGCTAGTTGGTAAGTATTAAATAAGAGGAAAGTTATTTTGTTAGGTTTAGTTTTTATCACCATGTGATTTTAGTGTCAAAAATGAGATAGATACACAAAACATGAAATATAACTGCCATAGCAGGTAATCCAACATCCTGTTGTTATAATAAAATAATTTATTTAATTAAATTGGAAATAAAATACTGTATCTTATTAGACATGTTTTAATTGACAAGCCCATTGGGCAAGTTTATTTTTCTAAATAAACCTGAAAAATATTTTGTTTCAATCACCACAGCAGAGAATGATACGTAATATCTTATATTATACGTAACTCTTCTATAAATAAAGTTTGATGATAATTTTATTCTTATTATTATAGCTTCATTGAGCAAAATTTTATGACTGAATAATTCAAATACACATGTACAGGTTGTACAAACATGTAAATACACCTGTGTTTTTTATGTGATGTTTTTTAATGTAATGGAATGGAAAAATAGGCATATAATAACCAAATAATAGAATGTAAATATGGTTGTTTTTTATAAGCTTTTATACAATTGTATTATTCGATCTGCACATAATTAATGTAAAACGAATGTCATGATTCTTTTATATTTAGGTTGGTACAGGGGATGCTACTTGAAAAACAAAGCTGTGAAAGTATGATTTTCTATTTTTTATATTTAATTAAATATATTTATGCAATAAATATAGCTAATGGCAAACTTTCAGTGTTGTATATAAATGCATGATGTGAGGTACACAGGGTTGTAAATTGGGATTAGACTAGTTCTTGAAAATGGGAAAGTAATTTTTGAGTCATCCCTTTTAAGCGTTTTTGATCATGTGATAAATTGGACAATACCAGACCAAGCACACTGTTGGACTGGTCTATGTGTCATTAAACAAATACCTAATGGCTTGTCAGCAGATCTCGACTTTTGAAAAGCTAAAACACTCGCCTAGCGGCTCGTGTCACGTTTCTTTATGCTTTTCTCAAGTCTCGCAACATCCCGCGTGTTTGGATCAGGCCATCCAAAACACGGAAAACCATTAGGTATTTCTTTTATAAAATAATACGAACGAACGAGCAACACAAACTTGAGTAAAATTTTGGCGGGAAATTTCCGTGTTTGGTGGCCTGATCCAAACACGGTATTGACCAATCAGAGCTTGCGTAGCATACATGTTATTTTATAATGTGCTATGACACAATTAAGGCCCCTTCTAGGCATGTCCACAACTCCACATGCCCCTTTACAAACACACTTTTCATTCATACTTTTGTACCGTCTTGTGTATCATGGCAACTCTGAGACAGTGAAAAAAAAAGATCATAATTTTTGAGTTGAGAGTCTTTGTAGGTCCTAAATAAAATGGCTCTCCTGTTTATTATTCCAAGATTTCCCCCATGACTGTTAGTATATATTTATCATTGTTAATTATTTCATATAGACCTTTATAGTCAAAATAATTTCAATAAATTATTTGATGTATCGGAATCATGCATGGCTCCAGTCCAAGTCTGGTCAGGCAATGCCAAATACCACGATTTCTTCAAGTTTAGTTTCACAAGAGAGATCTCCAACTGCCTTGAATCTGCACGTTGACACTTCCACCGCTGTGGCATCATGATTGTCCCTAGTTGTCGTTCCAACAAATATAATTGACTGACCCGATTCCATTCCCTTCCATGCACCTATAACATTCCCAGCGAGATGTCATGACGTATCTATTTAAACTATACCAAACAACAGTGTGTGCATGACAGTAACTCAAATATAATGTCGAGAAATAGAGAGTAGTTAAATAAACATGTACAACAAGCGCTCTGATTGGTCTTTATACCCATGCAGGATCAGAAATTTTTACCACCTTAATTTTTTAAAAATAATAACTATTTATCCCCTCGCGAGTGAGGTCGCTAGTGAGGTCGCTAGAGTGAGGTCGAATGTGATAATGTTGATGGGCGATTCATCGTGTGTGTGACGTGCATGCTTGCTTGATATAGGTTATATACCGAGACCGAGGGATATATGTTATTTATATCCTGAGGCATATAACCGACTTATATCATGATTGGTGAGGTTTCTTAAAATGGCTAATTACTTCAGTAAGAGATGTGCGATAAGAGATGTGTGATAAGAGATGTGCGAGTAAGCGATGTGCACATGCGCATATCGTTCAGTATTAGTCCCCACATTTTATACTCCATGCAAACTGTAGCCAGGGGATTCGGTTTGCGAGACCCCCACGCGGGAGGTCTGTATCAGCAGGCTATGCAAACTGTAATTTATTCCTGACTTGTCAAGCATGGCGATGGTCACGTGCGCATGTGCATTCATTCAGTATTATAGTCCCACATTTTATACTCCATGCAAACTGTAATAAATTCCTGAAACTCTGCAGTGACGAACATATCTTTTAAGGAAATATTTGTAATACGCTCTAGTACCAACCGGTATTGAGCACTTTTATCAAATTGCCAATTTCCTACAAATTTTGCTTTGGTATTATATATAAACAGGTTTTAAACTACATAAACAGGTTTTTTACGAAGGGTACCTATACATCTATACATGTTTGCGTAATTATAATAGGCACGTATGTATTTAGAATTTTATTTTCAGAATTGAAAACAGTTAAATTATGCCAATCGAGATAATGTTCAAAGTAATATATGACGAAGCGGGTGCCTGATTGCTGATTAATTTCTAAGTACATTTAATCGTTTTTACGAAGGGTATGTACATTCTCGTAATATAATAGACACGTATGTTATGTATTTAGGATCGGTAATTAGAAATCTGTTTTCAGAGTTAAAATCGATGTCTTCATTTTTGAATTTATTTTTGAATTCTGCACCGTCGAATTATAGCCACCCATAGTGACGTCAAACATATATTGGCATTCTTCTTCTTGCATCAATTAGGCTTGTCAAACAAAAGGGACTTCCTAGTTGGCATGCATAATGATGTTTTTGTCTTGCTCTGAGATGTCGGTGTATTGGCTGGCATGTTCTAGTGCATGTAGGAGGAGGTTCTTGGTAAAATGGTAGAAATCTACAATGTCAAATATTACAAAGGATATAGCTGGCTTGTTTTTCAAGTTCTTGAACCATGATCTTGATGGCGGTTGTATTTCTCCATTGGTTTGCTTTTGTATATGATCTAACGTTGTTGAATGTTTTCAAGGATTTGCTTGCTCACTGCGTCTAAGTTGCTTTTAGCTGGTTTGACGAGCCTACATTTAGATTTGTTATGAAAATTTTGCTTATGGTTCTTTAGCGTTATAAACTATGATTGCGTTTTTGTCATCGTTATTATCCTGTCGCTTAATTCTCAGTTAATGAGATATTGTCTAGATATTGGTCGTCTGATGACAAAAACGCAATAATTTATAACTATAAAGGTCATAAGGAAAATTTTCAAGAACCTCCTCCTACATGTACTAGAACATGCCAGCCAATAGCACTGTGTCTGGTTGCTATTAATAGCTCAAAAAGCGGACAAACAAACCAAGTTTGACTCACAAATGATTGCAAATGAGCTATTTCTTTTGTTATGGCCGCAAGAATTATGGGTAAATGCGGGACAAACATGGCTACTGACGTCATCTCCTGAAAGTGCTATTCACCGACATCTCAAAGCAAGACAAAAACATTATGCACACCAGGAAGTCCCTTTTGTTTGACAATAACAAGCCTTAATTGGTGCAAGAATGCCAATATGTTTGACATCACTATGGGTAGCTTCGACGGTGCAAAGGTTTGCGAAGTCGTCGGCCTCCTTATCCTCATTAACAATCTAAAATGCGAATTCGACAACGAAGACATTGGTCTGTACAGAGACGGACTTGCTGCATTCAAGAACATGGGTCCAAGATCTGCTGACAAGTTACGAAAACGCATCATAAAATGTTTGACACAATTGGCTTAAAAATCACAAACCAATCCAACTTGCAAATCGTGAATTACCTCGATGTAACATTCAACCACTCTTATTTCCCTTATACAAAACACGACAACCCGCCCATATTCCAAAAACGTCCTCACAAATGTTGGCAAAACCTTCTTACTCTTGATTACGAAACATTTCCCCACCGGACACGCATTCCACAAGATCTTCAACAGGAAAAACACAAATGTCAGCTACAGTTGGATGGGTAATATGTCTCGATCCTCACTAATGCATGTCATATAACTTCAATCAAATGAATTTAAATCAATTGTGTAGGAGTTTCAACCTGAAGAAATCTGTAAGAGCACCCACAAGAGGTAGTAACATACTAGTACAAATACTTACAAACATGACAGACCTATACAACGACGCGCAACATCTACCTCCTATTGGCCGTTCTGACCATCAATGCATACTTCTGTCCCCTAAAACAAGGCAGAAAATCAAACCTACTTAGCGCAGAATGCGTTTGATGAAGCCTGGAAACATTCTAGCGCTTGGTCTAAAGTTAAACTTGGAAGAGTGGTCTTCCATGCTCATGATGTTGACTATAAAGTCAATATGTTTGTTCACCACTACCTTAGTTCGGATGATTGATGAAACACTGCCTGAACACACTATACGTATCCATGCGTCCTGACAAGCCATGGATAACGTCTCATATTAAACAATAAATTAAAGCCAGGCAGAGAGTTTTTACGATTGGTGATCAAGCTAAATACAAGCAGCTCTGTGATAAAGTATCTATGCTTACAACGAATGCTAAAGCGAAATACTACAAGTCGAAGGCTGAAGGTCTCCACAAACATAACCCAGCGAAGTGGCACAAGGCAATATATCGGTTGGCTGGTACAGAAGAAAGAAACGCTACTGGTCTCCCCGCAGAGGGAGCAGCAAATTCCGCAGAGCTACTGCAACAAAATTTTCACCGAGGATCTAGCCGCTCTTTTGCGTGACGTGCTCCCCCCACACCTTCAGTATAGGTCAAGTCAAGGCCATTCTGAGACAATTAAACTGTAGAAAGGCTACTGGTTCCGATAAGATCCCTGCTTGGCTGTTGAAGAGATTCTCTGAAGAACTAGCTCCTGTAATCCACGATATCATTTGCAGCAGTATCACACAATCAAAATACCCAACATTCTATAAGCATGCACTGGTAACTCCTGTGCCAAAGGTTTTCCCTCCAAACGACATTGAAAGCGACTTCCGACAGATTTCCATACTCCCTCAATTGGCTAAAGTCCTTGTATTAAAAACTTAAATTGAACATATCTGATTTAAGGATCAAAAACAGTCAACATGCATTCACCAGTGAACGATCTACGGTGTCTGCGCTGGCGTGTATCTCTCAGAACTGGTTTGGTGGATCACGGAATCCTGTTGACGAAGCTGTCTGATATGAACGTGACAAAAGGCTTCTGGCTGTGGACTCGAAGCTTCCTAGAAGGAAAAAGTCAACAGGTAAACCTGGGAGGTATCCTATCCTCGATTAAACCTTGTCCTACTGTTCCTCAAGGGTCGGAGGGTGCGTCATATCTCTCTTACACTATTCAATGTGCATGTAAACGACCTCGAAAACTCGGTTCCTGATCATCTCGCCATTAATACAAGCAAATATGCAGAGGATTGCACTCAGGACGAAATTGTATCCGTGGGATCATCAAGTCACATGCAAGAAGTTCTCGAAGCGATGCAAAACTGGGCTGATAAGAACAAGATGTTATTGAACTCAAAAAAGACTAAAGATATGTGGATATGTTTCAGAAATTCCATTCCGAAACCTCCCGCTCTCTTCATCGGCAATGACACAATAGAAAGAGTAAGTTCGTTTAAATTGCTTGGAGTATGGCACCAAAAAAACCTGAAATGGAATTGTCACATAGAGAAGATGATTAAGAAACCCAATAAACTCTTGTTCTGTCTGAGAGAATGCCGCAGATCTATAATCTACCAACGGAAGTCGGTATTACGTGTTATCAGACGGAAGTTAGACCAATTCTGGAGTACGCTGCACCAATATGGGGAGGACTGCCTAAATATCTCGAGGAGGAAATCGAGAAAATTCAGACTAAGAGTCTGAGAGCCTAGGAGGGACCAACTAATTACCACCCGCGAGTTTCGACGGCTCCAAAATGATACAAACTAATCCATGCCACCGATTTGTTCCCATACCTGCAACAACACATCGATACGAACTAAGAACGAATGCTAACAACCCCTCTATCACCTCGCGTACTGAAAAACACAAACTCTCGTTTATTCCCAGAGCAATATCGCTCTTATAAAACTGTCATAATGCAACCTTTATATATATATATGTACATGTTTATTTTTACGTATACGTACTTCATCTGTAATATACTTTTTAACCATTTATATGTATATTTTATATAGCAATACTTATACTTTATTCTTGTAAATCCATTGTACTTTTATTACCAAAGATGGATCAATAAACTATTATTATTATTAACAGAAAAATGCTTGGCTGCCCGCTTGACCAATCTCCAGCGCCGACCAGAGATTAATGCAACTGCAGAAAAAGGAATGAATGCCCCCTCAATGGCGCGTGCGTAGAAGGAAACTTGGTTTACCAAGCTACAGTCTCCACAGAGTAAGAAAGAAAACATCGGCATGACGGAGAACGAATTTATATTCCGATTTAACAACTACAAGATGTCATTCAAGCACAACGACGACAGCACTATCTAAATATAATATATACATCTGGGATTAATAAAGGAGAAGCATTGCGCATATTCTATTAATTGATCAATTTTAAAATATGCAAAACCGTACTGTAATAGCGGCAGTAATAACTGTAATTTATGCACCTCCGAAAAACTTTGTATTCTGAACGCAGACAAACGGTTCATTCTAAACAAAATATCTGATCTTATATTTAAATGACTATAAATGTAGACACGACAATAAATTTTATGTAAATAGCCTTAGCTTCTAGGTGCTTAAACCATCGTTCTCAGAGGGCATTTTAGTCTGATGATTGCCTTGAGCGTGAAACTCGAGTAAATGTTTTAAATGTAAATGAACCATTTTTATCATAATATATTATATATATATATATATATATATATATATATATATATATATATATATATATATATATATAAATCTGGTGAATTGAGTTTATACTGTCGGTAGAGTGCTCAATGCATTAATTATATATGGGCATGAGAACTAATTATACACAAACGATTGCCAGTGACAACCGCTTGTGGGATAAACAGCGGTCATGCGCACATCTAGAGAGCGCGAAGCGGTATAGGGCCAGAGTGCTCAAACTACCACAAGGGTAGTGGGCGTTGCATTATCGCTAAAGGACACCTACACCAACTTCACAGAGTGCTCAACAACACCGAAGTGAAGGAGCGTAACAGTACAATATCTACAGACACGTGTTTCGCTGTTCCACAGCTCATCAGTGTAGCTTGGTACAATCTAGATATGGGCATGAGAACTAATTATACACAAGCGATTGCCAGTGACAACCGCTTGTGGGATAAACAGCGGTCATGCGCACATCTAGAGAGCGTGAAGCGGTATAGGGCCAGAGTGCTCAAACTACCACAAGGGTAGTGATATATATATATATATATATATTATCGGTTATTTCTTTCCCTTTCCATTTAATTTATTTTCCGTTCCATTTTACTTTCTTTATATTCACTGAAAAATTTAATTTTTTCAAATGGAACTATTATTTATGGTTATTACGAGCACTTTTTCATGCCCAGGCCCATTTGATTATGATGCGCCGAATGGCAATCCATTGAGCTAGGGTTGTTGCAAACACGTATTTCTGTCTGTCGTTATTTTATGAAACAAATACCAAATGGTTTCTCGTGCATGAGACTGTGATGCGAATACTTGGGATGTTAAGAATAAATATGAAAGCTGTTAAGTTCTCAAGAGAACTGCATGGATATAATATATGAAAAAGAGAAATGAGAGAAATCCAACGTGTCGAAGAGTACTTACGTATATTCATGGACGAGGAAGAAGGACACATCGTCCGAAACGTCGTTCACTTGGGATGTTGCCTATAGGCTCGTGTTTTTTACACACTTTTCGAAAGTCTCATAACATCCCGCGTGTTTGATATTATTATGTATCCTGCACGGAAAACCATTTGGTATTCTTTTAATAATTAAAGTAACGTATCATTGGCACAGGTACCTCATCCAATGCAATGCAGACTACCGTATAATCACATAAATTGATAATTCATTATTGTCATGAAAAAGGTGCTATACCAAGTTGTCTGCTGGTCAAAAAACTAAAATATTGACCAGTGAGTATGTTTTTGTGTTTAGATTTTTCTTTTCCCTATAAACGAAAACATGTTTCTACTTGACAATCATTGTTGTGTTTTTTATAGGGAATATTTCCAGCTTCGTTTATAAAGTTAAAAGAATGTATTGTGGAAAACTTAGGGTAAGGTTAACTAGGAGGTTTTTGTGTCCCCTATTAGAAAGTAGAAGTAAGTAATTTTATTAACATAATTATATACTACATTGCGTTTCTGGTATGAGTTTGATGACGTCTGCATTTCTAGTTGTCCTAACTAGAAATACGCTTGGAAATGCCTGACTACCGAAGTACGGAATGCATTTATATCAAGCAATCGGAAGCGTAATGAATGTGCTCTTGCATGGTCGGAGACATTACTCTAAAATATCCTGTTGATTGAAGGCATTGCGTGCTCCAAAATATCCTCTTGAGCTACAAATATTCTCTTGCTCTCCAAAGTATCCTCTTGCGCTCCAAAATATCCTCTCAATCGGAAGCACTCCGCGATGCGAAATATCTATTCGTTTTGATCGGAGGCACGGGCAATCAAATATCCTCTTGCGAGCAAACAAAATACATGTTAATTTCAAACTTTTCTTAATTTTTATTAATAATATCAAATAATGTTTACCCCATGTATGTCACATCCATACATGCATGTAAGTCAACTTTGTACAGTACAGCATTAAAAACTGCAATATATTTTTTATTTTGTGGTAGGACACCCTTAGAAATGATTATTCCGAGTGGAGATCCAGTTGTAAAGGAGGTGACTGCAGTATTACGTGAATGGGTTGAGCTGTGGAAGAAGTTCTTTGTGGTAAGAATCTTAAAGTGCCTATGAAACGGAAATGTTTATTTGTTATTTTCGCTGACTAAGGATTAGAAATTAGGTTTCTTTCAGTTCAAACTTACCCTATTCCCCCGCATATAAGCGCAGCGCCTAATAAGCGAAATTTCAAGATTTTCCCATAATTTTCGGAGTAAAAATAGTCGTTTTATAGGCTTATAAGCGGAGTAAAAAAAACGTTTGGGAATGATCGAACTGCTAGTGAAATAAATTGAGACTAGCATACGGCATTATCAATGTACGTTTTTTTATTTACTGGTCTTTAATTAATCAAGCACCTAACTTAACAATAAATCAACAAAAACACATACCAGTTTTCTAAACAAAACAAAGGTAACAATCCGAATGTAACTAATAACTCAACAAAACGGACGTCCTACTTGGAATTCATCTTGACAAATATTATTAAACAGTTTTAGCGTCAGTCTGATATACTGAGTAAACTATTACACCTCCAAAGCCCAAAATTCCGTAAGATTACATTACTAGTAAGAGAGATGGGGTAGGGGTGGACAAACGTTGATTTTTAGAGGGACTTATATTCGGGGGGGGGGCTTATAACCGGAATCTAATTTCTGTTTGTAGATAGATGGGCTTATAAACGGGAGGCTTATAAACGGGAGGGCTTATATTCCGCAGTTTACGGTATAGGCACACCCGATTCTCGTACCCATAACCCACGCGCGTGGGTATGGGTACGAGAATGTGCACACCCCTTTTAATAGTGCAAAATATTAATAATTAATAAATTAACGGTAGACGCAACTTTAATAACATTTTTGAAACGTTTCCAACAAAACTTTACAAAGTTTACAACAAAATTTCAATGTTTTCGTCCTCAACTTCATCTTCCATCTCAGATTTTAGTACGATATAGTTAACGAACGAAGTAATTCGCTGTGACAACAATTTATAATAGACAATGTTCGGTAATTTAACGTAAAAAGTATGTGGATCATTAAAAAAGGTAATCTGTTCATGTCTATCAAACTCGCAGATTTTGATCGTTTAAAGGCGCATGCGCCTGTATCCGAATATAAGCGCATGCGCCTTTAGCCGAGGTGCGCTTATATGCGGGGAAATAGGGTAATATCGTGTCCTTTTACATTCCAAAACCTCAATCAAAACATGATGAACATTATGCGACAAATTCCGCGCGGCCGGAAATATGTAATAAGCCTGTGACGTAAATACATTTGTAACCAGAGTTAATTTTCAATAGCAAAATTCTTGTGGTCGGGCTGTAAACAATCGCGTTTGCAAAGGTATTTACGTCACTACTAGTCTCAGTCCTCTTAACTGATTGTCGCATAAATCAGGGTAGATAGAGTAAGTGGAAAAGTGATTTTCCAGTGGCTTATTTTTACTTGAACAGTATTTTAATACAGATTTTTAGTTTTCAATATTTTTCCTTCAAAACTATCAAATTTTCATTTCATAGGCAATTTAAAGAGTGAGTGTGAACCATGACGCATTGCACGCTCGGTCGGGCCATTTTTTGAAGTACGGAATTCCATTGCTGAACTGCATCTGTAAATATCTTCTCAATCCTTGATATAAATTATTCATTTTGTCTTTTAATTAAAAGAAGACATACCTTAGAAAGTAATTAATTCTGTATTTTTCACATAACTCGACGTTTTCTTGACTTTTGTTTCGAATTATGTCAGCCTTGACTGACGCGAAACGTGGAAGACCAAGTGACGAGGTTCAAACAAAAAAAATCAGGTTCTGAGTGTACGTATTTTTGGATTGTGGATGAATAAGAAAGCCTCTTTAGGGTTTTCTGAGAAGATTCGGCGAATTTCCGAAGTATGTATACCACATCAAGTTGGCAACGAAACACTTCAAAACACTTCGTTATCGTAAATGCGCAATGCATGACGGTTGACACTCACTCTTTAAACATCAGAAGCATTATGGAGTCATGTATTTTAGAAGATATTGTATTATTACGCTATGCTGCAGACAAAACTTGATTATAGTATGTTCAGTTCTTGGCAAGTTCTCGATTGCTTATAGCCACACGCAGTGGCGTTTATATAGGTATTTCCGTGGGTAGGGGGTGGGAAAGATTTTTAAAAACTCCAACAAACCTTCAGATGTAAATAATTAATAGGCCTGAATTTTTCGACAAGTTTAAATTTACCGACCGCAGGGGCGCAGAAATATCCGGCGGAGGTTGCCATATTCGTGGTCCACACGGGATGGTTACCGTCGAGTTACCATCAACTTTATTTATTACTGTATGTTCATGGTGAAATGTAAAGTGTGGGGATAGATATACTAGCTACAGGAATGTAATGGTGTAACCGCCAACATTTCCGTCTCTATGCCCGAGAACTGCAAGTTAGCGGTTTCGTGTGGGAAAATTTGCGAAAAACGAAACCATCCATCGCTCCACTAACCGTTTCCCAAGGACCTGACACGACTGACTATAAACAAGCACGCTGGTAAATTTTGACATGTTTTTCGAGGTTACTGCTACTAGCTGAACCGGCAATGAACGCGGCAACTATAACGGGAGCTTCCGGATCAGACAGAAGTATGCGTGAGACACACCCAAAGCACGTCCTTTGATTATACCGGAAAAACAATGTGCTTGGAACTCATTACATCACTTCCTCTATGTTTTAGAGGACAAGTGTTAGGTAATACATTTTTGGAGCGGCTACAGTAAGTAGGTAAATTTAAAAACTAGAAGCACGGTGAATTTTGATGGACAACTTATCCTGACAATGCCATGTGTGGGAACTTAACATATATGTAATCTATGGATTCTCCTGAGAAAATTTGTAATATATCTTGTCAGCCGAAAATTTCATTTTCATAGACTTTTTTTGCTGTTTAAAGTTGACGGAAGTGATGTCATAGCGGGCATCTGTAAAGAGGTTTTCATGCCCACTAGACAGATGCCCACTATGACATCACTTCCGCCAACTTTAACAGCAAAAAAGTCTATAAAGATGAAATGTTCGGTTGACAAGATATATTACAATTTTTCTCAGGAGAATCTATAGATTACATATATGTTAAATTCCCACAGACGTTATACGACCTTTAACGTTTTTCTGTTCCTTCTAGGCTATACTCAAAAAGTATTCTTTTCCCCTAGTTTTTCATCCATTTATAACCCAATTTTTATAATCTATTTCTCTCCATAAATTACTGCAAGACTTTCTGAAGCTATAGTATACGCATGTACTACGCTCTCAGCGTCTCTCCATAGAAGCTAGTCTGTAGGTATTGATAGACACCTGTTAAATATGTATACTAGAAATATGTTACACAGCAACCTCTCGCTATTTACCCATCATTACTGTATGTTGAGTTTTTTCTCATGATGTTAATTTCAGATATACATATTTAAACTTTCATTTTTAGATCATTTCATTTGGATGATATCTTGCATAATTAATTGTTTTCGCTTTTTTATCGCTTTAGCGAAGAAATGACAAAATTGTTACCATGGTAACCAACTGATTTTCATATATCAAATAACTGATTTTCAAATTCCGACGACGATATGTTTTGAACTACTAACTCTAAGAACTCATGCTATACATCAAATGAAAGCTTGAATAACATACTAAAAACTAAGCTTGATTAACAGACTCGTACCGACGCACACGGTATCTTATGGTGTATTAACTGATTGATAACATCTCTAAAATAGTGAAAAGGAGTTGGCCTTTGGACGATATAAACTTACTTGAAAGTAAGATGAAGCTGTGTACGCTGGTTTATTGCAGTATCGTAAAGAAGCGGTTATAAATATTAAAAATATATACCGAAACTGCCCCGAATTAGTTTGTTCGTAAGGCGCTCGGCTATTACGACATTTTACGCCCTACTTACGAGAGCGTTTACCTTTGCAATGTTAGGAATATGTGCCAGAATTCAACACCCACCCCGTCAAGATTAGCACCACGCGACCCCCCCCCCCCCCCCCCCCCCCCCCCCCCCCCCCCCCCCCCCCCCCCCTCCCCCATCTCCGCACTGTTGCGCACTGTTGCGCCGCCTATCGTTACAACGGTCAAATGAAGTTTGTTATGTCATGTCACGTACCAGTAATTAATAGTCCACATCGACTAACTTTATGTGCGTTCAAAGTAGCGTATGCAACCAGAAATGAGATAACATCTGAAAGTAAATAATTTACTCTGTGTTACTGCAAAACCTACAGTTATTGCAAACATTTTACCAGGTTTTTACATACTTATTATACGGTGTTCTTTTCTAACTACAGGAGAACGACCAGGAGAAGTTCTCAGAAATGAAAAAGATTATGAACCACTTGATAGGACTTCGTCAGAAGATTTTGTCTGGAGCCTTGACTCGGGTTTGTGTGCAACATTGTTAATTTTCCAAAATTTCACCTACCAAACCTACTGTGTTTGATGCAGGAAATCTTGTTTGTTCTTCTTCATCGGTGAAACTGGTTGGCGCCTTTCTGAGAGATTTGCTGAACATCTGCGCTCCATTAGGAACAATGATGTTGACAAACATGTAGCCCACTATAATAACGTACGACACACACCGTGCTCGCTATGGAACTAACTTCTATTAATTATTCATCTCACATATATAGACGTTATTTACATATTAAGGATGGGCATATACCATATATGGAACGTTAACTTACTAACTACATTACATCCCTCCTTTTCATTAGAAAGAGATTATCTTATATAAGAAAATTGTGTTTACATACTAATTATCAAAATCAAATTTTAAAACTAACATTGTATCCTAAATTATGTCTTAAACAAGCTAAAGTGCGTCTTAAATCATTCGTCAAATTAATTTAGAAAATAAAAGTTTTAATTAAATGTTCGACTATCTGGAACTTTATATAAAACAAAACATACATGCATTATCGTAAACATTTAGTATAGGTATGAAGTTATTTTTTCCTTTTTTTTTCTCCTGGAAATATCTCTTTCTTGGTAAATAGTTCTAAACATAATCCGACAGTCTTTACAGGGGGTTTCTTCTGTCTGGTTGATCTTCTCGAAGGAGGTAGTTCAAAATCAGTAGTTGGACTATGGATTTGGTCTTGGATTGGATTTGCTACAGGTATTGACTCTGCTGTAGATGTTGGCAATTCTTTCATAAATTCAATTTCCTCTTCTTTCCCTTCTTCCTCCTGAAACTTCATTGTTCATTTGGGATAACTTTGAACTGGGAAGAGTTTCGTGTCACCGTCTTGGATCCATCGTGAACTGTCACCATGGTTCCTTTCTTTTCCTTCACAACTAATGGATTTAGGTTAAATGGCGTACTCAACTTATTTGCCTTGGGTTGTTTCATCAGGACTACCGTTCCTGGGTTCATAGTTTTCTCTCTTGCGTGAGCTTTGTTATCGGCATAAGCTTTCATCTTGGACTTTTGAACTGCATCTCTTATTTCCATGTTGCTGTTGGAATTGTAGGATGTGGTCTGCGAATGACTTGGTTCAGGTAGCGTTGTCTTGAGCTTTCTTTGATTCAGAGCTTCGCATGGCGAAATATTGGTTGTAGAATGAGGCGTGGCACGGTATTGGCGAAGAAACTTGTGAAGATCTTGCTTCCAATTTCGTCCTTCTGCATGAGCGGTTCTTGTGCATTTTCCAAGAGTTCTCATGAAACGTTCGGCCTCGCCGTTTGCTTTTGTTAAAATCGCAGGTGTTCTGCAAACTTCTTAAATTCATGGCTATGAAAAGGAGGTCCGTTATCACTCTTCGGACTGCTCTTGCTGATGTTGACGTTATAACCTCTACTTCTGGGAAACGGCTATATTCCGTCAATGACTAATTTGGTCATATTTAAAGGTTCTGGCAAGGAAGGCAGTTTGTTTATCTTGTCTTCTGTCAACCTGTCCTATTCCCGGAAACCAGACCTTCTCTCTCAGAAGTTTTTTGTCTTCACAATGTCCTGGTGTCCAGTATGTGCCAAATCAACTGCTTTTCTCTGTGGAGAACGTGGCATTACGAGACGATGTCCTCTTAGAATTGTTCCATTATGAACCAACAATTCTTCCTTGATTTTCGTGTACTCTTGGACTTCTGAGCCTGACTGGACAGTGTGTCCAGTCTCGATGGCTTTGACTAGTGCTTGCATTGTTGAATCTTGCTGAGCCTCTGCTTTTACTTCATGTAGGGTCATGGCTTTTGGGACAGCGTTGTTACACACATAGTTGATGTATTCTTATGCCAGATTCGGTGCTTGAGATTCTGAAGCTTTCGGATGTCGGCTTATGAAATCAGCTGGATTTTCTGCGTCCTTTCCTGGGCGGTAGATTAATTGACAATCATACGCCATAAGTCTCAATTTCCATCGATCAATACGGGCTGAAGTTGGTTTGCTGCTCTTAAAGATACCTAATAGTGGCTTGTGGTCTGTGATGGTGGAAAACGTAGCGCCATAAACATATAAATGGAAATGTTCCGGGGCCCAAACAGCAGCGAGTATTTCTCGTTCCGTCCGTGAATATCTTTTTTCAATTTCACTCAGGGCACGACTTGCGTAGCAGATGATTTTTTCCTCTTGCATCAGTAGCCCTCCAAGTCCTACCGGGCTTGCGTCTACGATGATTTTCGTCTCCTTTCTCGGATCAAAATATGTCATCACTTGGTCTCCAGTGAGAGCTTGTTTTAACTTGTTGAGAGCCTTTTGTTCTTATTCACCCCACTTCCATGGTGTGTCTTGCTTGGTCAGGTTGCGTAGTGGAGTTGTGGTCGTGGCGTATTCCGGAATAAAACGCGAGACATATTGTACCATACCGAGGAGTGACTTTACTTCGCTTACACTCTGAGGAGGACTCATGCATGCATGGCTTTGTCGGCGTCGACTTTCCTGGGGTCTGGCTTGATTCCCTTAGCGGTGAAGATATGACCATAAAACATTATTTCGGTCTGTGAGAAACTGCACTTTTCTTGGTTGAGCCGAATGTCGTACTGCTTGAGTCTCTCAAGTACTCCATGTAGATTTCTATCATGCTCTTGCTGGTCTTTTCCATAGACTATAATGTCATCTGAGATATTCTTGCATCCTGGCAAACTAGCGAGTATCTCTTCGATGGCATTCTGAAAGATTTCGGCTGCAGCGTTTATCCCAAATAGAAGACGTTTATATCTCCTCAGGCCAATGTGAGTACTAAATGTCACCATGACGACTTTCAGGCGACAGTTCGAACTGGTGGTATCCAGACGAGAGATCTAGTTTACTAAAAACCGTAGCACCATTTAAATCAGAAACTAGATCATCGGTAGTGGGCATAAGGTGTTTTTCTCTCTTGGCTGCCTTATTCGCTTCACGCATATCCACGCAGATTCTCACCTCCAGATTTTTTTGGAACCACAACAATGGAGCTCACCCACGGTGTTGGACCATCAACTTTCTCTATTTATCTAGCCTCTCCAGTCGTTCAAGCTCTTTTTCCACATCCTTATCGTATGTGGAAAGGAATTCTGCGATGTGGTGGTCGTTTTGGGTTCACTGTAGGGTCGATGTGCATGTAGCTTGATCATTCGTCCTTTCACTTTTCCAACTCCCCCAAATAAGCACTCGAATTCTCGTTGTGGAAATCTAAGGTTCTTGTGTTCGTCTACTGCATTCACCAACACTGTTAGGAGGTTTAGCTGCTTGGCGGTGGCAGCTCAGTAGATTTCCAGTACTGCCCTGGACAACATGTAGCTGTGCTGTCGTGGCTGCTGACGGAGCTCTGATTGCTGTTGTAATCATTCCAAGTATAGGCAAAGGTGTCGTAGAACCGTAAGAGTAGATCTTATGGTTAGTCTTATTCAGTTGTTTGACTCGGTGTTGGTTTATCACACTGTAGGTTGCTTCGCCTATTAGGTTTACGGATGCACCAGTGGTCGATCATCATGCTGACTTGTTTTCCTTCTATTTCCACTATAGGCAGGTAGGTGGTGGGTTGCATGCTTGACTGTTTGTTAACGGTATATAGACATACTCATATTCATCGTCACGGTCTAGCGATTGCAGGGTGACAGTATTCACAGGCTTCGATTGTGGCGGATTCGTACGGCAGACACGGGCAAAATAACCAGTTTTTTCACATGCTTTGCAGGTTTTGCCTTTAGCTGGACAGACCGATTTGTGCGGATATTGTCCACCACAGTTTTCGGTATGTGTTTACTTCTCCGTTCCAATGTTGAATATTTTTCCTACTTGAGCGAGCATGCTGTCGTTGAAAATTTGATTCTCCCTTTGCACGCGATAAATTATTTTGTCTCGGTTGGTGGCGTCCTTTGTTGTTCGTTTTGTTATTCTCGTGAATTGAGTTGATTGTCGATTCACTTCTTTCGACATGTCTTGCTTGGCTTTCGCTTATCTCCAACGATCTTCCGACTTTCAAAAGGTTGTCTAGATCATAATTTTCTCAAAGAGCTCGTCGCCGCAGAGAACTCGAAGAACAGCTCAGAATTATGTGCTCTTTTATCTCTTTGTTTGATATCTGTAAAGTCACACGTCTTGGCGAGTTGTCTAAGTCGGGTATGGATAACTGTCGAGCGATTCTTCCTGTTTCTGTTTGGCTTGTCTGAAATTATAGACCTCGTATGCTATATTTGTCTGCGAGCAAAATATGCAGTCAGTTTTTCTAACCGCAGTCTTGTAGTCACTTTCTTCTTCCCCTTCGGTATTCTCGAGAGTGTCGAAAATCTCGTCGACTGCGGGACCAGCAAAGTGCAACATTAGCGCTTTTTTCCGCTTCGCCTCGGTAATATTCATGCCAACTAATAACCTTTCGAGTCGGGCTAACCATTTTTTCCACCTTGGTCCGGTGTTACCGTCCAGGTGAACTTCAAAACATGGAAAGTTTGGTAAAGCGACTGCTATTTAGTCGTGATTTTTTTTTCCAGTTTAATCCTCGTCGCCAGATATAATAACGTACGACACACCGTGCTCGCTATGGAACTAACTTCTATTAATTATTCATCTCACATATATAGACCTTATTTACATATTAAGGATGGGCATATACATATATAGACCTTATTTACATATTAAGGATGGGCATATACATATATAGACCTTATTTACATATTAAGGATGGGCATTTATAAAATAATACCCGTGTTATATACGGAAATTTCCTGCCAAAATTTTACTCAAGTTTGTGTTGCTCGTTCGTTCGTATTATTTTATAAAAGAACCTAATGGTTTTTCCGTGTTTGGATGGTTTGGCTCGTGTTTCTTTACGCTTTTCTCAAGTCTCGCAACATCCCGGAACGTTAACTTACTAACTATATTACAACCCACCATCTTAATAGTGCTGCCAACCATTCGATTTCTGACATGAAAATTGGTGTCATTTTAACCCATTTACGGGTAATGATAGCTGTTTAAATTATGGGAACTGCAGTCAAGGAATAAATTACTTTTAAATAAAAGGCCTTTAAGTATAATATTTAGAAATGTTAATAGTTTTACGGTATCTGCTTTTATACTCAAGAAATAATGTTTTTATTCTCGTATTTTATGTTTCTGGACGCGGCTCAAAGTTGATGGCAGCAGTCCTTGCACTCAATGACGTCAAAATTGAAATGAAACTCACGTCTCAGTCTTTAGCTACAGATCCCCTTTAAAACAAGAAAGACGTCTCAAGCTTGACACTGCATTCATCCCCATGGTCTCAACGAATGTTTTTCCTTTATTTAATCCCTCTAAAGTTATTGTTTTTCATGTACAAGCGTCAATCATGTTGTTTTACCGATTGGAGAAGAAGGTCGAAGGGACATGCCATGAATTGCAGAGGACACGGCCCGGGGTTGTTAGTTAAAACAGCAAATTAAATTTGGTTGTCTAAAACCAAATTTTATTGGTTAAAAGCAACCCTATCATAGTTCTGCTTTGCCTTTATAGGAATTGATTGTGGGAGTTAAAAAATGAAATAACGTCCAAAATTGACTTTTGGAACAGGTTTGATCAAAATAATACTTTGAATTGAATTAGTATAATACACTAATTTATTAGTATACACTTTGTGTTAATATATACACTGCTGTTGTGTATTGTGTACTTTACTATTGTATGCACTTTACTATATAATATACTTTACAATAGTAAACACTATAATAACTATGTATGTGGCCACTATATGTATGTAGCCTATATAAATTATTTAAGCAACTATGGATGATGCTATGGTTGATACTAACAAAATAAAAAATAGGATGACCTTGACTATTTGTAATTGAAAATTTATACAATAAAAACGGTATACTAAGTTAGTAAATGTTTTGATGGTAAATTGATTTATACAACAAGGTGAATTGACTTCACAGGAAATCGTGTTCCTGCATTGTTTCCAGTTCCACCAATCAGATCAAAGGTTTTAGTTTTTGAGAAGTGAGGTATGCCAGGAATGTAAAACAAATATGACGGATGTGAGTGGGCTCGACGAAGTTCTGAAGAAAGCGTGCCACACTTATGGTATCGCAAACCTTTTTGTTGAACAACCAAATGCAAGAGCAGAAGTAACACTTAATGAAATTTGGGATAGCAGCTGCATCTATAGGGGACGAAATATCTCGTAGTAAACACACGTGTGTAGAAATTTGACAAGTTCATATTTATGTTTTCATATCTATCACGGTTCATTTATTACGATCGTTACAATTGGCTCTTGTAATACAAAGTATAAACTACGTCAGGAACATGAAGTCAATCAGACGGGGGGGGGGGGGGGGGGAGGAGTGAGTGACGATACCATACACTCTGAAAATCAACAAGGTGACAGACGGGTTACTAATTAATGTGGATTTTAAAATTATTCTACTTTCCGACAATAAATCAGGAACCTTTTTTATATTTTAGTCAAATGGAATTGGATCTTGTGCCTCGAGTGAATGGGGAGGCGGTTGATATCGATCAAATTAGCGTTGTTGAACTGTACAAAATTGTAAGTGAATGTTATCGTTATGTAAAGTGTTATGAAGGCAATCAGGCGTTGATATTAAAGGAATGCCAAATGGTTTTCCGTGCAGGATACTGTGATCCAAACGTTGCGAGACTTTCGAAAAGTGTAAAATTTGTCGTATAACAATGATACTCTTTTCAAAAAATTGATAATTAACAGTATTAAGTTTGTCTTATTTAAATGGACCTAAAATGACGAGGAATGGTAATTTAGAGCTCTTTCATATCTCACGTCGTTCTTGACTAGATATTTAGACTTTTGTGATATGCAAATGAAGTATAGCGTATGACTTAAAAATGTTTCTACGTTTTTAGAAATTAAGAAATTAGAAATAGTAAATTAATTTGGGATCGCTATTCCAATGTAATGATGTTAGGTGTTACGTAGTGTCGTACTGTGCAAAGTTTCAAGCGATTTCGTTGAATAATCTCAAAGATATACTAAAAATGTCGACTAAAAATGTAGAAACATCTTGACGTCATAGGTTACATGTATCTCATTTCCATAAAACAAAAGTCTAAATATCTCAAGAACGACGCGAGATACGAAAGAACTCTAAATTACCTTTGCTAATAATTTTCGGAGTGTATTTAAATAAGAAAAACTTAATTTTCATTTCATAAGCACTTTAAGGGGGACATTTATTTGTTTTTATCTAATTTTTTATGTCCTTTGTATTGTGACATAGTTAATCGAGGTTGTAGTATGGAAACTCGGTAAACTTTAAAGGGATTAACAAACGAGGTGCAGTTTACGGGAAATTACGGGAAAATATCAGACTGTGATACAGTAAAGACCTCCCTCCGTCTTTAATATATATAATTTAATCTGATATTTTCCTGTAACGACCAAGCACACGAGGTTAATATGAGGTTCACTAATGGCATTTTAGGATAGCATGAATAGCGTGACAAAGAGTGAGAGTCACACGCTTTTGAACAGAACACATCGAAAGGATAATAAAACTCACTTTCTGAGTGTTCATCCTCTGATCATAAAACTCACTTTCTGAGTGTTCATCCTCTGATCACAATCAGAGGATGAACACTCAGAAAGTGAGTTTTATTATCCTTTCGATGTGTTCTCAGTTCCTGTTCAAAAGCGTGTGACTCTACTCTTTGTCACGCTATTTATTAAAACACTGAACAACAAATTTGTATACCTTTAGGGTTTTTTAAAAATTATTTGTTGTTGTTATCTGTTGTAGGAAAACGTTTTATCGTTACAACCCGGCGTAATCCGGACCGCGGTCGATTGCGGGAAACTAACGGCCGATAGTCAGAGCGTCTCAGCCAATCAGAGCGCGTGATTTTACCGGAAGTAACTTGTGCCATATAACATCACTGTTGAACGATTGAACCCAAACGTTTCTGTTATACCGAAACTACAACGTGTGCAGTAACCGTTACCGTGCACAAATTTGCATAAATGTGAACACAAACGTAGAACAAAGACTTTCGCTGAGTTTCCAGATCATACCTTGAAGTCATGTAAATGTGTATTTTTATACCTGGTGAACATACCGTAACCATAGACTATCATTTGTAGTACCTTACCCATTGACAATACCTTCACAATAATCCTATATTTTTTGTTCATACCAGATATGACAACATTTATTGTATTTGCTTTTCAGCACCTCCAGAGCTTAAACGAAAGTAAAAAGATAGTAAGTTAATAACAGTGAATGTTTTGAGATACTTATTGCCAACTTGTATTTTGTAATATGGTTTAGTTTATAAAGGAAAGTAACTCATTGTGGTTTTGAATTTCTAGGATATCTTAAATGAGATTTAATAATTGTTATTCAATTTAAACTGTCGTTAAAGTGGTACCAACGATCACATTTTTACCTATCGATATTTTTACGTATTTATAAAGCAAAGCTGCTAAATATTACTCGGTCGAAATTCTGAAAAAGATTCTGACTCCGAACCTGGAGTTGTTACGTCCGCCATTAATCGATCATGTTCCTGACCAGCGTAACGAAGTGACGTCAGATTCTCAACGCGAAGACTCCACACTGGCTAATTCTTCAAGTAAATCCATAGTGATCAAGGTCGTTTTTTTTCAAATTATTCGTGTGAAAGTCTGGACATTTCATCTACTTCTCGAAGAAAACAAGAAAACAAGTAACCTCGACTGAAATTCAGGCGTTAGCATTGAGAATCTGACGTCACAAACAATATTACCTTTTGAAATTGCGGGCTCACTTGGAACACGTTCTTAGCAACGGTGGCCTAAATAGTAGTGATCTCAGAGCTCAAAATACTTACTTCAAAATACCATTTAAAATTTTTTTTTACATCGATGATCACTTTCGACCCTGAAATACAATTCTATGCTAAAGAAAATCTAAAAAACGTGGGTGAATTTTCATCGTAGTGCCATTTTAAACTAAATTATAATGATAAATATATATAGTTGATAGTGAGAAAAAATAGTTTGTTTCACTTCTGCAGTTATTTTATATATCTTTGTCGTAGTCTTTAAGAAAACTGTCTCTGAAAGTAACAATAAGTGATATAGTAGATGTATAGTCGCCGCAAAAAACATATATAAATGTCGCTCAAAATACAATACTCCCTGAAAACTAAACCGGACAGACAATTAATTCTCATGATCTTAACGATGACAAGAAATAAGGAGTAACATTTCAATGTTTTATTAATTGTTATTATTTATATTATATGGCTTGGCTCGTGAGCTGTCTTAACGCAGACAGTGGGAAGGATAATTTTGTCGTAAAGACCTCTCGCTCGGTCAATAAGTCTTTATTTCTTTCGTTATCTTGTTGCCGCACACATAGCTTATACGTCGCACAATCGTCGCACATAATTCAGATGAATTTAATTGAAATCAACTAAATGCAACGGTTATGCGACGTCTTGAAATGAATTAAATTCATCTAAGACGTTGCTTCTGTCATGATCAAATGGACACAATTAACAATTTGACTATGAGCTGCGAAACCCGATTTAACTAACCACTCATAGAAATGGAGGACGAATAATCTAATTTTTTTAACATGTAGCAACTAACTTATGTTCGTTATTTCTTCAAAATTATTTCGTGTTTGGCCTTTTCCATACTATTGTCAATTAGATTCGTGTGCATTAAATGCGACGATTGTGTTTTTAGAGTCAGTTTGTCTAGGGGCTATTGTTGTTTCTGAATAATTGGAAAGGCAAGTTGACTTTTCAAGTATTCCCGACTTAAATGAACCCCAGTTGTTCTTATTCCGGTTTGATTCTAAACGAACACACCTTATAATATGTAAGTGCATAACATGGAATTTTTGCATTATTTGCAGCAAAGGGATTCATCTATACCAAGGTCGTCACTGTCTATTCGCAAAGCTCACCGTCACATTGCACTTTCAATCAAAACGTATTTTTTGTACCGTTGAAGATAGTTTAGAAGTTTTCTTTTCATTGTTTAACGGAGAAACTGGAGAGTTTATGAGGTAAAAATGTTTTATCCTTTACTCTTGGTTATATTTGCAGAGCTCCTATATAGTGCCTAAAAATCCTTAAAGGGGCACTCCACTCCAAAAATATGAATTTCATATGAAACATCTTACCTAAATTAGATTAACCCTGAAATATTATAGCGTAGTTCCCTTTATAAGTTAACGAGAAATAGCGAGTCAAAGTGTTTATCGAGCAGTCGCGGATTATCAGCGGTCTTCAAATTTTGACGTCACTGAGTGCTTTTTCGTTTTGTTTTGTAGACGATCACAATGAGTTTCGTTGTTTAACGTTCATCTTGTGAAGATTATTCTAGATCAAGTTCTTATAGTTTCTCAGGCGAGAACCTAGACGAATGTATTATACATAACTTACAACACAGCGATTGAGTGATTAGGGTTAGCGATTTCAATCTAGACAAGTTCTTACAGCAATAAATTCGTTACGCTATAATATTTCAGATATTTGAGGTAAGATGTTTTCATATGAACACAACTTGTTTTTGGAGTGGTAATTTTATGAAATAATGTTAAAGATATCATGCCAATTAGTAATCGTGAAAAGTTTGATTTCGAAATTCGTTGAAATAATGGTTGTTTCTTATGAGTAAAGTTTGGGAGGAATGAATCGAGACCATGACGTCATAACCTGCCCTTTAATACATCTTGCTAAGTTTTTAAATTTTAATTGCGGCATGTAAAACACGTAAAATACAACAAATTTTGAGATTTCAACGAATTTTGAGATGAAATTTCGTATGATTACCAAATACTTTAACATCATTTGATAAAAAGAAGGCAACTTTTCAGATTTTCTCCATCAGAGAACCACTTTAAAAGTTCTTGCATTTTAAATGATGTACAGAGTTCTTGAAAATAGCATGGGTGGTACTTTCAACGGTCCATTTTCTGTTCATGGCATCATAAGATAAAATAAAGTGAAAATAAATGAAAATTAAAAAATATATATAAATATATAAATATATAAATATTAAATATGTAAATATTTAAGAAATAGAAAACATTTTCCGTGTTTACATACAGTTATATAAACACGAGTGGAAGTTTGGGAGAACGAGAAATCATAGTGGGAACACGAGCCCGTAGGGCGAGTGTTTCCACGCGATTTCGAGTTCTCCCAAACTTCCACGAGTGTTTATATAACGTATGGGAACACGGATAAAAATGTTTTCTATTTCTTTTATAAAATAACCCGTAGAAAGCGAATAAATGTACAAATATATTTTTTATCAACACAAATTCTCCTTACTGCGTATGATGGCGCCGTGATGTCTAATTGATGGCTAATTGATGGCTTATGATGGGTAATTGATGGCGTATGATGGCTAATTCATGGCGTATGATGGCGTATCACGATGGCGTAATCCATCCATGTTATATAGCCTGATATAAACACGGTAACTGACCAATCGCGTGCGTAAGGCACGACTTATTTTATAAATAAATATATAAATATTAAATATGTAAAAATATAAATATATAAATATATAAATATTAAATATATAAATATATAAATGTTTACTAAATAACCAACATAAACTGGGTTTTTCTCTATATCTTGTTTGTTAAGTTTGGACTATCTGAGAGAGTGTTTACCATACTTCACTGTATTATATCTAGGTATCTTAATATAAAATACTCGTAGCGATTGTTGAGTTAAATTATTCTTTACTTTATGTGCCATTTTAATATTTCCAGCTTTTGTAGTCGTGGGAAAATCCTGGAAAAGTGCATGAATTTCAGAACTTTTGGTTTATGGTCTCGTACGTTATTATTCTGTATGTTTAATGTTTAATAAACCTTTACCAACCAACAAACATAACATAAAATAAAATATAAATATAAAAAATAAGAAGTAAATAAATATAACAATATAAGTAAATTTTCACTCTCTGACCAAGGGCCTTCGCTCAAAACGTCAGACTACTTACATGCTATTTCGGCAGTGCACCAACCTTTTTGGATATTTTGTATTTCTACACTGCCTACGCAGTGCACAGCACGTTTTATTACTTAAGTAAATGGAAGGCTGGATAGTGTATGGAAGTAAATGGAAGTAAATGGAAGGCTGGATAGTGGCAGGGGCAAACTTAATTCCCATTTTTGAGCCACTCTCAGATCTTTACGTGTTTTTTATCTTTAGTGAAAGATTTTTAATGTGCGTGAACAAGGATTCCGTGCCAAATGTTGCTGAAACTTTAGGCGCTGCAAAAACGAAGACTCTTTTCACGGTATGTTCAATGGTCACGTTATTTTAACAGCCGTGGTAGAACAGTAAAGCCCGGTTTCCATATGATCGCAATGATCGCAACGATCGCAGAAATAAAGAGTTCTGCGATCATTGCGATCATTGCGATCATATGGAAACCATAAACATTTCTATCTCTGCGATCGTTGCGATCGAAGCCCGATTTCTATATGAATACAACGATCGCAAAGATCGCAACGAGTCGACGATCGTTGCGATCGCTGCGATCGTTGCGATCGCTGCGATCGTTGAGTTCATATAGAAACCGGGCTTTACAATTACAGAACGTTAGAATTGCTCGAGGTGATAACCAATAACTCAACTTCCCAAGTTCAACCATAACTCGACAAGCACGCCAAAATATTAATAATTTCTTTTATAACATAGAATAAGTAAAAAAATAAGAAAACAAGCTTTATTTTGTTGATTAAAAATAATTTGGAGCCTTGCTTGAAACTCGAGTGCTCATCGAAAAATGGAGCGCACACGACAGCCGATCAGAATCAGCGTTCTATTAAATCATTGTTATAAATTGTATTAAATTGGATTGCATTGGATTGCATTTGCAATGTGAATGAAAAATGAAACAATTAAATGAAATAATTAAACACCTAAGAGCGAGAGGTTTTTACGGCAAAATTATCTTGCCCGCCGTCTTTTAATACAGACCAGTCGACGAAGAAGCGAGGTCTGTGCGAAGAGACCAAGTAAGGATAATTTTGCCGTAAAGACCGACCAAACGAGGTTAATCCCCTCGCCCGCCGGCCGGCCGAAGGCCTGAGGGCGAGGGTGCTAATATCGACCGGCGTTTAGTCCCTTATCACGGGAGATGCTAGCGTGTCCTGATAACGGCCGTCCGCGCGACATCGGAAAATTTGGTCCTGGTAACTAGATACTCAGCATTTTAATTAATATTTAAATTGAAACCGTCACATGATTGCGAATGCAAAAAATTGAAACGAATTCAATGGTTTTTTTTCCCAAAAGAGACATAGTTTTTATGAGGAAATAGAAATCCGAGTCCGAGTATGTATTTTGACTTGCTAATTCCAAATCTGTTTTCAGAATTGAAAACGGTTAAATATTGATCGAGATAACGTTCAAAATAATATACGACGAAGTGACCAGCTTATAGCCGACTATTAGTCGGCTATAAGCTGGTCACTTCGTCCTATATTATTTTGAACGTTATCGCGGCTAATATTTAACCGATTTAAACTTTGAAAACAGATTTGGAATTAGCGAGTCAATATATATTAATGTCCTCAACTACTAATAATGCTAAGATTAATACACAGTAAACAAGGCAATGTTTTTGTGGGGTTATGGAAGTGTGGGGCAACTGCTCTATATATTTTTGTTTGTCTGCGATGAGCTGGGTCCTGAGCGGTTCCAAGGGCAGATACTCGTAATTGAAAGCTGGATCTTGAGGAAAGGCGATTAGGACAAATGCTGATTTAGCTGGGTCCTAATCTGCTCAAGACATATACTTTCACCGCGCGGATTTGAGCTGGATCCTGAAAGGCGACTAGAACATATACTCAACGGAGTTGGATCCTAGTCTGCCTTGAAGGACATATACTCCGAGTTGGACCCTTGATCGGGCTCAGGACATATACTCGTATGCAGAAATCAGAGCGATTTTTTAAGTAAAATTGGCTCTAGGCCAGAATGCCAAATTCCGTAAAGAAAACGTGAGGTCTATGGTAAAATTGCGACCTCATACTAGAGCAATTGCCTCCGACGCTTCATTTTTATTTCATAATTCAATTTAAGTCATTGACATTTGCTTGCATTGACACAACATTCCATCTAACATTTTTGCTCTATCCTATCTCCAATTGTTCATTACCATAAATGTCAAGGAAAAGCAGTTCTGATAAGCACGGCCATGAACGATGGCAAAACTGTTCCGCGTCGCCAGTGATTGCCGCATATCTTTAGGTAACAGAATAGTTCAAATCGTCTAATATATAGGTATAACATGATCTTATTTAGTCATTCTTATCATTTTTTAAGCTAAGAGACTATATATCGTGATTAAAGTAACCATATTAAAATATCACACAACACAATATCATTAAAGTAGCCCAAAATTGGCGAAATGAATGAATGAATGAATGAATTTAATACTTATATTGCGCAAGTTACATTGATATGATCAGATGCGCATTACATACAGTTGATAAAACATTAAAAATATGGAACACTTAGGCTATAATATTATAGTAATATTGACGAACAGTCGTAATATAGCTAATAAAAATAAAAATAAAAATTGATTAGTTATAATGCTATAACCAAGCTTATAAGATTCTAATAAGATAGTCTAAAAAGGTAAGTCTTGAGATGGCTTTTAAAAGTACTAATATTGTTAATCATTCTCAGATCCTTTGGGAGGGAATTCCATAACTTTGGTGCAGCAGTTACAAAAGCCCTGTCTCCTGACATAGCTTTAGTCCTGGTTCTTGGAGTAGCCAGTAAACGACTGTCGGACGACCTTAGACCGTAAACTGATGATTTAAGCTCTATTAAGTCACTCAAATACGTTGGCGCAAGGCCATGGATAGCTTTAAAGGTGATCAATATTACTTTAAAGTTAACGCGTGTCCGTATTGGTAACCAGTGCAATTCACGCATGAGCGGTGTGAGATGGCAGTATCTTGGTGCGTTGGAAACTAGCCTCGCAGATGCATTTAGAACACGCTGAAGCTTTTGTAGTTGGTAATCTGGTAGTCCATATAACAAGCTGTTACAGTAATCTATCCGGGAAGTTATAAATGAATGTACTAAAGCTTTCGTTACATCTGGTGATAAATACTTCCGAATTCGTCTGATATTATGCAAGTGGTAGAATGCCGTGCCACTTAACTTACTAATATGACTAGACATGGTTAATTGCGAATCAAACCATGCTCCGAGGTTCCTTACAACAGACACGGGTAGGATCTCTGATGATCCAATCTGGATACTATCAATTTTAACCTTAGCTAACTGTTGCCTATTACCTAGGATTAAGAACTCAGTTTTGTTGTCATTTAGCATACGTTTGTCCGTGATCATCCAATTCTTAATGTCGTTAATGCAGTTGGACATCGACATCAGTGCCGACTCAACGTCAGTGGACACATCGGGACTAAAGGATACGTACAGCTGCGTATCATCCGCATAGCAGTGGACCTGGGGTAGATGATCATTAACAATTTGGAAGAGCTTCCGTGTATATATGGTAAAAAGCAAGGGGCCAAGGCAGGATCCTTGTGGGACTCCATGCTTGAGGGGAAACTTCCGTGAGAGACCCCCATTGACTGAGATACGCTGAGATCGGTCAGATAAATAAGACTTGAACCAAGCCAGAGCCGTCCCATTTATGCCAAGGTCAGACTTTAGACGTTCAATTAGAATATCATGGTGTATGGTGTCGAATGCAGAACTTAAGTCCAACAGGACAAGCAGGGTTACATGTTGATCGTTTATGTTCATCAAAATATCATTTTTGACCTTGAGTAGTGCTGTTTCAGTGCTGTGGTTCTTCTTGTACGCAGACTGCAGTGGGGAATGCAAATCATTGACTGTCATGTGCTGCATTAGCTGATTTGCCGCAGCCCTCTCAGACAGTTTGGATGTATACTGCAGGTTGCTGACAGGGCGAAAATTATTGAAGGCAGTGTCAAGACCCAATTTCTTTAGAATGGGTAACACCAACGCTTCTTTCCAGTCAATCAGCAAAGTGTCCCGACTGCAGTGATAGGTTCACCATATCAGTAATGGCTGGGAGTAGATTATCCAGGAATTGGTGAATCATGGACGTAGGTATTGGATCCAGGCCACATGACTTTTTAGCAGCTTTCACTATCATATCACGTACATCCTCCTCAGATAGAGGCATTGGGTGGGTTTTTCAGTCTTTACTGCTTGCGATCCAAGTCGGAATGATATTGAAGTATGAATTTTACTAAGGTTTATGCCAATATGTTTTACTATGGCACCATTGTTATTTGTGAATGAATCACACAGTCACAGAGTATCTGAACAATAAACAACGATTACTGGGCGCAGTAGCCTACGGGGTTTGGCAAGCAATAATGAAAGTCTATGATAGAGTCTTTCTTTATTTAGACAGTAGTCCCGTTCAGGGCTATATTGTCGTGTAGACAAAGAAGTGGTTTTTGATGACGAGTAGCTCATAAGCTTAGGACTAGTGCGGCCAGTATCGTCCATTAACTCTAATTTTTAGTGCTAAAAATTGTCATTTAATGTCCTCAACTACTAATAATGCTAAGATTAATACACAGTAAACAAGGCAATGTTTTTGTGGGGTTATGGAAGTGTGGGGCAACTGCTCTATATATTTTTGTTTGTCTGCGATGAGCTGGGTCCTGAGCGGTTCCAAGGGCAGATACTCGTAATTGAAAGCTGGATCTTGAGGAAAGGCGATTAGGACAAATGCTGATTTAGCTGGGTCCTAATCTGCTCAAGACATATACTTTCACCGCGCGGATTTGAGCTGGATCCTGAAAGGCGACTAGAACATATACTCAACGGAGTTGGATCCTAGTCTGCCTTGAAGGACATATACTCCGAGTTGGACCCTTGATCGGGCTCAGGACATATACTCGTATGCAGAAATCAGAGCGATTTTTTAAGTAAAATTGGCTCTAGGCCAGAATGCCAAATTCCGTAAAGAAAACGTGAGGTCTATGGTAAAATTGCGACCTCATACTAGAGCAATTGCCTCCACAATCACACATATACAATGTATGTGATCCCCATAGACCGAAAACTAAGTCTTATTCCCCTATCAATCGTTTTGAAACGTCTGCAAGAACATTCACTGGTGAACGAATGTATCTGAGATAACAGTCAGATGACCATCTTCCTAGTGTTTGAATGAGCCAGTGAGGCAAACTCTGTGAAGCGGCTGTTGTAGCCGCTCCAATTCTAAAGCTGTGGCCAGCATAATGTGCATTGTTGTAGCCACCTTGAACCAATAGGGTGCGCAGTTCCTTAGTAAAATTGACTACGTGATAAAGGAACACCGTTTGAGTAGCAGAACAATGGTCCCGCATGGTTTGATGACGTTTGAGAAAGGTAGATTTGAAGAGCCCGCACTGGACAATAAATACTCGAATTGCTGCCAATGGTTATTGTAACTGACGATCGAAACGGATCGGTCTTTGAAGCTTTAATTTTAAGTTGCAAAAAACCAGCTTTATTGTGTTGGTCACTGTGAAAGCTTACATCTGATCGGCTAAGGTGGATGGAGGAATTGAAAGGACCGGAGCAAGTCATTTCTCCAATCCTCAGAAAACCAAAAAATGCTAAAGAAATAGCGGCCCAAAACATTGTTTCATCGTGCGTTGGTACTTTGCGTGAATGCAATAAACGGTGAAAACGTTTGAGGTGTTCTAATGTTATAGGTAAACGCGTCCTTGTAGAAACACCTTTAACTCGCTTTATGCCTCGTAAAATATAGTTCAGACGTTGAAATTTTGGTGATAGGAAGGTCGTAGCCATTAGCCAAATGCATATGGCGAACTGCGGCAAGATACACTTTTATGGTGTCAGGAGTTAAAGTCTTTGCCAGAAAAAACAGCAAAATAAATAAGAACGGTTTCGGTAGTAGGCAGAAGAGGGACATGCTTGTATAAATGGAATTGGTAGTAAAAATTCATAAACTGTTTTTCGCCGCTGCTATAAGTTTTAGTTGTACCTTGGGCTAACGAGGCAATTTGATAACGACGTAAATCAGCGTCTATAAAGACGAGAGAGTTCCTCTGGCAGAAGTTGTGGATGAAGATCTGCATGAGGTGCTAGGCGTCGAAATCTGGTTAGCACTCTACATACGTGTTTACTATATTACGAGAACGTGAGTACCCTTCGTAAAAATTTCTCAAAGGTTTTTATATGGCTCTTTTTCTCACATTTCGGCATCTTCTTCGTGTACCGCACATATAATGGACACAGATTACGTTGTAGACACATCAAGGTTATTTTCTCAAGATTCAGAAGCTTTACAAGAACAAAAACCCTAACCACAACACAAATAAAATAAAGAAATACTAACCATACTTTTAAACTCAACATTTCAGTCATGTAATAGCCCACATTTCCTCAATTTTTTCGTAATTTTTTTAATCTTTTTAGCGGTTGCGTTTATGACCGATCTTTACCGGTTTGTAAAGACTGCTCAGGAACCAATCAGATTGCAGAAAAGCTGCGTTAAGACCGTTCACGAGCCAAACCATATAATAAAAAACACTTAATGACTGGTCCCTCGGGAAACAATGAGATTTAATTCTCGAGATTCGGGGGAATTAAATCTCACTGCTTTCCCGAAGGACCGAAGAAGTGATTTGTTATATATAGCAAAAATACTCAAAGTAGAGAAGATAGACATTTGTCAACGCAACGAAAGATTGCTTTACAAGATAAAAAATACTTTTTTGTAATGCTAGTTTAGCCAGCAAAAAACGTAAAACACCTCAATTATCAACAACGTTTACCTCAAACGAGAAGTACTACGAACAACGTTTTCCATAGGTATCGTATAGGTAGGTTTGTTGGGAGATAAAATATATATGTCCGAACAGTTATCCGAACATCTTTAAATCATCAATAGTTAAACGTACGGAATTGGGAATTTTACAGGAATTCCCTCTGTCACGCGCTATATAACAAGCAAAGTTATTGGCTCTGACTTTATTGAAAACTAATAAAAAGCGGTAATAATGATGTGATTTGTCGATATGACACTTAGAAAAGAGTAACGCACGGAAATTCGAAAAATACGCCACTCCGTTCTCGGATATAGTGTATATATCCATATAATAATATATTGTATTGTACCGTATCGTTGTATTCCTTGTATCGTTTTGGTTTTGGTTAGCTTATATTTTCTGGTTTTAGGACCTTGGAAGGAAGACATTTGACACAGAATTATATATTGTTTGTCATGTTGTTAGAACAGGTTTGATTCGTTCTGTTAGTTTAGTGGCTTCACTTTTAGTGCTTCACTTTTAGCACCTACACTTTTAGTACCTTACCTTTTAGTACCTTCACTTTTAGTACCTTACCTTTTAGTACGTTCACTTTTAGTACCTTACCTTTTAGTACGTTCACTTTTAGTGCCTTACCTTTTAGTTTACTTTTAGTGACTTCACTTTTAGTGCCTTACCTATTAGTTACTAAAAGATAAGGTACTAAAGGTAAGGCACTAAAAGTGAAGACACTAAAAGTGAAGGTACTAAAAGTGAAGGTACTAAAAGTGAAGGTACTAAAAGGTAAGGCACTAAAAGTGAAGGTACTAAAAGTGAAGGTACTAAAAGTGAAGACTAAAAGTGAGGGTCCTTCTTTAAGTACCTTCTTTTAGTGCCTTCACTTTTAGTGCCTTCACTTTTAGTACTTCACTTTTAGTACCTTCACTTTTAGTACCTTCACTTTTAGTAGCTTCACTTTTAGTACCTTCACTTTTAGTACCTTCACTTTTAGTACCTTCACTTTTAGTGCCTTCACTTTTAATCCCTTCACTTTTAGTAACTACTAAAAGGTAAGGTACTGAAGGTAAGGCACTAAAAGTGAAGGCACTAAAAGTGAAGGTACTAAAAGTGAAGGTACTAAAAAGTGAAGGTACTAAATGTGAAGGTACTAAAAGTGAAGGTACTAAAAGTGAAGGTACTAAATGATAAGGCACTAAAAGTGAAGGTACTAAAAGGTAAGGCACTAAAAGTGAAGGTACTAAAAGTGAAGGTACTAAAAGTGAAGGTACTAAAAGTGAAGGTACTAAAAGTGAAGGTACTAAAAGTGAAGGCACTAAAAGTGAAGGCACTAAAAGTGAAGGTACTAAAAGTGAAGGTACTAAAAGTGAAGGTACTAAAATAACTAAAAGTGAAGGTACTAAAAGTGAAGGTACTAAAAGTGAAGGGATTAAAAGTGAAGGCACTAAAAGTGAAGGCACTAAAAGTGAAGGTACTAAAAGTGAAGGTACTAAAAGGAAGGTACTAAAAGTGAAGGTACTAAAAGTGAAGGTACTAAAAGTGAAGGTACTAAAAGTGAAGGTACTAAAAGTGAAGGTACTAAAAGTGAAGGCACTAAAAGTGAAGGCACTAAAAGTGAAGGTACTGAAAGTGAAGGTACTAAAAGATAAGGTACTAAAAGATAAGGTACTAAAAGATAAGGTACTAAAAGTGAAGGTACTAAAAGTGAAGGTACTAAAAGAAGGTACTAAAAGTGAAGGTACTAAAAGTGAAGGTACTAAAAGTGAAGGTACTAAAAGTGAAGGTACTAAAAGTGAAGGTACTAATAACTAAAAGTGAAGGTACTAAAAGTGAAGGTACTAAAAGTGAAGGGATTAAAAGTGAAGGCACTAAAAGTGAAGGCACTAAAAGTGAAGGTACTAAAAGTGAAGGTACTAAAAGAAGGTACTAAAAGTGAAGGTACTAAAAGTGAAGGTACTAAAAGTGAAGGTACTAAAAGTGAAGGTACTAAAAGTGAAGGCACTAAAAGTGAAGGTACTAAAAGTGAAGGCACTAAAGTGAAGGTACTAAAAGTGAAGGCACTAAAAGTGAAGGTGCTAAAAGTGAAGGTACTAAAAGTGAAGGTACTAAAAGTGAAGGTACTAAAAGTGAAGGTACTAAAAGTGAAGGTACTAAAAGTGAAGTTACTAAAAGCTAAGGCACTAAAAAGTGAAGGTACTAAAAGCTAAGGCACTAAAAGTGAAGGTACTAAAAGTGAAGGTTACTAATAACTAAAAGTGAAGGTACTAATAACTAAAAGTGAAGGCACTAAAAGTGAAGGCACTAAAAGTGAAGGCACTAAAAGTGAAGGCACTAAAAGTGAAGGTACTAAAAGAAGGTACTACTAAAAGGTAAGGTACTAAAAGTGAAGGTACTAAAAGGTAAGGCACTAAAAGTGAAGACACTAAAAGTGAAGGTCCTTCACTTTTAGTACCTTCACTTTTAGTACCTTCACTTTTAGTACCTTATCTTTTTGTAGTACCTTCTTTTAGTACCTTCACTTTTAGTACCTTCCCTTTTAGTACCTTCACTTTTAGTACCTTCACTTTTAGTGCCTTCATTTTTAGTACCTTCACTTTTAGTACCTTCACTTTTAGTACCTTCACTTTTAGTACCTTCACTTTTAGTGCCTTCACTTTTAGTACCTTCACTTTTAGTGCCTTCACTTTTAGTGCCTTACCTTTAGTACCTTCACTTTTAGTGCCTTCACTTTTAGTGCCTTACCTTTAGTACCTTACCATTTAATAGTACCTTCTTTTAGTACCTTCACTTTTAGTAGCTTCACTTTTAGTAGCTTCAATTTTAGTACCTTCACTTTTAGTGCCTTCACTTTTAGTGTCTTCACTTTTAGTACCTTCACTTTTAGTACCTTCACTCTTAATAGTACCTTACCTTTTAGTAGTACCTTACCTTTTAGTAGTACCTTCACTTTTAGTACCTTACCTTTTAGTACCTTACCTTTTAGTAGTACCTTCACTTTTAGTACCTTCACTTTTAGTACCTTCACTTTTAGTGCCTTCACTTTTAGTGCCTTCACTTTTAGTACCTTCACTTTTAGTACCTTCACTTTTAGTACCTTCACTTTCATTACCTTCACTTTTAGTACCTTCACTTTTAGTGCCTTCACTTTTAGTGCCTTCACTTTTAGTACCTTCACTTTTAGTACCTTCACTTTTAGTACCTTACCTTCAGTACCTTACCTTTTAGTAGTACCTTCTTTTAGTGCCTTCACTTTTAGTGCTTTCACTTTTAGTACCTTCACGTTTAGTACCTTCACTTTTAGTACCTTCACTTTTAGTACCTTCACATTTAGTACCTTCACTTTTAGTACCTTCACTTTTAGTGCCTTCACTTTTAGTGCCTTCACTTTTAGTACCTTCACTTTTAGTACCTTCACTTTTAGTACCTTCACTTTTAGTACCTTCACTTTTAGTACCTTCACTTTTAGTACCTTTACTTTTAGTACCTTTACTTTTAGTACCTTCACTTTTAGTACCTTCACTTTTAGTGCCTTCACTTTTAGTGCCTTCACTTTTAGTACCTTCACTTTTAGTGCCTTCACTTTTAGTGCCTTCACTTTTAGTACCTTCACTTTTAGTGCCTTCACTTTTAGTGCCTTCACTTTTAGTAGTATCTTCACTTGTAGTGCCTTATCTTTTAGTGCCTTCACTTTTAGTGCCTTCACTTTTAGTGACTTTACTTTTAGTACCTTCACTTTTAGTACCTTCACTTTTAGTACCTTCACTTTTAGTACCTTTACTTTTAGTACCTTCACTTTTAGTACCTTTACTTGTAGTACCTTCACTTTTAGTACCTTCACTTTTAGTACCTTCACTTTTAGTACCTTCACTTTTAGTGCCTTCACTTTTAGTACCTTCACTTTTAGTGCCTTCACTTTTAGTGCCTTACCTTTAGTACCTTCACTTTTAGTGCCTTCACTTTTAGTGCCTTACCTTTAGTACCTTACCATTTAATAGTACCTTCTTTTAGTAGCTTCACTTTTAGTAGCTTCACTTTTAGTACCTTACCTTTTAGTAGTACCTTCACTTTTAGTACCTTCACTTTTAGTGCCTTCACTTTTAGTACCTTCACTTTTAGTACCTTCACTTTTAGTGACTTCACTTTTAGTACCTTCACTTTTAGTACCTTCACTTTCAGTATCTTCACTTTTAGTACCTTCACTTTTAGTGCCTTCACTTTTAGTGCCTTCACTTTTAGTACCTTCACTTTTAGTACCTTCACTTTTAGTACCTTCACTTTTAGTACCTTACCTTCAGTACCTTACCTTTTAGTAGTACCTTCTTTTAGTGACTTATCTTTTAGTGCCTTCACTTTTAGTACCTTCACTTTTAGTGCCTTCACTTTTTAGTGCCTTCACTTTTAGTACCTTTACTTTTAGTACTTCACTTTTAGTACCTTCGCTTTTAGTACCTTCACTTTTAGTACCTTCACTTTTAGTACCTTTTAGTACCTTACCTTTTAGTAGTATCTTCACTTTTAGTGACTTATCTTTTAGTACCTTCACTTTTAGTACCTTTACTTTTAGTACCTTCACTTTTAGCATGGATAGTAAATAGACTGGATAGGAAACTAAGATCACGTGCGACGTTTCCAGCGTGCTGATTGGTTTAGGCACCAGTTGGTCGCGTGAAAACCTAGTTGCAAATCGTGATGTCACAAAATCACCATAAATCGCAACGTTTAGCAATAATAGAGCTAAAAATGATAGTCAAACTACCAAAAAATATCACAATGCCACTTTACGATGGAATATCCGACTACCATTACTCATTTTAGGCGAAAAGATCCAACTTTAGACGGTGAAAAACCGTCGCAAATTTCAACTAAAACAACGGTAGTTTTGCGAACGCCAGTTTCTTCACCACAAAACGAAAACAGCTGAAACAAAGACGAACAACATTTACCTCGATCATTTGGTCGTTGGCTTAGGCAGGTTTGTAAGACGATGAAACATTTTGGAATCTCAATATAGCTACTTGAATACGAAAATATGGAGAAGTCGAAGAGAAACTCAGTAAAATCTGTGTACTCGTGACATCACGAATTTCAACTAGGTTTCCACGCTGACGTCAACCAGTTTCCTATCCAGTCTATTTACTATCCATGCTTTTAGTAACTTCACTTTTAGTACCTTCACTTTTAGTACCTTCACTTTTAATACGTTCACTTTTAGTACCTTCACTTTTAGTACCTTCTTTTAGTACCTTCACTTTTAGTACCTTCACTTTTAGTACCTTCACTTTTAGTACCTTCACTTTTAGTATCTTCACTTTTAGTACCTTCACTTTTAGTGACTTCACTTTTAGTACCTTCACTTTTAGTACCTTCACTTTTAGTACCTTCACTTTTAGTACCTTCACTTTTAGTGACTTCACTTTTAGTGCCTTACCTATTAGTGACTTTACTTTTAGTACCCTCACTTTTAGTACCTTGACTTTTAGTGCCGTATCTTTTAGTACCTTGACTTTTAGTACCTTCACTTTTAGTACCTTCACTTTTAGTACCTTCACTTTTAGTGCCTTCACTTTTAGTACCTTCACTTTTAGTACCTTCACTTGTAGTGCCTTATCTTTTAGTGCCTTCACTTTTAGTGACTTCACTTTTAGTGACTTCACTTTTAGTACCTTCACTTTTAGTACCTTCACTTTTAGTACCTTCACTTTTAGTGCCTTCACTTTTAGTGCCTTACCTTTAGTACCTTACCTTTTAGTAGTATCTTCACTTTTAGTGACTTATCTTTTAGTGCCTTCACTTTTAGTACCTTCACTTTTAGTGCCTTCACTTTTAGTGCCTTCACTTTTAGTACCTTTACTTTTAGTACCTTCACTTTTAGTACCTTCACTTTTAGTACCTTCACTTTTAGTGCCTTCACGTTTAGTGCCTTCACTTTTAGTGCCTTCACTTTTAGTTTCCCTACCTTTAGTACCTTACCTTTTAGTAGTATCTTCACTTTTAGTGACTTATCTTTTAGTGTCTTCACTTTTAGTGACTTATCTTTTAGTACCTTTACTTTTAGTACCTTCACTTTTAGTACCTTCACTTTTAGTACCTTCACTTTTAGTAACTTCACTTTTAGTACCTTCACTTTTAGTACCTTCACTTTTAATACGTTCACTTTTAGTACCTTCACTTTTAGTGCCTTCACTTTTAGTGCCTTCACTTTTAGTACCTTCACTTTTAGTACCTTCACTTGTAGTGCCTTATCTTTTAGTGCCTTCACTTTTAGTTACTTCACTTTTAGTGACTTCACTTTTAGTGCCTTCACTTTTAGTACCTTCACTTTTAGTACCTTCACTTTTAGTACCTTCACTTTTAGTACCTTCACTTTTAGTAGTACCTTCTTTTAGTACCTTCACTTTTAGTGCCTTCACTTTTAGTACCTTCACTTTTAGTACCTTCACTTTTAGTACCTTCACTTTTAGTAGCACCTTCTTTTAGTACCTTCACTTTTAGTACCTTCACTTTTAGTACCTTCACTTTTGGTACCTTCACTTTTAGTACCTTCACTTTTAGTACCTTCACTTTTAGTACCTTCACTTTTAGTACCTTCACTCTTAGTACCTTCACTTTTAGTGACTTCACTTTTAGTGCCTTCACTTTTAGTTTCCCTACCTTTAGTACCTTACCTTTTAGTAGTATCTTCACTTTTTAGTGACTTATCTTTTAGTGTCTTCACTTTTAGTGACTTATCTTTTAGTACCTTTACTTTTAGTACCTTCACTTTTAGTACCTTCACTTTTAGTACCTTCACTTTTAGTAACTTCACTTTTAGTACCTTCACTTTTAGTACCTTCACTTTTAATACGTTCACTTTTAGTACCTTCACTTTTAGTGCCTTCACTTTTAGTGCCTTCACTTTTAGTACCTTCACTTTTAGTACCTTCACTTGTAGTGCCTTATCTTTTAGTGCCTTCACTTTTAGTTACTTCACTTTTAGTGACTTCACTTTTAGTGCCTTCACTTTTAGTACCTTCACTTTTAGTACCTTCACTTTTAGTACCTTCACTTTTAGTAGTACCTTCTTTTAGTACCTTCACTTTTAGTGCCTTCACTTTTAGTACCTTCACTTTTAGTACCTTCACTTTTAGTACCTTCACTTTTAGTAGCACCTTCTTTTAGTACCTTCACTTTTAGTACCTTCACTTTTAGTACCTTCACTTTTGGTACCTTCACTTTTAGTACCTTCACTTTTAGTACCTTCACTTTTAGTACCTTCACTTTTAGTACCTTCACTCTTAGTACCTTCACTTTTAGTGACTTCACTTTTAGTACCTTCAGTTTTAGTTAACACGTTTCAGACTTATTTGTTATTTGCTAGGCTGTATTATTCATTTTCAATCTAATTCCCGCCTTGTACCTCAATTGCTACAATTTGTAATACTTATAAACGTTTACTAGCTGCTGCTTATATTCCTTTGTTTCTCCTTCACATAAAGGACAGATGCACAGCGAACTGAAAAAGAGGGCCGCTGTGAATTTTCGACGGCCATTCGCTTGTGGAGGTAATTCAAATTAAATTTATCTTGTCACATGCTGGTATAATTTTTAAATCTTACTGTCTCTCGCTGGGGTGGCGCCAGAATGATTCCTACACAGGCGCTTAGGTAGCCACTGTTGCCGGTGCAATCGCGTGGAAAGTCGAAACTTTTAAGGTCTAGAGTGGAGAAAATTGGCGGAGAAAATCGATAGTTTTTATATGAAACATTGACGATCAAACTCGATGTGCCAGACTGATAGTTCAATATTCTTCTGTGATATAATTTTTTTGTCCTGTAGTTTTAAATGTCCAGGAAAACATCTGTTTAGAAGATGATTATTTTGGAGAAGATAAGACGTTTTCTGTTCCACTTTATTTGTAAGTATTTTTTTGCTATTGGCATTTTAATTGCGTGTTTTGAGCTGAAACATTTGTTCATTTGATACAGATATAATTGTGACGATTTTACTCGTCGACGTGGGCGTTGCTATTTTCTTATATTAATTTTTATTACTTAAAGCCTAGATATCTAACATAAAATAAATAACATACGTAACTAATAAGTATACGGTCAATGAGTTCACTTTTAAAAACGTTCTAAGCAATAAAGGATATGTTCCGATTTTCCTAGCGGCCTCTGTTATACTTCACGCGATTGCAATATCCACGGTACCACTTTCAGGTTAGTGTAGTTACTAGGTTTCCATCATAATGCGGTGAGGATCTCGGTAGAGTTGATGGCTTTAACCACGCAGACCTTTGATACGGCAGGACTTCAAATGGAAGATTCTGATCCAGAAGAACACGCAACCACAGCACTCCCGGCTAGCCAACGAAGACCTTAACATGCCGTGTACTTCTAATGGTTTTGATTGGTGAAAATCTTCTTCTAATACTGTCCAACGATCTCTTCTTTATCCTGTCTGTTCTGGTCACCTCTCCGAACAAAGTTTTTCCTCTCTCGAAGCGACACGAGCCGCGGCTTTTATTGCGTAGTCGTTTACTAACTTTCGTAATCATTACATTCTTAATAGTCCCTAGGGGTTACAGTAATGTAGCAACGCAACTCACCAAGTCTAGTGCTGAATTTCAAATGTTACTCAGTGAACCTAAGATATCTAAAAAGAAGGCAACACACTTCCCCTTGAGGTTCCCAAAGCATGTGTCTCCGGATGCCTTGAAATTTTAAAGTGTCTTCAGTTGGCTATTTCAATTGTGCATAATCAGGCTGATAATTGAAAACTGTTCTGCAACTTTATAAGTCAGAGTAATTTTCAATAGGCAATTAGGTAAGTTAGAAGTCAATTAAAGTTATATTATATATTTTATATTTCACCAATTACAGATGTACTAATGATGGTGATTTCCATAATATGCACGAAGGCCTCGTACGAAAAATCTCCAGCAAGTATTCGACATCTTCTGTTGGATTAAGTATGTTTTTATTATTGCTATAATGGATTAATTTAAGGTAGAAAGGTAAAAGAGAAAGTTGTTTTGAAAAATGTGGGATTTTGCGAGCTTGGATATAAAAGACGAGCGTGGAAGTTTGTCAAACTCACATCATAAAAAGTCTCTTGAACCGCAACCTACCGGTTTCTAAGGATATGAGCTTGACGATTGTCCATATCGTCTGTCTACTCCAAACTCCCACATTCACTATATCGCTGTGTATATATATATATATAATATATATATATATATATATATATATATATATATATATATATATATATATATATATATATATATATATATATTATATTTTCGCTTACCTCAAAACTGGTCTGCTACAACTTGTTTCATCTGTAAAAGAATCTTCAGGCAGTGACAATATCGAAAGGGATGACCGCTTATTTATAGGCTTTCTGCCGGAAAGTGGGGGCGTATGTGGGGGACAAAGCATGAGGTCATGGCTTTGTTTGCGTTGATTACGCGAAATTTATTACGATGACGACACTGTGAAATTATTTCCGCTCTTTTGTTGAGTAAACTATTCTTATTTTTTTCTTTTAAAATACAAAATTTTTCTTCTAAACATAAATTGCATCGTTTTGATCCTCCTGTGTACGAAATAGAATGTTTTAGAAATTTGCCAATTAATACTGAAATCTTTATTGTTTTCTTTCAATGTCCAAATATATTTCGAAAGTTCGGTGTCATTTTCATGCTTTTTATGTTGAAAAGATTTAGTGTGGTTGGCCAATCGCTCTTTGAATGTGGTTGCAGTCATACCAATGTAGTGTTTTGTTTCGTTTGTGATGTTTACTGTCACTGTTGCTTTGTATACTATGTCTCTAGTCATGCATTGTTCTTGAAGCGGGCAAATGGTGTTCTCTCTACAACTGCAATTAGTAGCGTCCCTATCCTGCGGTTTGATGTTCCTAGCTATGCGTGCATTGTGCTTAGTGATTATTGACTTAACATTGTTCATGCAGCTGTAACTTACTTTAACTGTATTTCTGTTAAAAATCTTATGGAGCTTGTGGTGCGGAGGGAAATGTTTGTCAATTAGGCTAAGGAAATTACGTCCTATGTTAGTGCTGACACTCTTGCTAAATGGTGGGTTGAACCAAATGATATTGCGTTGCCTATTCCTACGTGGTCGTTGCGGTGTATCATGAGTGTAGCTAAGTTCATGATTAAAGTTGCTGTGCCTAAGCGCGTTCTGATATAAGGGTGCAGATTCCTGAAAAGTTTGCTCATCTGACGAAAGGAGTTTAATGCGTTTGTTAATTGATGCAGGTAGTTGCCTTGTTATGCTTGGTGGATGGTTAGAGTGCATATTTATGTATAGCGGATCGTCATTGGGCTTCCTATAGGGCCTATAGTTTCCATTGTTAAGGTCGAAAGTTACATCTAAAAAGTTTACTATACGTAAATTTGATTCGGCGGTGATTTTTAGGTCAAATTGCTCGAAAATTTTGTGGAGATCTTTTCTTGTTTTGTCTGCTAAACGTGCTGATTTACTTTTTATGATAGCCAAACCGTCATCTCTATATAGGCCGATGCTTTCTTTGCCAAATTTCTTACTTAGGTGGTTTAAAATGAAAAGGCCTACGAGCTCACAAATTTCCGCGCCGTCGAAACTGCCCATGGTAACGTCGAACAAATTCTTGCTATCTTTTTTTATCCATGAAATTCCGCTATTGAAAAGGAGAGATTTTCTAGCGTGTTTTATTATTGAAATGTTGTTTTGAGGTATAGTAGCCAAATTTGAAGCCCAGGACAGAGCTTGGTCCAATAGTTTTTCAGAAATAGATGGATAGAAATCGACAATGTCAAATGAAATGAAACTGTGTCTGTCCTTATCTTTTATATTGCCAAACCACTCAATAACTTGTTTTGTATTTCTCCATTGATTTAAATTCAGTTTTTGTCTCAAATTAGAATTAATTTTGTCCAAAATAGCTTTGCTTAGTTTTCCGGATTCGCTTTTGGCGGGGTTAATTAATCGACATTTTGGGTTGTTTTCGAAATTTTCTTTGTGGTCTTTTAAAGATATAAATGCTTCGCGTTTTTTCATTTTTTCAATTCTGTCGCCGATTCCTAAATTGTTCGAAATGTCTTTTAGTTCTGAGTCAATTTCATCTATAGAGTCCTCGGATCCATGCTTATATGTTTTTGTGATGTTGTCATGTAAGAGGTTGTTGTATATGTCGGGCGGGGTTTCATAAATATTCCGAGTTTTGTCTGCAAAAATGAAAATGTTGGGAGACGTATTAATTTTCTTTAAATCGTTAGCCAAAGATTTCTGAAATTGGTTCCTATATGGCCGGAATTGTACATTCTCGATTAGTTTTATAAGTTCGTCTTCGAAGGGTTTCATATCTGGAATCGGAGGAGGTGTTTTGTTGGACGCAAGGCCGAAATGGTTCTTTTGGTTCTCACTATTTTTGTTTTTAAGAAAGAAATTGGCTTTCCATCTCATACGTTTTAATATACTTTCCACTTTTTCAATCAAATTCTTCAAATAAGCGTCCTGTGAGGTAAGCGAAAATATAATATATTTGCTCTAACTATATGTTGTTGAGCACTCTTTGCATTTCGTAGACCAAAACCTACACGTATATTTGCACCCGTATATCGGTTGTGCACTCTTGTTTACGTTATTCATTCCTATCTAACCTTAAAATGCGGCAATTCCGATTTGACTATTCGCTAAAGAATATCCCTATACCATCACAGGACGCTTATTTGAAGAATTTGATTGAAAAAGTGGAAAGTATATTAAAACGTATGAGATGGAAAGCCAATTTCTTTCTTAAAAACAAAAATAGTGAGAACCAAAAGAACCATTTCGGCCTTGCGTCCAACAAAACACCTCCTCCGATTCCAGATATGAAACCCTTCGAAGACGAACTTATAAAACTAATCGAGAATGTACAATTCCGGCCATATAGGAACCAATTTCAGAAATCTTTGGCTAACGATTTAAAGAAAATTAATACGTCTCCCAACATTTTCATTTTTGCAGACAAAACTCGGAATATTTATGAAACCCCGCCCGACATATACAACAACCTCTTACATGACAACATCACAAAAACATATAAGCATGGATCCGAGGACTCTATAGATGAAATTGACTCAGAACTAAAAGACATTTCGAACAATTTAGGAATCGGCGACAGAATTGAAAAAATGAAAAAACGCGAAGCATTTATATCTTTAAAAGACCACAAAGAAAATTTCGAAAACAACCCAAAATGTCGATTAATTAACCCCGCCAAAAGCGAATCCGGAAAACTAAGCAAAGCTATTTTGGACAAAATTAATTCTAATTTGAGACAAAAACTGAATTTAAATCAATGGAGAAATACAAAACAAGTTATTGAGTGGTTTGGCAATATAAAAGATAAGGACAGACACAGTTTCATTTCATTTGACATTGTCGATTTCTATCCATCTATTTCTGAAAAACTATTGGACCAAGCTCTGTCCTGGGCTTCAAATTTGGCTACTATACCTCAAAACAACATTTCAATAATAAAACACGCTAGAAAATCTCTCCTTTTCAATAGCGGAATTTCATGGATAAAAAAAGATAGCAAGAATTTGTTCGACGTTACCATGGGCAGTTTCGACGGCGCGGAAATTTGTGAGCTCGTAGGCCTTTTCATTTTAAACCACCTAAGTAAGAAATTTGGCAAAGAAAGCATCGGCCTATATAGAGATGACGGTTTGGCTATCATAAAAAGTAAATCAGCACGTTTAGCAGACAAAACAAGAAAAGATCTCCACAAAATTTTCGAGCAATTTGACCTAAAAATCACCGCCGAATCAAATTTACGTATAGTAAACTTTTTAGATGTAACTTTCGACCTTAACAATGGAAACTATAGGCCCTATAGGAAGCCCAATGACGATCCGCTATACATAAATATGCACTCTAACCATCCACCAAGCATAACAAGGCAACTACCTGCATCAATTAACAAACGCATTAAACTCCTTTCGTCAGATGAGCAAACTTTTCAGGAATCTGCACCCTTATATCAGAACGCGCTTAGGCACAGCAACTTTAATCATGAACTTAGCTACACTCATGATACACCGCAACGACCACGTAGGAATAGGCAACGCAATATCATTTGGTTCAACCCACCATTTAGCAAGAGTGTCAGCACTAACATAGGACGTAATTTCCTTAGCCTAATTGACAAACATTTCCCTCCGCACCACAAGCTCCATAAGATTTTTAACAGAAATACAGTTAAAGTAAGTTACAGCTGCATGAACAATGTTAAGTCAATAATCACTAAGCACAATGCACGCATAGCTAGGAACATCAAACCGCAGGATAGGGACGCTACTAATTGCAGTTGTAGAGAGAACACCATTTGCCCGCTTCAAGAACAATGCATGACTAGAGACATAGTATACAAAGCAACAGTGACAGTAAACATCACAAACGAAACAAAACACTACATTGGTATGACTGCAACCACATTCAAAGAGCGATTGGCCAACCACACTAAATCTTTTCAACATAAAAAGCATGAAAATGACACCGAACTTTCGAAATATATTTGGACATTGAAAGAAAACAATAAAGATTTCAGTATTAATTGGCAAATTCTAAAACATTCTATTTCGTACACAGGAGGATCAAAACGATGCAATTTATGTTTAGAAGAAAAATTTTGTATTTTAAAAGAAAAAAATAAGAATAGTTTACTCAACAAAAGAGCGGAAATAATTTCACAGTGTCGTCATCGTAATAAATTTCGCGTAATCAACGCAAACAAAGCCATGACCTCATGCTTTGTCCCCCACATACGCCCCCACTTTCCGGCAGAAAGCCTATAAATAAGCGGTCATCCCTTTCGATATTGTCACTGCCTGAAGATTCTTTTACAGATGAAACAAGTTGTAGCAGACCAGTTTTGAGGTAAGCGAAAATATAATATATTTGCTCTAACTATATGTTGTTGAGCACTCTTTGCATTTCGTAGACCAAAACCTACACGTATATATATATATATATATATATATATATATATACTAAAACAGATTTGTAACAGAGTGCTCGATACCATTAGAGGTAGAGCGTTTATAAAAGAGTTAGAATGTTTTCGTCACTACTCTGAGTTTCACGCGTAATGCGATCTTCGTGAAACTCAGCATTCTAACTGATGAAAACTCATGACGAAAGCATTCTAACTCTTTTATATATATATATATATACAAAACAATACTGGTATCTAGTAAGATGGACTCGTCGATGAGAGACTTTTTCTAAGTACACGACCTTAACGCAAATGAGATTAATCCAATTATAAGATTACAAGTTCGAGGAGCATGCGCATTCAATAACTATCGTACGCATGTGCATTCATAACTATAACTAACCACATTCGCTAATATACAATATTGTTCACAGTTACAACATTGTTTACAGTTGATAGCACAACATTTTTCACAGTTGGCAGCACAACAATGTTCTCAGTTGGCAGCACAACATTGTTCACAGTTGGTAGCACAATAGTGTTTACAGTTGATAGCACAACATTTTCACAGTTGGCAGCACAACAATGTTCACAGTTGGCAGCACAACATTGTTCACAGTTGGCAGCACAACATTGTTCACAGTCGGCAGCACAACAATGTTCACAGTTTGCAGCACAACATTGTTCACAGTTGGTAGCACAACATTATTCACAGCATAACGTTATTCACATTTGGCAGCACAACATTGTTCACAGTTGGTAGCACAACATTGTTCACAGTGGGAAGCACAACATTGTTCACAGTCGGAAGCACGACATTGTTCACAGTGGGAAGCACAACATTGTTCACAGTCGGAAGCACGACATTGTTCACAGTGGGAAGCACAACATTGTTCACAGTGGGAAGCACAACATTGTTCACAGTGGGAAGCACAACATTGTTTACAGTGGGAAGCACAACATTGTTCACAGTGGGAAGAACAACATTGTTCACAGTGGGAAGCACAACATTGTTTACAGTGGGAAGCACAACATTGTTCACAGTGGGAAGAACAACATTGTTCACAGTGGGAAGCACAACATTGTTCACAGTGGGAAGCACAACATTGTTCACAGTGGGAAGAACAACATTGTTCACAGTTGACAGCACAACATTGTTCACAGTGGGAAGCACAACATTGTTCACAGTGGGAAGCACAACATTGTTCACAGTGGGAAGCACAACATTGTTCACAGTGGGAAGCACAACATTGTTCACAGTAGGAAGCACAACATTGTTCCAGTAGGAAGCTCAACATTGTTCACAGTTGACAGCACAACATTGTTCACAATGGGAAGCACAACATTGTTCACAGTGGGAAGCACAACATTGTTCACAGTGGGAAGCACAACATTGTTTACGCGTGTAAATTGAAAATAGTAGTTTTATTGTTATTTAGTGACCGAGATGTCTCATTTTTTTCAGGCATGGACGTATCGTTAAAGTTGTTCAATGGAGATCGTGAGAAGGTGAGGTGACAACAGAGGAAAAGTGTAGCAGGATATTAAAGTGTGAACTACATGTAGGCAGCAAATTTAACCGAGTATAATTAAACCGAGTATAATTAACATTTGGAAGCGTGATTTTTTGTATAGTGCTGAAAGAATATACTTTCAGCACTCGATAGAAATTTCCTTTAAAACCGGTTAAATGGATTTTCCATGTTTTCTTGCTAGTCTTTCAAATGCTTAAAGTTGCATTTGCTTTCGCTCCATTATTAGAGTTGTAATTTCCGTTTTAGAGTAATTTTCTCTTTTAACATGTTACTCCACCATGCTGTCACTAGACGTTCATATATAACCAGCTTGTTTCAGCTTGACTCAGCTTGGTTCGTGACCACCATTCATAACATGTAGTATTTAGTGGCATGCCTGTAAACTTGCCAAATCTGAGTAACATTGTATTGCATTATTAGACTAAAATCTAAAACCATTAACAAACACCAACACCAACATATGACCAACATCTAAAACCAGTAGCAACAGTACACCAACATCTAAAACCAGCACCAACAATACACCAACATCTAAAACCAGCACCAACAATACACCAACATATAAAACCAGCGCCAACAGTACACCAACATCTAAAACCAGCAGCAACAGTACACCAACATCTAAAACCAGCACCAACAGTACACCAACATCTAAAAGCAGCACCAACAATACACCAACATCTAAAACCAGCAGCAACAGTACACCAACATCTAAAACCAGCAGCAACAGTACACCAACATCTAAAACCAGCACCAACAGTACACCAACATATAAAACCAGCAACAACATAACACCAACATCTAAAACCAGCAGCAACAGTACATCAACATCTAAAACCAGCACCAACAGTACACCAACATATAAAACCAGCAGCAACAGTACACCAACATCTAAAACCAGCACCAACAATACACCAACATCTAAAACCAGCACCAACAATACACCAACATATAAAACCAGCGCCAACAGTACACCAACATCTAAAACCAGCAGCAACAGTACACCAACATCTAAAACCAGCACCAACAGTACACCAACATCTAAAAGCAGCACCAACAATACACCAACATCTAAAACCAGCAGCAACAGTACACCAACATCTAAAACCAGCAGCAACAGTACACCAACATCTAAAACCAGCACCAACAGTACACCAACATATAAAACCAGCAACAACATAACACCAACATCTAAAACCAGCAGCAACAGTACATCAACATCTAAAACCAGCACCAACAGTACACCAACATATAAAACCAGCAGCAACAGTACACCAACATCTAAAACCAGCACCAACAATACACCAACATCTAAAACCAGCAGCAACAGTACACCAACATATAAAACCAGCAGCAACAGTACACCAACATATAACACCAGCAACAACAATACACCAACATATAAAACCAGCAGCAACAGTACACCAACATATAAAACCAGCACCAACAATACACCAACATATAAAACCAGCACCAACAGTACACCAACATATAAAACCAGCACCAACAGTACACCAACATATAAAACCAGCACCAACAGTACACCAACATATAAAACCAGCACCAACAGTACACCAACATATAAAACCAGCACCAACAGTACACCAACATATAAAACCAGCACCAACAGTACACCAACATATAAAACCAGCACCAACAGTACACCAACATATAAAACCAGCACCAACAGTACACCAACATATAAAACCAGCACCAACAGTACACCAACATATAAAACCAGCACCAACAGTACACCAACATATAAAACCAGCACCAACAGTACACCAACATATAAAACCAGCACCAACAGTACACCAACATAAAAAACCAGCAGCAACATATGACCAACATATAAAACCAGCAGCAACAGTACACCAACATCTAAAACCAGCACCAACAATACACCAACATATAAAGCCAGCAGCAACAGTACACCAACATCTAAAACCAGCACCAACAGTACACCAACATCTAAAACCAGCAACAACAATACACCAACATCTAAAACCAGCAGCAACAGTACACCACATCTAAAAGCAGCACCAACAATACACCAACATCTAAAACCAGCAGCAACAGTACACCAACATCTAAAAGCAGCACCAACAATACACCAACATCTAAAAGCAGCACCAACAATACACCAACATCTAAAACCAGCAGCAACAGTACACCAACATCTAAAACCAGCACCAACAGTACACCAACATATAAAACCAGCAACAATATAACACCAACATCTAAAACCAGCAGCAACAGTACATCAACATCTAAAACCAGCAGCTACAGTACACCAACATATAAAACCAGCAGCAACAGTACACCAACATATAACACCAGCAACAACAATACACCAACATATAAAACCAGCAGCAACAGTACACCAACATATAAAACCAGCACCAACAATACACCAACATATAAAACCAGCACCAACAGTACACCAACATATAAAACCAGCAGCAACAGTACACCAACATCTAAAAGCAGCACCAACAGTACACCAACATATAAAACCAGCACCAACAGTACACCAACATATAAAACCAGCAGCAACATATGACCAACATATAAAACCAGCAGCAACAGTACACCAACATCTAAAACCAGCACCAACAGTACCCCAACATATAAAACCAGCACCAACAGTACACCAACATATAAAACCAGCAACAACAGTACACCAACATATAAAACCAGCAGCAACAGTACACCAACATCTAAAACCAGCACCAACAGTACACCAACATATAAAACCAGCAGCAACAGTACACCAACATATAAAACCAGCACCAACAGTACACCAACATCTAAAACCAGCAGCAACATATCACCAACATATAAAACCAGCACCAACAGTACACCAACATATAAAACCAGCAGCAACAGTACACCAACATCTAAAACCAGCACCAACAGTACACCAACATATAAAACCAGCAACAACAGTACACCAACATCTAAAACCAGCACCAACAGTACACCAACATATAAAACCAGCAGCAACAGTACACCAACATCTAAAACCAGCACCAACAATACACCAACATATAAAGCCAGCAGCAACAGTACACCAACATCTAAAACCAGCAACAACAATACACCAACATCTAAAGCCAGCAACAACAATACACCAACATCTAAAACCAGCAGCAACAGTACACCACATCTAAAAGCAGCACCAACAATACACCAACATCTAAAACCAGCAGCAACAGTACACCAACATCTAAAAGCAGCACCAACAATACACCAACATCTAAAAGCAGCACCAACAATACACCAACATCTAAAACCAGCAGCAACAGTACACCAACATCTAAAACCAGCACCAACAGTACACCAACATATAAAACCAGCAACAATATAACACCAACATCTAAAACCAGCAGCAACAGTACATCAACATCTAAAACCAGCAGCTACAGTACACCAACATATAAAACCAGCAGCAACAGTACACCAACATATAACACCAGCAACAACAATACACCAACATATAAAACCAGCAGCAACAGTACACCAACATATAAAACCAGCACCAACAATACACCAACATATAAAACCAGCACCAACAGTACACCAACATATAAAACCAGCAGCAACAGTACACCAACATCTAAAAGCAGCACCAACAGTACACCAACATATAAAACCAGCACCAACAGTACACCAACATATAAAACCAGCAGCAACATATGACCAACATATAAAACCAGCAGCAACAGTACACCAACATCTAAAACCAGCACCAACAGTACCCCAACATATAAAACCAGCACCAACAGTACACCAACATATAAAACCAGCAACAACAGTACACCAACATATAAAACCAGCAGCAACAGTACACCAACATCTAAAACCAGCACCAACAGTACACCAACATATAAAACCAGCAGCAACAGTACACCAACATATAAAACCAGCACCAACAGTACACCAACATCTAAAACCAGCAGCAACATATCACCAACATATAAAACCAGCACCAACAGTACACCAACATATAAAACCAGCAGCAACAGTACACCAACATCTAAAACCAGCACCAACAGTACACCAACATATAAAACCAGCAACAACAGTACACCAACATCTAAAACCAGCACCAACAGTACACCAACATATAAAACCAGCAGCAACAGTACACCAACATCTAAAACCAGCACCAACAATACACCAACATCTAAAACCAGCAGCAACAGTACACCAACATATAAAACCAGCAACAACAATACACCAACATATAAAGCCAGCAGCAACAGTACACCAACATCTAAAACCAGCACCAACAGTACACCAACATCTAAAACCAGCAACAACAATACACCAACATCTAAAACCAGCAGCAACAGTACACCAACATCTAAAAGCAGCACCAACAATACACCAACATCTAAAACCAGCAGCAACAGTACACCAACATCTAAAAGCAGCAGCAACAATACACCAACATCTAAAACCAGCACCAACAGTACACCAACATCTAAAACCAGCACCAACAATACACCAACATCTAAAACCACCACCAACAATACACCAACATCTAAACCCAGCAGCAACAACATCCGCCTCTAGTTTTCTAAATGGTCATTGATTTTATTTTTTAACATCATATTTTGCATGTTACTTATTCTGTCACTATAGATCACTCGAAAGATTCAAATATCACCTGCGATTCCCAAACCTGCGATCGATCCTGTGATTGTTGGCTTATTTAAAGTGCCTATGAAATGAAAATTAAGTTTGTAGTTCTTGAGATATTTGGACTTGTGTGATATTCAAATGAAGTAGCCTGTGACGTCAAAATGTTTCTTCATTTTTATAAAATTAGGAAATTAGAAATAGTAAAGTAATCTGGGATCGCTATTCCGATGTAATGATGTTAGGTTTCACGAAGTGTTGTACTGTGCAAAGTTTCCAGTGATTTCGTTGAATAATATCAAAGATATACTTGATTTTCTAAAAATGTAGAAACTGTAAAAAAAATGTAAAATGACGTCATAGGTTATTTATTTGCATATCACAAAAGTCTTAATATCTCAAGAACGACGCGAGATACGAAAGAACTCTAAATTACCATCCGTAATCATTTTCGGAGTGTATTTAAATAAAACAAACTTAATTTTCATTTCATAGGCACTTTAAGAAAACCGCAGTTTGCTTTATTTTTTTTATAATACATATTTTTCAATAACCCATCATTAAACGCTATAAATATTATTTTTAATAAAGGTTATTAAAGCTAATCCTGTGTGGATACCGCATGACATCGTCATCACGCGAAAAGCAGGCTTTCCAGAAATAATAATGCCAGGTAAAAGAATAATCTGTGATTTGAAAATAAAATTGAATGAGTATCGGGCCAGAAACATGTTTTTTTTACGAGCTTGGAGTTATAAATAGGGAATTTAACAAAACCTGCGACGCGGAAGTTGATTAATGAAGTCAAAGTTAGTTGAATTTTACATCCTTAAAGTGTCTATGAAGTGAAAACTTTGCTAGTATTTGTTTGCTTTAACGGACAAAGTAGCACGGCAAGAGCGTACACTGAAAATTTCAAGTGAATCTGCTGCATAGTCTTCGAGTTATCAACTCTCAAAGTTTGGCATGGCTAAATGTTTTTGGTGAAATCTGAAACGCGCGGTTCGTTGTCTTGTGACGCATGCAGGTGTACTTACTATGCATAAGAACAATGAATTTGAACATTAATGATCCACCTGCATACGTCATATACCACATATATTCAATCCTAATCTTTCCCTATTTTGTATCGTTAAACTATGCCAATGGACAAACTTTGATAGTGAACGCTCCTGCCGTGCTACTTTGTTCGTTAGAGCAAAAAAATGCTAGCGATTTTTTCACTTCATAGACACTTTAAACAACACAACCTTGTTTGATAAAAGGCAAACTTCGTGCCAGGAAACCTTTCAGTGCCATCATTAGTGTTCCTGGGCATAATTTTTATTTACCTATTGCCAGCCTTTAATGTCAGTCTGAAGTACTCATTAAGGCAAAAGATGCTGTTTTTAAAACAATTCGTCATGTTTTAGAAACCATACATCAAAATGATGAGGGACTGGAACGAATAAACCCAATCTGGTCACAAAAGTACGATTTCTATCAGAACTCGTTTAAGCTCAGAAATTATACTAAAACTGTATGGGAACACGGAAAATGTTTTCTATTTCTTAAATAAACTATGATTACTCAAGATTACGACTTTATTACATCAGCACAAAATGGCGCAAGCAATTGGCGCCAAAACTGGCGAATCTCATACTTGTACATATATTAGTCAAATCTAGCTAAACCTCGCTATTGTAAACACACGTTGTTTGTGACGTTTGCGTCGTGCTTGACACTAGTGAATGTTCAAAGTTTCACCATGGACGTTGACACAGAGAACTTGAAAGCAAAGAGCCGCTTCCGATTGTACTCTATAGCGTTATAGCGACTAAAATTACTAAATTTCTCTGTCAATATACACAAGTTATTGTGTATACTCGTTTTGATTGTATAGAAATGCATTCGGAAAACACAATAATCTGTTGTCTAAAATATTTCAGGTGATATCAGAAACGACGTTTACATCACGTTGGACCGAGGGGAGTTTGAAAAAGGTAGAATTTTAAAATCGTGTGATTCTGTCGAGAGGCTGTTTCAAATTTTGAAGAAAAGCTCTCTAAGCGTGTTGTCAAGAATTCCGAAATACAACTGTGGGTAAAGATATATAGACCTGCAGCTAGACTGTATATACGTGGTTAATTGTTTGAACAATTTCGAGTGCAGGAAGTTATATTTTTAAGACCCAACCAGGACAAGTTGCGAAAATGCAACTCCAAGGTCCTTTCCGTCGGAAATCCATGCCACCTGCAGCAACCTCTTGGTTTCTGGACCAGCCTACGAAAGCCGTTGCTATGAGCTTGATAAATAGTTCAGTTTATTATATAGATATCGATGAAATACTATATAGGTTTTCTCATATTCAGAAAACATTATATCTTCACAGTGATGTAAAGATAAAAATGTACTCTGCTAATAAAATAAAAATGTTATCTTCACTGCTAACAGTGAAGATATTTTATCTTCAGATGCGAAGATGGCTATTTCATGGTTATTTTATGGCTATTTCAATATAATAAACAGAACATTATATGGCCGCTTGGTGATACGCATTTTATCATCTCGTGATGATAATATTTCTTACTCGCTCACTTGAGAGAGATCAACACTCGAAGGTGACACGGTCATGTAATATTCTCTATATACAATGTAAATGTAAAGGCCCGTTTACACAGGCGATTTTCGTGGCGATTTGTTCGGCGATTTGAGCGGCGATTTAAAGTGCGATTTCAAATCGTACGTGTAAACTACCGGCGATTTCACGGCGATTTGACTGCGATTGCATTGCGATTATGTGACGTTGGGCAGCGGTGGACGAAGAACGCATGCGCAGTTGTCATAATCACCACATCCTGTATTTTAAAAACAAACATGGCTGAAGTGTACGAAATAGCCAATGCGAGTTTGTGCATTTGTACCGTGAAAATGGCTCATGAGTCGTGACTGTCTGGAAATTTGATATTCTCAAGAATATTTGACTTCAATGATTTGACTGTAATCTTTTGTAAAGTTAACGGATTACTAAAACAACGTAAACACAAAAGGAATTTGCATCGGTCGTCGTTTCATAAAAGAAAAACAATTCATAAATCAGACGTTCACTCGTTCAGGGTTTCTGTATCTTGTTTCTAGGCCAAAGATGCCGGTAACAATGCTCCCAAGATGAGCATGTCCCTTGGAGCAATTATAGAATACCCGTCCACTTTTGAAACCGCATTTAAAGGCAGAAATACAACCCAGGTTGCTCTAAAATCTCTTTAAATATAATATGTCGAAGGTTTATATTGTGTGTAAGTGTTGATAGTTATCGAATTAAATGGGGTTTTAAAATAGAACGAAGCAATTGTATATGATGAACTTTCCTTAATTTGACCCTTTTACTAACTGTCAACAGATACAAATAGCGAAAGTGGTGGACGGGTATTCTACATTTTTTTATTTCTCCTCTGGCTGCAGCTTTCTTGTCATGGAAATTATAATCTGCAGAACTTGTCTTAAAAAGACAGTCCTTTTCTGTCCTCTTCTTCTGCAGTCTTCTTTCGCTTTTGAGTTCTTCTTCGCCTGGCAAGGATGGTTCACTTAACCGGCTATTACAGTGAACCAGCCTTGCCAGGCGAACAACCCAAACAGCCATGTTTGGGTTATGTTACAGTTTCACTTTCATCCGCCATTTTGTACGACAAACCACCCTTGGGGGTACGCCAAGGCAGCTTTTTGTTCATATCCAGGTGAAAAATCGCCATCAAATCGCGTCTAAATTCGAGCAGGATCGAAACAGTGGCGACTACGCCGCAATAAATCGCTGTGAAATCGCCATAAAATCTTTAATCTTTAATTAATTAAATCGCATTATTAAATTAAATTTAATTAATTAATTAAATTGCGACTTGAAATCGCACTTTAAATCGCCGAACAAATCGCCACGAAAATCGCCAAGAAAATCGCCTGTGTAAATGGGCCTTAAAGGTACGTTTACATACTGCGATTAATCGGGCTGATTTATGGTTTAGATGCATGTTAAGAACGAAAAACTGTCAGAGTGGGCTCGTAATCCTTACTCTTCATATTTTCCTTACTTACCATGCATCTAAACCATAAATCGGCCCGATAAATCGCAATGAGGAGATATTGAATCAATTTGTGGTGGTAATCCAACCTGCCACCTCTAGGCTTCTAGATCAGGGACAGTTGTTCAAAACGCAATCAGCTTAATCCAAGGATTAGTGGAAATTTTGTGGACAAAATTATAAAGATGTAGACAAAGATGTTTGGAAATTTTTGTTCAGATATCTTACAAATTATGAAATGTTTTGCCTTAGAACGTTTTAACTTAAGTTGTCAAACGGAACTTACCAAAATAAACAGCCGATTAAATTTTAATCCAGGATTATCGCTAATCGCCTTTTGAACAACCCGCTCCAGGTATTTGGTCCCGTTTGGGTCTCAAAAGATAACTTCCCACAGTCGAAAATTTTCCTCAACCATTAACCAGGTATACCATCACGAACATCGTGTACAAATGCCAAATATTGTCCTTTTCCTAAAAGAGTGAAAGACTAGGTACAAGGTGGGCGTGCGAGTGTATGTTGGAGGACATTCATATTGTGTTTGTGCTTTCATGTGTGACATTTGTCCAGCCAAACGATCCCAAGAACATTGGAAAATCTTGGAAAAGGCCAATTGATTCAATACCTCTTACATAGCTATGAACAATAAAAGAAAAACAAACTTTCATAGCATTTTTTCTATCCTTCATGAATGACGGTGTAATTATACGCCTGTTATAGTTTTCGTATGCTGATGATAGGATGTGATAGCAATAAATAAAACATTGATATCGATGGGATTTTTCATAAGCAATGTCGACGACTGGTGTGTATGAATTGTTAAGCTCAGCATACCCTAGAGAATGTTTCCGAAACATGGTTTCTGAAACAAAAGTTTCCAGTGTATGTTGAAAAGTTTCCAAAATTTTGTTTCGTAAACAAAGTTTCCCTGATTAGAATGTTCTATTTTGCGAAACAAGTTTCTCAAACGTTTAGGAACTGTGTTTCAGAAACAACTTTATTGGGTCAAACTACAATGTAACATATTTACAATAAATAATAGAGGGACAGAAAAAATAAGTAGTTACCCAAACGGGAGAGACGCGTACGGGACGCGAGTACCCATGCGAGGCGCTTTCCAGTGTATATTAACTTCTTATTAACCGAGAGCGCGGTCATTACGGGAAAATATCAGACCGAGGTCTTGACAGTACGGACCGAGCCCGTAGGGCGAGGTTCGTACATAAAAGACCGAGGTCTGATATTTTCCCGTAATGACCAAGCGGTCGAGGTTAATAAGAGGCTTTTTTAAACAACATTTACATACGTTTTGAGTGACGGAATCGTCATTTTCAGTCTTGTTCTTGTTCTTCTATTGCTTTCATGATAGCAAGACTCTCATTTAGATTGTTCATCGTCCGACTCGTACATGATTTAGTACTTAATTTACTAAATTCGTTCAATTTTTTGCTGCTTTTCAAAGTTTCCTATCGTTGTTCGCTCCTTTGTAAACAAAATGGCTGACAAAATCCGTAATCCGGACCGGTCCATTACGGGAAATAACGGACCGGCACGTGACGTGTCTCAGCAAATCAGAGCACGCAATTTTACCGGAAGTAGCTTGTGCCATATAATAAATATATATAAGTATAGTGGAATAGTGGTCAATTGGTTTAAGATCTTTTCTCGAGTGAGTAATAGCTGCATGACTGTTACACATTTACTACTATTCCACTTTACGTTTTACTCTCTGACGAAGGTCCTTCACAGGTGTAGTACACCAACCTTTTAGAGATTTTGATTTATATGGTAATATTTCTGTACATTTTATTTTTTAGGAGGAAAAACGACTGGAAAGAATATTGAAGTTTGTGTTTCGGTTCTTATGTCCAATGGAACCACCCTGCAGGTATCGAGACTGTTTTCAAATTAACACACCATTCTCTTAACGTTGCATGTGCGCGTGTCGAAGTTGTGGGGTCTCATTTAAATAGCGTTGGTGAAAGAAAATGAAACAATCACGCGAAAATATGTGGGGTTCTATACCCCCAAAAAAGTTGCGATAGAAATTGTTGATTTTGCAAACATTTTTTGAAAATGGACTTCAAGGATTTGTTGAACAAGCTACGCGCAATTATTTTTCAGAATTATTTTTTGAAAACGGACGCTAGAGGATAAGGCGCCGACACGCATGCCTGCATTTCTCAATAAAACATTCTGACGAAAATACTTGATGTAAGCTCTCATTTTTGAGCCTTTAAAAAGGCTTGAAAAGTCACATTTTTATGTTGGACTATAGAGTGTGAACTGTAAAATGTTGTGCAAAAACAAAATGATTATCAAGTTTATGACAATATTGTGGTAAAAACTGGACTTATTGTTATCAAACTATACGGCAGCGAAAATCTTGATCTTTTTCAATATTCGGCACTTTATTTTTTAAAAGAAATATTATATTGGCATAAATATTTTTTTGCAGGATTGCATTTATCCCGGAACTGGCTCTCACGCCACGAGCGAGTACCAGTCCCTTACTTTCTATCATAATAACTTTCCAAAATGGAATGAGACGATAAAAGTAAGTAAACGATGGACAGGGTGCGATCAGTGTTCTCATGATCATACATAGCGAAAAATAACAAAATATAATGATGATAGTGATGATGATGATAATGATGATAATGATAATGATGATGATAATAATGATGATGATAATGATGATAATGACAACGACGATAACGGCGATAATTATGATAGTGTTGACGATGTTGATTATGATGATATGATGACCATGATGTTAATGCTGATGTAATGATGATGATACCGATGATAATGATGATAATGACGACAATGACGAGAACGATAATAACGACGATCATGATAATGATAGTATGATGATAATAATGATGTTAATGATAATAATAATAATAATAATAATAATAATAATAATAATAATAATAATAATAATAATAATTACATTTGTAAAGCGCAGATTAGCACAAAATGTTCATATGCGCTGTTTACAGTTAATGTTCGAGTAAAAAGTAAAGTGAAACAGAGGTTATTAAATAGTAATAATACGTAGTAATAAACAATCAATTGAAAGCTTTTCTGTAAAAATATGTTTTCAAGTGTTTTTTGAAGGTGGTGATAGACGTTATATTCCTAAGAGAGGATGGTAGAGAGTTCCATTCTTTGGAGGCAGCATAAGTGAATGTTCTAGCGCCAAGTGTCGGTCGAAGTTTGGTTGAAGGGGGATCCAGGAGAATTTCATTATTAGATCGGAGGTTATAAGCAGATTTTTTCTTAATAGTAACTGAATCAGACAAATACTTAGGGGCAAGTCCGTGGATCACTTTAAAAGTAAAAATGGGAATTTTAAAAGGTATTCTAAACCTAACTGGCAGCCGGTGTAGTTCAGTAAGAACAGGAGTAATGTGCGAGAAGCGTGGAGTCAAAGATACTAATCGAGCAGCAGCATTATGTATGCATTGCAGTTTAGCTATCTGATAAGCGGGCATGCTATGGCCTATACTATGGTATAGGCTATTGCAATAGTCTAAACGGCAGGTAATGAATGCGTGAACAAGGGTGGCACAAGACTCAGCTGACAAAAACTGCCTAATCTTTCTAAGGTTATATAAGTAGTAAAACGAGGACTTGCATACATTAGTGATCTGCTCATTTAGGGATAAATTAGTGTCAAAGATTGTCCCAAGATTCCTTACAGAGGAGGAAGGCTTGATAATGGAGTTCCCAGTCACCAGTTGCTCGATTGATTGTTTAGGGAGTTGTTGTCGTGTTCCAATGATCATAAATTCCGTCTTGCTGTCATTCATTTTTAATTTACTATGAGTAATCCAGTTTTGTATGTCGCTAATGCAGTTCTGCATTGCGTCAATGGTTTTATCTTGGGTGGTAATGCAGCCGGGCTTGAAGGAGAGGTACAGTTGGGTGTCATCTGCGTATGCATGAGCTTTCGGCAAATGCTTATTAAGAATGCGAAAGAGATCACTGGCATAAATAATAAAAAGTAGCAGTCCCAAACAACAGCGTTGTGGTAGGCCACAGGTAAGGTCTAACTTTCGAGATAATCCTCCATTAACAGAGACACGTTGGGTTCTGTCTGATAGGTACTCTGTGAACCATGACAAGGCGGCAAGCGCGCAACCAGGATTTTTGAAAGGGGGGTCGTTTTCACAACAGTAACGACGATGCTCTAGGGGGGTCCGGTGGCATGCACCCCCGGAAATTTTTTGAAATTTGGGTCTCTAAAACGGCATTTCCTGCATTTTGAGGACACTTTTGAGCAAAAACGAAAGTCTTATTTTTAAGAAACATTTGGTCCAAATGAGATTAGACTTGCATTTTAATATTGTTTGAGAAAACGTTTGGTAATTTGGAAGTGTAAATTAGGTGGGCACAGTTTTCTTTTATCCATATTAACCTCAAGTATTCCACCCAATCTAGCGAAATATCGAATCGTGGCATCGTGCTCGAAAAATTCGTATAAAACAAGATGGCCGTGCACTAATCTTGTTCCCAGAGCCTTCCGGTCGCGCACGGAAATTTGTCAGTCCCGAGCCCTCGGCCACATCGGCGGAGGAACATATGCATGAAATTGAAACAAGATCGTGAACAACGTAACAAGATAGTGACAAACCCTTTTGCAAATTTTATAAATTTGGAGCTTTATATAATTCAAGTTAAAAAAAATCAAAATAGTGCTGTAAAAGTAACTTTTGACCTCCAAAATTTTCCCTCGTGCCTCCAAAAGGGGGTCGGTCGAATGACGATGGATGGAGAGCGAAGGTTACAATGATGTACTGGTTCGATTGATATATGTACAGCCTTCGGTAAGGTCACTATGAATCGATTCCTGTTCGGGACTCAGAATCATTTTTCTGAGGATACAAGCTTGACGATAGTCTATCTATCGTCTGTCTACTCCAAGCTCTCCCACATTCACTATAGCAGTGTAATGATAATAATGATGATGACAATAATGATGATTATGATAATATAGTGATAATGATGATAATATAGTGAGATGATTACAATAATGATTATGATAATGATGATAATAATGATGATGATAATGAATAATGATAATGATGGTTATGAATGATTATCATAATAATCATGATGATTATGGTTATCACAATGATGGTGATAATGATGGTGATAATGATGATGATAATGATGATGATAATAAGGTTATTGATGATAAGGTTATTAATGATAATGATGATAATAATGATAATGATGATAATGACGATTATGATATGATAATAATGATAATGATAATAATGATGATGATAATAATGATGATTATAATGATGATAATAAGGTTAATGATGATAATAATGACGGTTATATGAATGATTGTCATAATAATCATGATGATCATGGTTATCACAATGATGGTGATAATGATAATGATAAGGTTATTGATGATAAGGTTATTGATGATAATGATGATAATGACGATTATGATAATATGATAATAATGATAATGATAATAATGATGACGATGATAATAATGATGATTATAATGATGATAATAAGGTTAATGATGATAATAATGATGGTTATGAATGATTATCATAGTCATGATGATCATGGTTATCACAATGATGGTGATAATGATGGTGATGATGATGATAATAGTGATAATGATGATAATGACGATTATGATATGATAATAATGATAATAATGATAATGATGATAATGACGACAATGATAATATGATGATAATGATAATAATGATGATTACAATAATGATGATAATAATGATGATGATAATGATGATAATATGATGACGATAATGACGATTATGATAATATGATAATAATGATAATGATAATAATGATGGTTATGAATGATTATCATAATAATCATGATGATCATGGTTATCACAATGATGGTGATAATGATGGTGATAATGATGATGATAATAAGGTTATTGATGATAAGGTTATTGATGATAATGATGATAATAATCATAATGATGATAATGACGATTATGATAATATGATAGTAATGATAATGATAATGATGATGATGATGATAATAATGATGATTATAATGATGATAATAAAGTTAATGATGATAATGATAATAATAATGATTATGAATGATTATCATAATAATCATGATGATCATGGTTATCACAATGATGGTGATAATTATGATGATAATAAGGTTATTGATGATAAGGTTATTGATGATAATGATGATAATAATGATAATCGTTTTAGCTGATCATCCCTGAAGACAAATTACAAGACTGTCACGTATTGTTTTTATTTAAACACAGCGCCACATCATTAGCATTGTCCAATGGTAAGTTGTAGTAATCTATACTGTGGTCTCAATTTTGGTAATATTTTCCCCTAAGTTTAAAAAAAGTGCCTATCCGGGGATTTTACATATTTGTGATCTTTGGAATCTCTTGAGAAGAATTGTAAAATATCTTGTCGTGCGAAAATTTCATCTTTTACCCCTGCTAAAGTGATTTACTATTCACAGGAAATGACGTCAAGGCAGGGACACGCAAAAACATTGCACATTGATTCAGCAGTGAAATACAATGAAAGTTTGGGAATTGAGAGAATTTTGTCTAAACAGGTGTGTTCAGAGCCAAATTCAGAGCCAAATTCAGAGCCAAATTTTCTTTGTATTTATCTGTTGAATTAGTGTGCAATTTCTTTGACGTCATTTCCTGTGAATCAACTTTAGAAGGGGAAAAAAGCATCAAGATGAAATTTTCGAACGACAAGATTATATTACATTTCTTAGTAGAACCCAAATATTACGAATATGTAAAATCCCCAAACCGCGGATAATCACTTTAAGTAATTATGAAAACATTTGTGGAAACACCATGTAGATAATTTTATTAGCTGATAATTTTATTAGCTTTTATTAGCTGAGCTTTCGTCTCGTAGGACTCGAGACTTCATCAGAGCAAACTAAAGAAGTAAATGCTTTAGTCCTACGAGACGAAAGCTCAGCTAATAAAATTATCTACATGGTGTTTCCACAAATGTTTTCATAATTATTAATCACCACCATGCAATCCTTCAAGAATTTAATTAATCACTTTAAGTCTTACCTTATTTGGTTTTGTTATGCGAAATAATAAAGTTATGATGGAAAACTGAAGGTATACGGATGATACAGATCCTTGGAGAAACCTTTATTATACACAACGGATATACAGGTTTCTCATATATTTCTTGTACTACTGTAATCTTGGTTCATATAATTGTTTTTACAGTTAGGGACAGGTACGGGAAAATCTTTGCGTTTGCTTTCTTGAAGCCACTCAAGGTTGATGGTTCAACTATTGTGAATGGAAATCACCAGTTAGTTCTTTATAAGGTAATTCGTTTTAGCCGAGACAATGTAAAAACAAAGTGAAAAACAAAAGCAAAACAAAATTTGCAACTAATGAGCAAGAAAATAAAAGTAATGTTATTCTGTTTTTTATCCCCCCGTTCTCTGGATAAATTTCTCTCTTATCCCTTCTTTGTTGCGGAATATAATTGTCATAATTATGCTCATTCCTCCGCTGTTCATTTCATTTTTGACCTTCGCTTTTCTCCTTTCCTTTGCAAATGTCTATACTTCCACAACATTTGTAACCTGTACATCTCCTATAATTTCTTTCTTGCTAAATCTCATATACTCTCCTACTGCTCTGCTTTCCTACTCACTCTCCTACCGTCTTATTTTTCTGCTCTGATATATTCTCTCGTACTCTCCTCTCTCGTACTCTCCTCTGCTGTTTTTGTGCTATCATAGCCGTCAATGAAGGTATGGTCTGGAAACTCGACGAAAGTTTTTGTTCTATGTTTTTTCGCGTTTATGCAAATTTGTGCACGGTGACGGTTACTGAACACATTTTATGTATGCTACGCAGGCTCTGGTTGGTCAATACCCGTGTTTGGATCCAACCTCGTACCCAGGGTCTTCTCCGGGGCTGGATGGGAAGGGAGTGGAGCGAGGGAAGAGAAGACCCTGGTAAAGGCTGGTCACGTGACTCCAAGGATATTGGATTATTTTGTAACCTGCATACGAGGTTGGTTTGGATCAAGCCATCCAAACACGGAAATTTCCCACCAGAAATTTCCTTAATTTTTGTAGCTCGTATTATCAGGCTCTTGTATTATTTTATAAAAAAATACCTGATGGTTTTTCCGTGCTTGGTTACTGTGATCCAAACACTTGGGAAGTTGCTCGACTTTCGAAAAGCTAAAAATCACTCGCCTACCTGCTCGTGTATTTTACGCTTTTCTCCAGTCTCGCACTTCCCACGTGTGTGGATCACAGTATACAAACACGGAAACCATTAGGTATTTCTTTATTATTGTTGGTATAATGAAGCAATCATCCAATAGTAACGTTTGGGAATAAGCCTAAAACAAAGGATTTGTGCAATGTGAGGTACCGTCCAATTAATATAAATCGTAGCTCCGAGTTTCCAAACTATATATCGATTGATTATGGTGCTATATGCGCGCTGTTCTCATCATCACTCTTTTGTTTTCCTACCGACTCTACTACATCTCACTCTTCTGCTGTCGTATTTATCTCTTGGTGCGCTACACTTTCAAATTATCTTCTCCTGCTTTCCTCCTTTGCGCCATGCGTGCATTCTTCTCTCTGATCCTTCAATCTCCCGTTTTTGCGTTTATCACCCTCGTTTCCTCCTGCTCTCTTTTTTCACGTTGCACAACCTCTTCGTTTATCTTACTGTACTTGTGTCTCGTTAAAAATGTTCAGACTACAGAATTCTCTTAATGTTACTTAAAGTGTATATGAAATTGAAATTAAGTTTGTCTTATTGGAATGAACTCTTTAAAGTAAGTGACATTATAAAATAACATGTAATCCTTTAATGTCGTTTAACACACTTCTATCTCACTCCTTTCTGGAGATATTCAGATTTTAAAGATATGCAAATAAGATAGCCAATGACGTAAAAACCTTGACACAGCATTTTGATTTACTGTGTAATCCAGTTTATCTTCAAAACTATTTTACCAGACATTTACACATCAGTTTCCAGACTCTTTTCTTTATAAAATGACATACTATTTCTGTCATGTTGAACAAAATTTTCAATGTTTATCAATATTCCATGCGAAACTTATAGGTGATATAAGCAATTAGAAAAGTATATATAGAAAAGTAAACATATGTACACCAAAAACAAAACAAATGTCAATGGCACGGCACGGCACGAAATACATAAACGAATATTATGTTTGAGAAGGTCTGGAAACATAAATAAAAATATTATTAGGCTAGCAATGTTTGTTTCTATCTGTGGTTTCACATAATTAATCCGTGAAATAATTTTGAAGATAAACTGGATTACACAGTAAATGAAAATGTTGTGTCAAGGTTTTTACGTCATTGGCTAATCATTTGCATATCCTTAAAGACAAACTTAATTTTCATTTCATATACACTTTAACATCGTAGATTGTTTGTTTGAACGTGTCGCTTTTTTCTAGACTAACCTACTGGATTCCAAGAACCCTGGAAAATATCTTGTTTTCCCATCATTTGTTTCTGACCTTTCTTGGGTAGAAAATCAACACGTGAACAGCTCTTTGAGGAGTACAAAAGAAGTCTTCTTTATCAAATCATTAATATGCTCAAGTAAACTTACTCAAAACAGTAAGTTATAACTATAAGTACTACATTGATGTCATACAGATCCTGCCTGTATGTACTTGCATGTTTGTGTTGGGAATATATCCGTGTTCAGTTGCGAAGTTGGCCATAGCACCTGGTCATGCTATGCACATTTTGAAACGATTTACATATTCAGATCTTTAGAAATATATTGTTTTCAAAATATGCAGATGTTTATAAATTAGCATAGCATGACCAGTTGCTACGGCCAGCTATAATTTATCCGTAAAGACCGACCAAACGAAGTTAAGATTTTGCTCTTTTAAATTTCTCACACTTTTTTCACACACATTTTTTCGTAATTTTTAAAATATTTTCAGTACTTCCGTAATGACTGGTCTTTACCGGTTTGTAAAGACCGCTCAGGAACCAATAAAAACACTTAATGACTGAGAGAAAAAGTGAGATTTAATTTCAGAGTAAAAAGTAATATGAAACTACAAAAAGTATTGTAAAGTGGAGGGAAAAGTGAGCATTTGTCAAACGCAGGGAATTAAACGAAGTAAACAAGTAAAAAATGCGTACTACATTGCTGCACTGCCTTATCACGCGCGCAAGCGGGAAACATTACAATGTTAGCCTGGTTGAAACAAATGTAATATAAATAGTAAACATTATTATTACAGGCAAGAGTTTGTTTGTTACAATGGTAAATCACATAATTAATACAATACAATACAGTACAATACAATACAATACAATGCAATACAATACAATGCAATACAATACAATACAATACAATATTTTATTATGCTCTTTCACTTATAAAAACATTAAATGAAATGGTAAATAACTATTTACAAAAAAAAGAAAGAAGTAGTTAGGTATAAATTAGTTCATTTTGAAAACGATTCTCTTTGATGTACCGCAGTTATTATATACAGTATGTTAGTGACCTTGAATACTAAATCAGCTACTAAATTTCACTTAAACTACCACTTATCCACTTTATTTTTGTTAAATCACCTAGCAAAACAAAATGAACTAAGTAATAGATAAACACCGATTTATGCGGCATACAACCCCGAGGACGCGTAGCGTCCGAGGAGTTTATCAGACGTAATAGAGACCTATAGATTTGAGGACGAAGACGAGTACGAAGACGAGTTTACCATTGCGCATGGTTCTTTTCCATTGTTGTTTCTCCACTGCGCAGAAAAGTTTGTCTTCGTACTCGTACTCAATCTAAAGGTCGCTATTATTACATTGAGGAGGTTTCCAACAAAGATTTGTCGATTTTATTTACCTTGGACAAAGATTTTCCTAGTTTTTCTTCGTTTCTTATCTTATTAGTATGGCGCATACATCGCGCGGTACATCAAAGGAAACCGACTCAATGTAATAATAAGATAACGTAGTTACCTCGGTTTCGGTAACTAACCTATACTTATACTTATGTATTATACACCGTGACCGAGGTGTTTAAACGATATATCAACCCGAGGGTGAAGCCCGAGGATTGATATATCGCTTAAACACCGAGGTCTAAGGTATATAACTGCCTTATATCACCATTGGTGAAGTTTAGTATTTATGAGGTTGATAAGTACTTATTTTATGAGGTTGATAAGTACTTATCAACCTCATGAATAACTTTGAGGTTGATATCAGAGATAATGGCCACTAGAGAACAAAGGAAACTGAGCCAATGGTGATCTAATTTATGTTAGAGCCTGGTGGTTAAGTTAAACAGTCTTATTGACTGAGCGCGAGGTCTTTCAATATATCTTTGCAAAAATAACAAGGGCAGGATAATTTTGCCGCAAAGACCAAACGAGGTTAATAAGGTATTTATTATATGGCTCTTTTAAATTTCTCACATTTCCTCAATTTTTTCGTAATCTTCTTAGCAGTTCCGTAATGACCGGTCTTTACCGGTTTAAGACCACTCAGCAACCAATCAGATTGCAGAAAAGCTGCGTTAAGACCGCTCACGAGCCATGCTATATAATGAATATATGTTATTTACCGGCTTGGATGTCCGTATTTTCTATTATATATACTCTAATATTTCGCGAGGTCTGCGTATGGGCTCATACGTTAGCGAATAAGACCGCTCGTTAGGACCGGAAAAAATAAAAAATATTATCCGTGTTTCCATAGAGTTATAAAATAATGTTTATTATACACACGCTGTGATTGGTCAACTTGTCGGTCTCAGACTGGAATGACGTTATTAACTAAAGGCAATAACATGACTTTTGAAGGGCATATTGTTTATTTCTCGCCCGCGTAGAGACAAACGTAGTATTATCATCAATATATAAGGCCAAATAAATATAAAACATGCTTTTCTGCTAAGAATCGTACGACACATTATCGACCAATGGTGAGCGGGCTGCAAATGTATTTGCGGCCCTCCTAACGAGTATTTTCAAGAGGGCGGTTTGAATTTGGCCTCGTATACATTGATGATAATATAGAGACTTAAGTTTTTACGACGCGTTCATCACAACGACATCCTTTAAACAAAAGAATTCTTTATGCCAAACAAAGAGAATGAATAATCTTTAGTCCCAAGAGTAACCCCAACGTCGTGCTTGTTAAATAGTATAAACAGGTTGCGAGATAAATTATAAATAGTCAGATCAGGTAACTCGCTTTTTAAAAATTATCTTCTTTTTACCCCAATAAAGTTCACTTAGTTGGCCTTTTGAAATGGCGACAAAATAAATCTCAAATTCCAGAGGTTTTGACCTCGCTCGTGAAAGTTCGCGGAGACGAAATCGTGAAGGTGAGTTTAGTGTTGATGAAATTTTATCACTTGTCGCATGATACATGCAGGTGCGAAAGCCCGTAATAATCGTCATGCATGACCATTATTACCATCCATAGATAGATGTATAAGAAGATAGATGTAGATAAAAAAGATAGATAAACTTTTATTGTAGTAGATATAGATAGATAGATGTAGATAGATAGATGGATGTAGATAGTTCGATAGATAGATAGATAGATAGATAGATAGATAGATAGATAGATAGATAGATAGATAGATAGATAGATAGATAGATAGATAGATAGATAGATAGATAGATAGATAGATAGATAGATAGATAGATAGATAGATAGATAGATAGATAGATAGATAGATAGATAGATAGATAGATAGATAGATAGATAGATAGATAGATAGATAGACAGATAGATAGATAGATAGATAGATAGATAGATGTATAAGATAGATAGATGTAGATAAAAAGGATAGATAAACTTTTATTGTAGTATAGATATAGATAGATAGATGTAGATAAAAAGGATAGATAAACTTTTATTGTAGTAGATATAGATAGATAGATGTAGATAAAAAGGATAGATAAACTTTTATTGTAGTAGATATAGATAGATAGATGTAGATAAAAAGGATAGATAAACTTTTATTGTAGTAGATATAGATAGATAGATGTAGATAAAATGGATAGATAAACTTTTATTGTAGTAGATATAGATAGATAGATGTAGATAGATAGATGGATGTAGATAGTTCGATAGATAGGTGGATAGGTGGATAGGTGGGTATAGGTAGGTTTTTAGGTAGATAGAAGATAGATGTAGATAGATGTAGATATAGATGTAAATAGATAGATGTAGATTTGCAGAGTAAAAAATATTATATAGACCTAATATAATAATTTTTTATAATATTTTATTAATAATATTTTTTAATACATATAACTACCTACTATAAATTACCTTCAAATACTTTATCTACAGAAGAACTTCCACATTCAAAATAACTGAAGGACTGAATCGTATTTAATGGTTGTTCTTATGAATTGCTTTAGTTTTTATGATGATTGCCCATGTATCTTGTTCATCTGCATCTACTTACATTTTGATGTCTAATTGCAACATCTTTTCTTGTTTTAGTTTCTTCAAGATATTCTCGATGCTTTATTTGCGATCTTAAACGAGGACACCGAGAATTCTGGAATGTTGGTTTTTCAAGATCTAGTAAGAACATTTAAGATCGATATTATGTTGTTCAGTTGGAACAGAGATGGGAACTTTTTTTCGTTATGCATAATGAACGATTAGGGAATATACTGTAGTATTATTGCAACTGATCTGCACGAGTAACTATATTTTAACATATGTGTGGCTGTCTATTAGGCGTGTTTACCATACTGTTTTTGGTTATTATTTTAGATTTTTATAATCAACCTTTTGCTGAATGGCAAGTACGACCAATTCCAAGCTGTATTAAATACATATATCAAGTCTCACTTTAGTGCTGCACTTGCACATAGGTAAGTGTTGGTACTGTATATAACTAACTATCTAACTAGTGAATGATATGTGACTACCAAGTGTCATAGTTCATTCCATATTAGTTGTCTTGCGCTGTTGTGAACAGGGCAGTAGATTAGAAGCGGTTCTATTTGATCAGGACTGGTGATACATAGTTCTGTTTTCTAGTTTATATCTGGGTCTGCAGGCAGGGCTCCCCACATAAGAGATGTATCATTGTCACCAAAGCACGTCGACAATTAGGTTTTATTTTCATCCATCACAGGTGTGGGGCTGCATGGATTGCCTTTATGAAGACAGACGATGCAATCTCGTTTGAACTGCTCAATCCCTTCTCATCCAGACTTAGTTAACATTCCTCAAATTCTTCCATTGCATCATGAACAGTCTTCTTCCATGTTGAGTTCGAAGGGACGTCATGGCATTAAATCATAACGTTAATTACTATATACAGTATCAAAGAAGCCACATTATAAAGGTCTAGCATTAATGTCGATCTTGTTACAATCAGTTGTCCCAGTAGCTGCAATACACTGACGTCTATTCGAGATTGTATATTATAGATGTGCAACCCAAAGGCGCATGGCATAGTGTCGATGGTGACGCTGGGTGAAGGCTAACAATTCTTCTGGCAGCAAGCCTTTGAATTATATTTAAGCTTTTCTTAGTAATAGTCCACAGTTCGGCTCCATACAGAAGAGTTGAAATACAGATAGTTTACCATAGTTTGGAAAACGTTAGCGGGAATAGGCCCTTGTAATACATTCCTGCCGCGGATAGAGCGAACAAAACTTTACGGGTCTTTCGGCAGTTATTTTTTATGAAGTTGCTACTATTTAAATAGAAATTTCTTGTCATGCCAAGGTGTTGAATAATGTCAGCTTCTTTTAGAGAATTGTCTCCCAGATTCCAACAACGTTCTCTTTTGTTTTGGCCATACGATCTTCGAGGTTCTCGTTTCAGCACTATTAGGAGCCTGACTACCTGAGATAATACTTCTAATAATTCGTTTATGTACAAAGTACAGTATATAAGACCGGAGATAATATGTCACCTTGTTTATTACCCTGTCTCAGTGAGAAGATATCAAAGTTAATTCCTTCAGTCGTTCCTTTGCAAATAGATTTTTCATACCATCATTTCAATATTCGCTAGGTTTTGCCACCAAAGCCATAGTTATGGAATTTTTAATAGATACTATCATGCAAATTGGAATCAAAGGCTTTATTTGCATCTAAAAATCCAGGAAAAAGGGGATTGTTTCTTTCAACGTAAAACTTCACAGTTTGTTGGAGTATGAACGAACTTGTGATGGTGCTACGATTCTTTTGATAGCTACCTTGATATAGACCCCATATAACATGCATACATTCACAATGTTTTCATACTCTGTTATCTATTGTAGTATTGGGTTTTCATAAATGCAAAAATGGATTTTAAGTGATTAAATAATAATGTAATTAATTTATAGTTAATACAATTAAATTGTTCAATAAAAACTCCATGTGACGCTGCACTTCTTCCATTTTTAATGCTTACTTTTCCAGGCATATTGTTTCTTTGTTCAACAAAGTCATGGTTGATAATAAAGATAAAGATGGATCTGAAGTACTGAAGGTGGCCAAGGTGAGTTGGGTTGAGTGTGTGGTTTCATGAGGTGATGAGCAAAAAACGACAAAATAATGCACATAAGGTGATGTCTATAACAATCAATACCAGCTGAAAATTGGAAAAATAATAAAGTAATCCGAAAAGATACAGCATGTATTGCTTGGTCTGTTTCGACTCATCTCTTTTAGTTTTCAATTGTCGGGTTATGTTTTGTCTTACCGGTACGTAAATATAAATAAATAAATCAGAATTAATAATATTTGAAAATTGCTCCGACTGCCTCAACCGGGAAATCGAACCTAAGGTCTCTGACTTGAGACACATGGTCAGGAAAATCCGACATTTTATACATACGGTCGTAATAGCACAGGTTATAGCTAGACTACGAAATCCAGGGGGGCAAGTTTTATAAGTGTGGGGTAAAAATGTGTATAATTGCAACTGCACAGGCAGAAAAGGTTCCAATGTTCAAAATTTCAATCTGGGTACGTACTTCATCACTTCATGTTATGGGATATATATAGTGGATTTGGGGGCTAATGGGTTTAAAGTTACGGGTAGGGCTAGGCTCATAAGATAAAGTACTTACTGGGATCTTAACCTAGTTTTGGTTACAATAAAGACCACTTTGGGAATCTCTCTTGGGGACGAGAAACTACGTAACTACGTGCCTGGTGATCAGAGCGCTGGTTAAGCTAGAGATGTTGGGTTCTATATTCCCGGTTAGGGCAATTAGATAAATTTTCAAACATTATTCTGAATTATGTAAATCCTCTCTCCGTTGAAATAAATCTTTCTCTATACATAGCTGTGAGTATGCTCCGCTACATAAAGAAGTCGTTCGAAGATGCATGCTCAACATTATTTTCTATTTTAATTCCCTTCTCAAACATATTTTCTCCACCCCAAAACAAGCGCTGCTTAAATGAAAGTTCTTTGTCGCCTTACATGAAAAATTTAGAAAAATTTGGCTTTGTTTATCGTATTTTTGGTAAATTGAAGCCGCCATTTTTGTTCTGATTGCGGGCGAATGCGGTCGCTCCCATTAATTTTTTACGTCATTGAGTGATAGAAACACTACACAAAGAAACCTTTCACAATAGCGTGACAATAACATGGTCTTAGTCCATTGTGCAGGATTTCTATTTATACTATTGTGAATATGTGTTTCTATTACTTTCAAAAATATCAAAAATTAATGTGAGCGACCGCAGTTAGAACAAAAATGGCGGCCTTTACAAAAATACGTGAAACAAAACCAACTTTTTCTAACACTAAAACGATTCGAAGAAAACTAATGCCCATTCTCATGTAAGGCGACAAAGAACTTTTATTTAAGTAACATTTGTTTTGGGGGTGGAGTATCCCTTTAATGGGCATGAGCAGATTGTTATTTGCAGTTGACGTAACGGCTTCATAGGGAAATTATTGTTGTAATTATTGTACTCTATCATGGGTGGTGTACATTTTTCGTAAATTTGTTAGAAAGCAGTTTGGCAGTACATTCCGTATATGCTGCTGTTTAATTTAGTACGTATACATTGCAAAGAACGCTCGATAAAATGGCTTTTACATGCAAGCAAGAAGTCTTTTTGTTTTGATCAGTAATGTAACCATTTCCTTGTTTTTTTTTATTTGAGGCACTGCGGTTCATTATGAAAATTATTATGCAGTCATGGGCACTTCACATCAGGTATTACTTATATATGACTTGGGGGTACCGACACACTTTTTCACGAAAAGGTCAGACAAAATGGTATATTTATGAAAAATGTGCTAGTACCCCCTAAGTCCTTAATTTTTTGTGGGATGTTCAAATGGTCAAGTGGGGTCTGCCGGTCATATATGGAACTTCACGACCACACTTCTGTTTAGGTAAAATAGTTCAAATGGGCTGACCAACTAGTTTTTTGTCTAACATTTTATTCTTCTGAGGGTGCAAACGCGTCGCTTGCTGTATTACTATAGTGTTCGAATACATGTTTTGGGTAGCCAAACATGGGTGCTTTTTAAATGGTGTGGTTCAATTGAAAAAGGAAGACATTCACAAAAATCGAGATTCAAACTTATAAAGACACGAGGATGGCAAGATAAAAATTTTGCTTTACCCTTGGTTGTGACGTCACACGCATATCGAAAATACATCCAAGGTGGCGGACAATGATTTAGGTTAGGAACTTTGAGAGTGCAATTAATATGCTTTACGAGCATTGTTACAACCTTGAACTACTTACTATATTCCTGCTATTTAAGTTACGTACTTTCATTGAAAAGGTACTTATTTTTTGTTGATAATGTCCTTTAAAAGATAGACATTAGGTTTAGCAGGGACCCCGTGGGGATATGACGGATTTTTACTTTTGAAGCCACCATAAGACTTTGCATACATGTACAGTAGGTTGATTTGATCTGACGACTCATGAGTAGAACCTTCTTTATTTGAGGCCCCCACGAGGAATTTCTATTTTGATTTTGTAGTCGACTTTCAACTTGGAGCTGGTCGTGGAGTTGATTTGGAATGTCTGGAAACGGTGCAACTCATTAGAGTAGAATATATTCTTTTCATATAGTGTTAACTGAGGCACCTGTATAACATTATGCATTTGTTGCTCAGAATTATACAAGGCATTGAGGATGGGAGGTTATGGCGGTTCAGATTTTGTTGATTGGTAGTTTCTTCGGGTAATACGTTCGATTTCAGTTGACGTTCATGGTTATCGGTGATGGGTTGGTTGTTGATACGATCGCTTTCGAATATGGCGGTCCAGATATTATTGACCAGCGGTATTTTCTTCGCGCAATGCGTTCAATTTCAATTGATTTCATCGGTTGTGGGTTTTAAATCAAGCATGAGATAACCGTGAGGAAGAATCGTCGCTTCCTCGTAATTTTTCATAAATTCTTTTTGACTTGTCGCGCCAAAACTGAAAACTCTTTTGACTTGTTTCGCCAAAACTCTTTTGAAAACTCTTTTGTCTTGTCGCGCCAAGACTGAAATTTGTGGTTTGTCTCGCGGAGATTTAAACAGCACGATACAGTGAGCATTGAGGCTGATGTTTCTGATTTCTATACCTTGATGAAATATATTCTGAATAGTGAATCATGTAGATGATAGAGAGATTCCGATGATTACCCCCTCTTGTAAATAAATTAGCAATACGTTTCCCCTGATTGATCCATAATATCGTCGAGGACAATTACGTTTCGCTCCGAGACGTGTAGGAAATCATCATAGTCAATGTCAGAGGGTATGCCTTCATATGGTCCTGATCATGTCCAAGTACCTGGGCTGCCACTGGATATGGCACCAAATAATACTCTCAAGAGGGGGCTGCTGGTTGTTTGAGGGTTTTTAAAAAGTGTTTTCACCCCTACGGTGTTTCAACTCAAGGCATCCAGCCACGATGCAGGTAAACGGATGCTGCATAACTGTCAAACCATTGACAAGAGAAGTGGGCTGATTTGATCGATTCTCCTCATTCATATCTTTCTATGACGCTTTAAATTGCTTCGTATCGTGAAGTTCTTTCCGCATATATCACATGCATAGGACATGTTGTTTCGGTGAAGGGCAGCAACAGAATGAACATTCAAAACATTATTTATAATATTTAACTTGATTCGGCTGATCCCTGTGTGGAGGTATTGCTATATGAAGGACAACGTGTCAACGACAATGGTGGAAAGACTGCCAAGGGTGTGAAGAAGAACGTTATCAGGAAGGTCATCAACCATGAGAACTACAAAGATGTGCTGTTAAACAAGAAACGGCTACTACATAGAATGAAGTCCATCTTAACCATAAATGTCAACAACCAGCTACGTACTGTAGTTGTGAGGTCAATAAGGTGAGCCTCTGCAGCTGTTTTGAAAATAAAAGACATCTCCATGAAGATGGAATAACCTCCTATGTATATATGGTCCCATTTGAAATTAACAAACCCATTTGACCATATGAACTATTTACCTACACATAAGGATCGTCGAGTGAAGTGTCATATGACCGGCCGACCCATTTGACCATTTGAATATCTCATAAAAAATTAAACTGGTGGTACCAGCACATATTTTCATAAAAATGTTCGACGATAATCACATACTATTGTTATCGTTCTCAGAAATATTCATAATTGATCTAGAAAGCTCAAAAGAAGTTAATGTTGTATTTGCTACATGAAACTAAAATACTCTTAAATTCCCCTGATCTTAGCTTTATACATGCTGCAATTAATATTGCCAATCCTGGTGCACGAAAGCAACAATGAGACTGATCTCTATATATAACTGGATTGCTCATCCCTTTTTGTGAGTAATTAAAATGTTGAAGCCATGCACCGGTGGTCATAGTGGAGGTCCCTCGAGGTCCCTATATATAACTGGATGACTATGTTCCGGGCAAAAAGTGAAGTCAATTATGACGTACATGGAGGCCAATTTTGTACGTAAGTTTCAGTCCCCTACGCGGACTTGTACGCGGTCTTTTAGGTTTTTTTGGTCGGGTACGAAATCATTTTAAAGAACTAAAAGAAGTCCTGGAAGGAAGTGAAACCGATAAACATTCAGTAATGACCGAGTACTTAGTATTGTTCTGTGACCTGCTATAAGTGACATATCAGTTGTCTGAAAATGGGGGACAGTAAAAAGAAATCGTTCGTTAACCTGTTTTTTTCTCGAAAATTTTTGGTGGACTTCTTTCGTCATTTTGTGTTAATTCTGCAATTTGTTTCTATAAAAAAATGTACCATTTTGACTCGGCTTGATATTATGTCTGGTATATTATGTTTTGTGTATGTTTTCAAAATGAACATAGTTGTGAAAATAGAAAAGTTACGTGGGAGACTGAAACTGACATACAAGACCGCGTAGGGCATAGCCAACAATGGGTTTACAATGTTTTACCGTCAAATAATTCTGAGAAATGTAAGACGTGAACTTCTCACGCATTATTTCCCTATTTTCTCTGTTTCAAACTAACAGCGAAATTCTGCTTTATGTATCAAGCTACGAGTAGTCATTTCATATTTTGGCCGCTATTTTTAATATTCTGGCCGCCATTTTTAATATTTTGGCCGCCATTTTTAATATTTTGGCCGCCATCTTGGTAGACCCTTCCGGTGGCTTCACGTTTTGGTCCTTTTCGTGAACAAATGACTCAATACTTTCTCATACTCGCATAAACAAATTTACTAAATCTCATACACCACGATGAGGAATTGCCTTGATTATCGCCGTGTGTAAACATATAGCTTCAAGGTTATCCATTTTTGATCTGGTTTGATGTTCTCAAACATTTTGGGCGACAGAGCTATGCTGATATTTATACTAAGTATTATTTCTACTATAAGCTGGGTAATTATAGCTTGTGTCTCCGTTACTATGTACGGTTGAGAGCAAAAGGATGTTTCAACTTCAGTTTCATTTGGGTGATTCAGAAAAAATACCAGAGTAAGTGAAAAAGAGAGGAACGAATGCATGGGACCTTGTTTACTTTTTGAACAAAATCTACGTAACATACTAGAAATCACAGTATCTGCACAAAAAATTAAATTTTTTTTTGACATTGATTTTCTTAGAACACGCCCTGAACAGAGTAACTTTGAATTCAAAGAAAGCTTACGTGAGCTATTTGCTAGACTAAATGAAGCTATGGAAAGAACTGGTGATAATTGGCGCGCTGTGCAGGTATAGAAAGCTGTTACGTTCTCAAAAGAACTGGATATATAGTATAAAAAAGAGAACTTCAAAATGTCGAAAAATACTTAAGTAAAAGTACTTATGTATTTGACCTGAAAAAGGACACGTCGTGCGAAACGTCGTCATTGGAAATACTTAGTTTATTTTATTATATTATACTTAAATAGTACTTTATCAAAAAAGTACTTTATTTTACTTTATTTTTCGACATATTGAAATTCTTTTATTTCTCTTAGCTTACATATCATGCAATTCCATTCCATTTGTTGTCCGACTCCAGTCGGTGACGTGATGAAGTTCTACTTCCAGAAATCTCTGTCATTCTTTGGATTGGCTAGTTCATTTCCTTCCATCCCAGTGTGTCTCTTTCCTCTTGTTAGTGTAGTTCTTGGACGCTCAACTCTGAGCTTTTCGTCAGGTTCTCAAATAAGAACTCTTGTGGCTAGTTTGTTGTCTCATGACACGGCCAGCGAATGTTAGTCTTTGTCTGCGAATCGCAGATGAAATTCTAGGTTGTTTACCATAGACGATTTGTGATTTTACGTATGTGATTGCCAAGAGATATTTTGTATACGCCTTAATTAGCATTCTGGTGTACGTGTAGCACACGTCGAGTATTTTTCCAATGTAGATTTACTGTCAATATCGCTGTAGATTCACTATCTGCATAGTTTTCCTGAATAAATTGAATTATACCTTATTATTTTTGTAGAGCGCTATTCTCGCAAGCATACCAAATGTGTACCAAGAACTCTCGGTTGTGTTCAAAGACGAGGAGCTGGCGTAAGTTTTAAATAGACATATTATGACCATTATTAAGAAGATTGATTATACTTAATAAATGAGTGTGAGGTCTGTACGGGAAAATATTTCTCGAGTTTCGATAACGTTATAGAGACCCGGGCAAACGTATTTTATTGTTTAACTGTAACTCCGAGTTTTTCTGAGTATTGACAACTTAACACAGCTTTCTTAGCTTTTACAACTTGAAGATCATTTGATGAAAACAAGGCATTGTTTTTCATTGGAGAACCACTTTAATCTTTTCTATAAAACGGACCTAATTCTTGGTTGTTTGTCTTCGAATCCGCGCAGAGTTTAGATTGTCTTAAAGTTTTATTTAAATAGATACATCACCTTTAATTAAAAGGGCGAACGGCACTTGGACAATAGCTGCAGGCTATTGGACAATATATGGAAATTGGGTCTCAGTATAGTCTATTAAACAATTATTGGATGAGGCTGAGCATGATATCAAGAATTATCTAGACTGAGGTCAATGTTGTATCTGCCGAAGCCGAAGGGCTGAGGCGGTTAACATTGACTGAGGTCTGTATAATTCTTGATATCATGCGAATCCAATAATTGTTTTATTATACATGTCGTCAGACTCGTCACTGTCGTCTGTATCGTCACTGTTGTCTTCATCGTTGTCGTCACTGTCGTCTGTATCGTCACTGTTGTCTTCATCGTTGTCGTCACTGTCGTCTGTATCGTCACTATTGTCTGTATCGTCACTGTTGTCTTCATCGTTGTCGTCACTGTCGTCTGTATCGTCACTGTTGTTTTCATCGTTGTCGTCACTGTCGTCTGTATCGTCACTGTTGTCTTCGTCAACAGAGGCAAATCTACTGCAAGCCATTTTGTTATTGGATAATTAACAATTACGTCACCTACAGACAATTTTTGATATTTATGAATTTTTGATAGGTGGAAAGACATCAAGAATTGTCTGTAGGTTTTTTAGCCAATCGCAATCGAGATTGTATGAGTATTGTATAATAATAGCAATTAGCGCATTAAACATTTGACAAAACGTGTCAAATAGCTGAATTGCAATTAATAATGGCACAAATTGCTAATTTTCCGACGGATAATACTAGGAACGTAATGTTTCACCCTTTCACTCAACAATACAAAATAATAAAAATCTGTTGATCTTCTTCAGAACTACGCTCAGCCTTTGTCATGTTGAGCTCGCATTGCTTTCGTCGCAAATTGGTTTTCAGTGTTAGAATTGGAAAATACTTGAGGAAGTGCGATGCGAACGTCAAGGATGACGTGTGTTTACCATATAATGTTTCTTCCAAAACAAAAGAAATTAATAATTTTTCGTGCCCTGCAGGGTTTATGTTACATAAACGACGTCACTGATCTTGTGTTTACATTATTGCTGGGTTCACGTGACGTCACGGCGGCTATATTGGAAGCCGTTTAACAAAATAATGGTGATCCAAAATAATGGTGATCCAAAATAATGGTGATCCAAAATAATGGTGATCCAAAATAATGGTGATCCAAAATAATGGTGATCCAAAATAATGGTGATCCAAAATAATGGTGATCCAAAATAATGGTGATCCAAAATAATGGTGATCCAAAATAATGGTGATCCAAAATAATGGTGATCCAAAATAATGGTGATCTAAAATAATGGTGATCCAAAATAATGGTGATCCAAAATAATGGTGATCCAAAGTAATGGTGATCCAAAATAATGGTGATCCAAAATAATGGTGATCCAAAATAATGGTGATCCAAAATAATGGTGATCCAAAATAATGGTGATCCAAAATAATGGTAATCCAAAATAATGGTGATCCAAAATAATGGTGATCCAAAATAATGGTGATCCAAAATAATGGTGATCCAAAATAATGGTGATCCAAAATAATGGTGATCCAAAATAATGGTGATCCAAAGTAATGGTGATCCAAAGTAATGGTGATCCAAAGTAATGGTGATCCAAAATAATGGTGATCCAAAATAATGGTGATCCAAAATAATGTTGATCCAAACTAATGGTGATCCAAAATAATGGTGATCCAAAATAATGGTGATCCAAAATAATGGTGATCCAAAATAATGGTGATCCAAAATAATGGTGATCCAAAATAATGGTGATCCAAAATAATGGTGATCCAAAATAATGGTGATCCAAAATAATGGTGATCCAAAATAATGGTGATCCAAAATAATGGTGATCCAAAATAATGGTGATCCAAAATAATGGTGATCCAAAATAATGGTGATCCAAAATAATGGTGATCCAAAGTAATGGTGATCCAAAGTAATGGTGATCCAAAGTAATGGTGATCGAAAATAATGGTGATCGAAAATAATGGTGATCGAAAATAATGGTGATCCAAAATAATGGTGATCCAAAATAATGGTGATCCAAACTAATGGTGATCCAAAATAATGGTGATCCAAAATAATGGTGATCCAAAATAATGGTGATCCAAAATAATGGTGATCCAAAATAATGGTGATCCAAAATAATGGTGATCCAAAATAATGGTGATCCAAAATAATGGTGATCCAAAATAATGGTGATCCAAAATAATGGTGATCCAAAATAATGGTGATGCAAGAAAGTATACTTTAAAATAAGGTTTCCGCGGAAAGACTGAAAACTAGTTGTTCTATGGTTGGTTAAGGGTTAGTATAAAGGTTTGATTTTGGGTTAGGGTTATATTTCAAACCTTTATACTAACCCTCACCTTAATATTAACCCTCATACTAACCATTCTACTAACACTCAAACAACTAGTTTTCAGTCTTTACGCGGAAATCTTATTTAAAAGTATACTTTCTAGTGATATCTATACCAACCAATATGACCGCCGTGTCTTTGTCCTTTCAGTCTCGAGGGATTATAATAATAATAATAATGTTTACTATTTATATAGCGCAAATTAGCATGTGTATATGATCAAATCGACAATTTATTATATTATATTCAGTACCTAGTACCCAGTACCTCCAATCAATTAACCTTATCTATTTATTTTTACAGTTTTTATCATCATTAGTTTTCCCAACTATTTATCCTAACCTTGCAACTTATTGCAACCGACCAATATCGGAAGTTTTTTTGCAACAGTACAGAAACGTCGTGTTTATACTATAACGGATAGCTTTTTGTAACTATACAGAAACCTATTCAATATAGTGTAAACGTAGCATTAGAAGTTACTTAGGTGGGCCATGGCGTTGAAGGGAGGTTAACTTGCGCCAGGAAAATTCGTCCGTTGATCTTTAGCGTAGAAACCACTATTTTACTACAATGGCTATTTCCTCAAACCATATTACAACCTTTTTTAGGGAATTATTTAAAGACTTGTTTGTGTCGGCCCGTTCCAGCGCATTATCTGGTGACAAATTGAATTTCTTAGATGTGATTATTACGACTAGTCCATTGTTTCACAATTCCAGTGAGTGTTTTGGCAGCATGATGTAATCTTCATTTAATATAAGTATTTTCGAGGCTTATATTGATTTTTTGTAATTTCATTTTGTTCAGATATCCAGGTTAAGAAGCTATAATTAAAATTATGTTAAAGAGTGAGTGTCAACCGTCGTGCATTGCGCGTTTGTGTTTATCTTTCCATACGATAACGAAATGTTTTGAAGTGCTTCGTTGCCAACTTGATGTGGTATAAATACATCGGAAATTCGCCGAGTCTTCTCAGAAAACCCGATAGAGGCTTTATTATTCATCCACAATACAAATACATCGACTCGCAACCTGATTTGTTCGTTTGAACCTCGTCAATTGGTATTCTACGATTCGCGTCAGTCAATTGGCTGACATAATTCGAAACAAAAGTCAAGAAAACGTTTTGTGAGAAATGCAGAAATAATTACTTTCTAAGGTATATCTTCTTTCAATTAAAATACAAAATTAATAATTTATATCAAGGATTGACAAGATATTTACGGATGCAGTTCACCAAGGGAATTTCGTGCTTCAAAAATGGCCGACCGAGCGTGCAATGCGTCATGGTTGACACTCACTCTTTAATATACACTAACATGGTGGCTCTGACGTCACGTGAAAACGATCTATTGTGTTAAAAGAATTTGAGTTTTGTAACCCATTCATGGGAAATGAGCAACGGCAGTCGTAAAATATATTCCATGTGTTAAAAAACTGTTCATAATTTCATTTTTAGCTTCACGAGTGTCGTTGATGCCCTTGGTTTTATCTTGTCTACACCAACAACTTCTACGGAAGAATGAACTGAAAACATGCGCTGATTTGCTGGCGAATCTTATTTCGTGTCTAAGCACAACAAAAAGTGTAAGTAGCGAAACGTTTTTAATCTATACAACTCCCTATATATAACTTCTCAACTGTTACTAGTTATATCACTCGTTCTATGAATTATTATCCTGCGGCTAGCACGCTGTGACATATTCTGTTGTATCACCCTGGCTAAGACCTGCTTCTTCAGTAAATAGTTCCGTACTGAAGTCGTGGCACTATATTTTATACTCATTGGTTTAATTTTTGGTGTCATTTTTCTCTCGCTATTTCTCATGCTTATATGCGTACACTCACGCTTACACAACTCTTACTCGTTTTCCGTGTCTAAAGAATTTTAATTAAATAATAAAATTAAATGTATTCGCATTCATTAGCTACGAGTGCGAGTACCATTAAACATACTGATTATGTGTTTATTATTGCGTTCGACGAAGGAGAATGTTATCGCCGTAGTTTATATTTTTCGTGTATGTTTGTGTCGACAACTTTTTAGCTTGAAACCGGAAGTAATCTTTCGGTCTCCCTGCTCGCCCTGAATATATTGGCCACTCGCGGTCGATGAACTGGTAACTACTCGTGGACATCGTGCTTTGATTTCGTGTCACATCCAGTCATGCAACGGATTCCACTATCGCCCCAGGCTACCAGTCTGAACAGTTCATTAGGCGTGGCAATGTATCGACCCGCACGAAATTCTCAAATGCTCAATATTCCACTTTTCAGAACTGCTACTGGCCAAAGAACGTTTTATTATAGAACTGTTTCCCTTTGGAACTCTTTACCACACGAACTAAAAATCTGTAACACTGTAACGCAGTTTAAACGCTCTCTGAGACGTAGCCTCTTATTTGACTAGCCTTTCAACATATTTGTACACTTTTTTGTATTTCAAAAACTTGAACAAATTATTTGGAAGAACTTTTAAAATGATAAAGTAACTTCTTTTGAAGATTTTTGCTTCTTCGCTTTGTTTTTGATATATTTCAGTTTGTTTGATATGCAAATGTCTGGAATTTCGTCACACGTGCATAATGACTTATCAGAGAATGTTAGATATCTTTGCCTTCATGAAATGAAAAGAATAAAGTGTAAATAACATATGAAAGTGACACACAAACTTCTCCAGTAGGTCATGCAACGTGTGACGAAATTCCAGACATTTGCATATCAAACAAACATCAAGCTGCAACTACTTAACTTAACAAACTGAAATATTTCAAAAACAACGCGAAGAAGCACAAATCTTCAAAATAAGTTACTTTATCATTTTAAAAGTTCTTCCAAATAAGACAATAACATTTTTTGACGTTATAGGCACTTTAATTCGAACGCATTTATATAATATTTGGTTACTCCTAGTTTTTAGTCCTGTCTTCGTATGCCTTTCTACAGGTGCTCTGACGCCCCGTATTTCTTGCTTTTGTAAAACGCCCGTGGCTTTATGTGTAAACGTTATGTGTGTAACACAGTGTGAAACCTTCATATTTAAACTCGAATATCTCTCTTGCGATTTTACTCTTAATCTGCTCTTACGCTAATATGTAAAGGATTGTATGTTATCTTCTACTTGTATAGGGTTCAGTTTATGATGAGGTGGATCAACTTTCAAAATCTCTTCTTCAAGTTGTATTTCAAGCTGTGGTTACTGTAGACAGATCTAGTAATCGTGCCGTAAGTATATGCCGTAGAACTTTGGCAGCAATTTGTTATTGATTGTATATAGATCGTAACCAACCAAAACACTTTTAATCTATGAGTTCATAATTTGATGAATTTCATCCAGCTTACCAGTAGAAATATTTCGGGGAAAGATATGTCGAAATCACGCTGTAATGGTTTTGCTGTGGAAGCTGTGTAAAATTAATACTAAAAAAACTCTGAGCTCCAGACAGGACTCGAATCCGCAACCTTCTAAATGCTATCCAGACGCTCAACCATCGAACCACTAGAACTCAGATGGCAGGGTAAGGTCTGGAGCTCAGAACTTAACACAGCTTACACAACAAAACCTTTACATCTTTACTAACATCAAGCTGCAACTACCTAACTAATATATATATTCTAATCAAAATGCGGACAAACAAACCGAATTTGACTCACAAATGCTTGCAAATGAGCTATTTTCTTTTGTTATGGCCGCAAGAATTATGGGTAAAAACATGGGTACTGACGTCATCTCGACAAAGTACTATTGTATAACATTGCTGAGCTATTTTCATGTTTCTTAGGGTCAGTACGTGGCTATTCTTTTCGCACTGTTAAAAATGATGACTGAAGATCACTATCGAAGTTACCTTAAATCTTTCAGCAACAACAAGGACTTACGAGTAAGTACAATGTACGATTATTACAAGATATAGATCAGCCTACGTCATAGTCTATGTGAAATTTGAAAAACAAGGACTATGTCTATATGCACTGAAAAATTTAGTTAAATACGTGATATTCAATCGGTTTACCACGAAGACAGTTTCTTACAAAGATGTATTCTTTATAAATGAGACTATAAGGAGTTTGCTAATACTTTCAAAGGCTGACAGTTTACAGTCGCGGCATGCATAATTTTTTTTCGAGAATGATCAAACAGTCGAAGAGATAAGGGGTGAAACAAATTGTTAATCATTGCAAACATCACAGTGAGATATGATATTTACAGGTAGCCGTCGAGTGCCGATACTCGTTATGCTGTTTCGTTTTAGCTTTTCAGTTTGTCCTTTGTCGATTAGAACTAAGTTTGCTCTTCATACAAATTCTTAAACTTTTAGCGAATACTCGTTAATTGCTATAAGCGTTGCTAAATTGCGAATAATCGGCATAAATTACAGAACACATAATTTAGCCCTGATGTACATGAGACGCGAGACGCTACTTTCACCTTTTCGCGCGCGTGAACGTCTGTACGCAGGCTAGAGATAGGAAGAATTTAATTTTTTAAAACGGAAAAATAAAACTATGTAGATTATGCTATGATTTGTTCAACGAGCATGATCTTCCCACCTCATTCGTTTCTGTCTCGTGTCTGTTAAGGATTTTTTAAATAAAGCTTTTGGTGTTTTCACGAATCTCTTGCAACGGAACATTTACCCGGCAGACTGGTTCGTAATGAAGATTGAAGGAAACTAGTAAGTTTTTAATTGCTATCGAACCATTCTCCTCTGCAGTGGAGTAAGTTAGGGCAATAAAGCTATTTTTTAATGACGTCAAATTTGTTTTAGGTAAATGTTGCTATTGCTTTTATAGTGCGTGTTTAACAGCATGGGTCTATAACTTGGGCCTAGCGTACCACGTGAATGGTGTGGATTGGCCTTGAAGTACTGGGCCCGGTGTACGGAACCTATTGTACGGATAAATCGTATTTGCCCTTAGGACTTATTCACTGAAATGAGATTGTTCCTTTCTTCTAACAACATTTCAAAGAAGAAGAAGAGTATAGAAAGAAGATTTTTTCGTTGCATAGGCACTTTAACTCCAATTTATAAGTTGAATATTTTCTGTCTCTTTCCTTTCTAGTGTAATTCTTTGCGCAGTCCAAAACTTTTCTGAAGCTTTAACCGACAACTTCCTCCATGAAGATGCATTTGATTACCAGGTAATAATTAATGGTGATCTGTTGCACGTTTGAAAAATTAGCATGGCTTTGTTTTACGACCAACTAAATTACCTAAAAAAATTCATACTCGATTAAGCGCAATATTCCTGTACATAATTGAAAATAAATGGATAATTATGAAAGGGATTTATTTTCTAGATGTTATGTTTACTGCCTCCTCCATAGGCCTCTTCTTTTGCAGCTCGAGATCGAGCCTTTTCCCCCTTCCCTTCTTCCTCGTGAGCCTTCTCATATTCCCGCGCACCTTCTCATCTTTCCGCGCACCTTCTCATATTTCCGCGCACCTCATATTTCCTCGTACCTTCTCATATTTCCGCGCACCTTCTCATCTTTCCGCGCACTTTCTCATATTCCTGCGCACCTTCTCATATTCCCGCGCACCTTCTCATCTTTCCGCGCACCTTCTCATATTTCCGCGCACCAAAAATTTCAGCGCTCCTTCTCATATTTCCGCGCACTTTCTCATATTCCTGCGCACCTTCTCATATTCCCGCGCACCTTCTCATATTCCTGCGCACCTCAAATTTCAGCGCTCCTTCTCATATTTCCGCGCACTTCCTCATATTTCCGCGCGCCCTTGATATTTTTGCGTTAGTAGGCGAGGGCTGGAGATGAGGCAGCTTATAAAGTTCTATTTTGAAAGTATGGTAGTTATAGAAAATATTATTTTATATTCCCTTGTGTTTTGACAAGGAATTATATCTTTTAGCTTGTACTAATTTTAATCATTGTTATATTAACCACTGGCATCAGAGTATGATTGCGTTAATTAATTATCACTTTCCTCCAATTAAGTTAAAATGCTATTTCTTAAAAATGAAATTAATTTGAATAATTTCATTTCTACGTTCTTCAATATTAATTACATTAAATTATTATTAGCAACACCACCACCATGTATATCAATATTGTAATATCATACTTGTTTTGCGGTATTTTTTATATGTTTTTATAGTTCTTTTCATGTAATCTGTTATTTTCATTGGAATATTTAGCTTTGGAACACGTATTTTCACTTGGCTATTTCTTTCGTTTCTCATGAAATATTGAACTTGGACAAGTATTCTGAAGCCAAGAGAATAAAGATCTTAGAAAAGTATGTATATTTATTTAATATTACATATTATTTCATTTCTACTATCACTTTTTCAGGAAAGATATTGATTCATTATTGTTTGGTGTCATCGTCCCACTATTGTTAGCTGGAATACAAAATTAAGCAACTAATCTGTAATCTTATTCAAAGACGTACCTTTACATGTAAATAAAGTAATGACGTCGTATTCATAACGAACCATTTCTTGTCTTCATGTAACAGTTTAGATAGAAAAACTACTAGATATAAGCCTACTTTTTACCATAACAAAATTGACTTTTCTCTCTATTCCAAGAACATTCCTGCTGTATATCATAAACCTAATATCGTATTGCACTACAGATTGCGTAAATTCTGTAAATTACAATCTGCTGATGATGCGTACTAAAATCGTGAGTCACTTGACATTACAGTCCATGACATTACAGTTGTTTTGATATAGCTATATTGCTTTGGAAAACACATTTACCATTATGCCAGCCTCACAGCTATCTGACTTCTGGTGGTGAGGCCTCGAGAGTCAACACGTTTTCTTTTGTCCTTTATTAAAACGGTGCTAATACAAATAACAATCGAATACGTAAATACGATTTAAGCAAATATTAAACTTATGAAAGAACTATAGAAAGACAGGTTTAAACGCATAAACGAACTACGAATACTCACAAATATCTGTTGAGAAACTGACTAGCGAGGACACATTTGCCTCTAACGTACTGCATGCTTTCATTATCCTTTGGCTCACATACAAAGGAGGAGCCCGAACGGAAATCTCAAGTCGGAAGTTGCGGCTGTGACAATCATGTGAATGGCAATGTTGGAAAGTTCTTTCAAAAACTGTTCGAAACGTGGACTAAAAAGAAACACGATGCATTTCAGCACACAACTTATCAATTGTTACGTCTGCTTGTAAACTGAAATAAGCGTCACTTCCGTAATTGGGTGACGTCATTCAAACATTTCTCTTAGAAATACCCGCTCTGTTTTTAGTTAACCAGCAAATGTAGTATTTGATAAGTTGTCTGCTGAAATGCGTCTGCGTAAAATGTCTGCTGTATTTTTACTCCACTTCTTCCTTAACTCTAACTTTGACTTAATTAACTTAGTTAATTGACACAAACTTAATTTTTGTTGCCAATGTCCTCTAACTTTGACTCTAAGTTTAGGGAGCAATTATAGAATACCCGTCCACTTTTGAAACCGCATTTAAAGGCAGAAATACAAACCATGTTGCTCTAAAATATCTTTAAATATAATGTCGAAGGTTTATATTGTGTGTACTTGTTGATAGTTATCAAATTAAATGGGGTTTTAAAATAGAACGAAGCAATTGTATATGATGAACTTTCTGTAATTTGACCCTTTTACTAACTGTCAACAGATACAAATAGCGAAAGTGGACGGGTATTCTACAATTTAGCGAAGTTTAGCAATTATTGTAAGAACTATCCAACATTGCCATTCACCATGGTAAATGCGCTTTCTAAAGCAATATTTGAGTTTACCACCACGACTAAATCGTTATTTTATATAGGTATAGCGACATGAGAAATATGATGGGACTGGAGATTGTTAGGATGTGGAAAGCGTTAGGTGAAGTATAGTTTGTTATTATATTGTATAGTTTGTTATTATGTCTATTAAATTACAATTTATGTGAAAAATGATGAGTTATTTCAAATATATTATTTCTATTATATATTGTATTTATCTCTTCATTAAAGTCCTATATCCCCAAATACGATATTACTGATATAGAAGATTCTACATGATCGTATAGATAGTTGAATGTCAACATGTTTTATGATTTCAGCTTTGAGTTGATGACGTGCTAGAAAGGTTTGTTTGTCTGAAATGCTAATGACTGTGACGTCACCCAGTCATCATTTCAGATACAATATTCTGCTGTTAGAGAAATTTGACCTATTCAAACGTTGATGACTATATGTTTGAACGCTATACTAGAGATTTTATCAACGTTTTCACTCAAATCCTCAACCAATCTATATCACACGGAAAACAGAAAAGAAAGCCAAATTGCCGATTTGATGTCACACTCATTATATTTCGGACAAACAAACGCAAAGATCAAACTGGTGCTATATAAGTAATATCGTATTTAGGGTCATAGGCATTTTAAAAAGCAGATAATAAGATCACAAAACAGGAGAAAATAAGTGATCCCTATTCCGTGGGCCAATTTGTCTTTCTCCCGTATCGCTACAATCTTTGCGTCTGTGAATAAACACACATGAGAAAAAGGAAATTAGTTTTTTGATTAATTAATTAATTTATCTAGATAAACTATTCAAAGATAACATTATTAGAAAGTTTTTCTCTATTAATTTCAGTTTCTGCATCTTTTTTATCTGCAGGTGATTTACAGAGTAACTTTGTTCCTTTAATGATTGCGCCGTTCCTGGAGATGACATTAGTACCAGAACGAGGTAATAACCACAAAGTGTTCATTATATGTTTTAGTACTGTTGTTAGGGCCTGTTCATATGGTAAACGAGGTCTCGGTAAGCGGGCCAGCCTGGCTTCTCGTGTATACGAACATAACGAAATTTTAATAAGGGAAATAACTTAGGTGAGCTTGTCAGCCCACTTACCGGGATCATAAGAACAAGCCCTTACTAACTACAGTACGGTACGGTACGGTACGGTACGGTACGGTACGGTACGGTACGGTACGGTACGGTACGGTACGGTACGGTACGGTACGGTACGGTACGGTACGGTACGGTACGGTACGGTACGGTACAATTTATTTAAATACGATTATAGAATAGCTGCAACATATGCTGATGTGGACGTGTATTTACATTGTTATCTATAAGTTATTCATAAGTTATTCTTGTGCATAATATACTATGGCTATTCTGCTAGAACAAGCGTTTATTGTAATATGTAATGAGAAGTAGATTGAGTAAATTAATTTGGAACCTAGATTCTTACTTGCAGAGCACCTTATTACTTGCTTGAATATACATTTAATAATATGTCTCCTGTTTCTACCAGATTGTAGAAATTTTGTAAAATAACGATTGCCTTTCAAAATCAGATTATAAGTTTAGACTTATTTTAAATTTGTTCTCAGAATGAGGTAACTTCTCTGAAAGTATCTCAATGCCTTGGTTTATGTAGTTACATGTGATGTGTTCGTTTAATCGTTTGTGTGGGAAATTGTAAGATAACATTAGACAGACAGACAGACAGACAGACAGACAGACAGACAGACAGACAGACAGACAGACAGACACTTTATTTACAGAGGATGACACATAATAGTGCATAGCACTAACAAACCTGTGGTCCTCAGTTAATTACAATAAAAGCTCCAAAATATTTAAAATAGAGCTGCATAATAGAACTGTTCTGCGTGTGCGTAATAAACAAAGTTAAAAATGGTCAAGCTCCTAATTATTTAAATGAGCTGTTCTCAAAATTAAATTATGATGGGTATAATCTTAGAAGTAATGGAAATATCTAAAAGTCGCTATGAAACGAAAATTAAGTTAGTTATTATGAACTACTAAAATGACGAGATTTGTTTAATATGTAAATGATCATACTTATGACATCACAATGCATAATGACTTATTGAAAAATTCTGCATATCTTTACAATTATCACATGGAATCGTTTGATGATTTACATATTTGATGTCATTGGATGTACCTGCATTTCAAGTGATGTCATCACATAATCTCAAGGATATATAAGCGTTTTCAATAAGTTATTATGCAGTGTGATGTCATAAGTATGATCATTTACATATTAAACAAATCTTAATATCTCAAGAGTGAAGTGAGGTGTGTAAAAGTTGTAAATGGTTAGTCTTTATAGTTTCAATAGTTCTTTCAAACAAATGAGTTATTTTACAACTGAATTTTTCATTGATTGCTTTTAGAACTGAGAAAAGAAACGTTACCCATATTTTACGATATGATGGTAAGAGAAATGGCTTGTAGTGGAAACATTAACAAGGTAAAACTTATGATTATTTATACGTTTGGTAAAAATCCACTGTTTTGCACACAAAAGCAGAAAAGAACATGTAAAATATCAATGATTTCAAAAAGTTTCAAAATTTCACGTCAACGGGTTGGAGTAGACATTGCATTGTTAGGGAGCTTTAGCAAACACGACGGCAAACCTGGAGGACAGCGTCCTTCAAACGAAAACATTCTTCATAAAAAATAGTCCCAAGGGTAATCTGTACACCGTCTTCGTTTTGTTTCCAACGGCAGTTTGAGCATTTTTACGTCTTCAGGACGGGCGAATTTTACTTTGATTTTACTTTGATTTTACTTTGCCTATATCACGTTTGGGGATTTTACATATTCGTAATATTTGGGTCTTCCTGAGCAAAGTCATAATGTATCTTGTTAGCCGAAAATTTCATCTTCATGGCGTTTTTCGCTGTTAAAGTTATCGGATGTGATGTCACAAGAGGCATTTTTGTGGCAAATAACAAAAGAAAACTGATTTGGAATGCCTCTTGTGACATCACGTACGGTAAACTTTGACATCGAAAAACTCCATGAAGATGACATTTTCGGCTGACAATATATATTGTGATTTTGCTCAGGAAGACCCAAATATCACGGATATGTAAAATCCCCAAACGTGACATAGGCACTTTAAGATTGACCAAAACAGACACTTCAATCGTTTTGATATAGTACTGAAGCGTTTTGGATATCAAGAGAGATATCAATCTGATATCAATCTGAGAGCTGAATATATACTAAATACCGTATTTCACTGTACTATCCACGTTTTACCGGTTTGAAAGAGGTAAATATGCTTCATTTATGGCTGAAACGCAAAGCTATATAAAATGGCCGATATTGCACAAACTCTCCGTTAATAATTGACGCGACATTGAAGAACTAAACTTTGACGTTTTTAATTTTTTTAATTCTGATGAACGGAAATAATGACAACAAACTGTCGAGTTGGCGTTGAGTTCCCAGCAAGAGTCATATTTTTCATGCCAGCTCGAAAGTCAGTATTTCATTGCTAAATATCTCGGCAGTTCACCACGTTTTCGCTTCTGCCTGCGCAGCACTCAACTTTTCATATAGACTTATAGTACGTATTCCATATAAGGTCATATCGGACGGGACTGGGAAGAGCAAATACGTTGCCCTAACGAGCATATACGTTGCCCTGACGAGCAAATACATTGCTCTCGTACCAGCCTGCTGTATGTGGGATTTTAGTTTAACTGTCAATTTCTAATCCCACATACTTAGTCTATCTCACTAGTCTACTAATCTAGCACCCCAAGTAGGGGAGTGTGTGGTGGGGACTACGGTTGTCTTGAAAACACAGCCGGGGGGCTAGAGTTAGAGAACTCGTTAGGCGGGGGGTTAGGGTTAGGACCTTTGTTGTTTTGGGGTCGGTTACAATCCAATTAACTAGGAGGCTGGTACGAGGGCAATGTATTTGCTCGTCAGGGTAACGTATATGCTCGTCAGGGCAACGTATATGCTTGTTAGGGCAACGTATTTATGTGCAAGAGCATATATGGAATACGTACGGTAATCAAGTCCCTATCCTACTTTTTATACTCTCATATATAATAATATAATTTGATGGTTTGGCAGATAGCAGTCATTTTGCTCGTACATTCGAAACTCGTAAAATACATGCCCGTGTTATCAAAACCATATAGAATTAAGATATAAGTATTTTGTCTCACTCGTGAGATATCTATATTACCACCATGTATACCCTTTATATTTCAGATTGAGGAAGAGTTCATCGATAAATTAGACATCTTTGTCAGTAAGGATGGCATGGGTGACGAAAATTATGAAGAGCTGTTTCGAGAAATGTAGGTAGAAGGTATTCTGAATACAGAACAGAATATAGAATTATAGAATAGAATATAGCATTCAGAATTCAGAATACAGCTGCCAGACTTATTGCATGAGAGTTAAAAAATCACATAAATATCTCCTGTGCTTAGTGATCGTATAGTAACCAGTAAGATCAAAGATTATTTTCAAGATACTGTTGATTACTCTCAAAGTTTTACATGGCCAGGCACCTATATTTATATCAGTGATTTACTGACTCAATGTAGCCCTACTTGCACTTTAAGATCATCTAACAGAAATCTGCTATTTGTACCAGAAACGAAGACTCAAAAAGGTTTAACAATCTTAGCGTACTTTACTTCACACACACACACACAAGCAGAGGACTCTGTGTGTTTTGTTAGTCATTTAGTAATAGTCTAATGAAACTGCAATTTTAGAAGTCTAAAATCTAAAATACTTCTATTTATCTTATCTTGTTTGACTTAATGTTTAGTACATATTTTAAGTTCATGACTGAGTATGGTTTATAAAGTACAACATCTGAAAACTATGTAAAAGCGTACGTATATATACTGTATCTCTGTGTGAATGTGAAACCGTTTTTAGGTAAACATGCGCACCATAATATTATTCTTTTATAGCTCAATTATTCTATAATTTTACAAGGAAAAACTTATAGCCTTGCTGTCAGATTTCATCTTGGGTCTGCCAAAAAAATACATGATATGATTAGGAATGCGTTCTCCTTCGTCGAACACCATTAGGATAGCGTTCTCCTTCGTCGAACACCATTAGGATCAGCGTTCTCCTTCGTCGAACACCATCAGGATCAGCGTTCTCCTTTGTCGAACACCATTAGGATCAGCGTTCTCCTTCGTCCAACGCAATTAGGATAGCGTTCTCCTTTGTCGAACACCATTAGGATCAGCGTTCTCCTTCGTCGAACACCATTAGGATCAGCTTTTTCTTTCGTCCAACGCAATTAGGATAGCGTTCTCCTTTGTCGAACACCATTAGGATAGCGTTCTCCTTTGTCGAACACCATTAGGATCAGCGTTCTCCTTCGTCGAACACCATTAGGATCAGCTTTTTCTTTCGTCCAACGCAATTAGGATAGCGTTCTCCTTTGTCGAACACCATTAGGATAGCGTTCTCCTTTGTCGAACACCATTAGGATCAGCGTTCTCCTTTGTCGAACACCATTAGGATCAGCGTTCTCCTTCGTCGAACACCATTAGGATCAGCGTTCTCCTTCGTCGAACACCATTAGGATCAGCGTTCTCCTTCGTCCAACGCAATTAGGATCAGCGTTCTCCTTCGTCCAACACCATCAGGATCAGCGTTCTCCTTCGTCGAACACCATTAGGATCAGCGTTCTCCTTCGTCGAACACCATTAGGATCAGCGTTCTCCTTCGTCGAACACCATTAGGATCAGCGTTCTCTTTCGTCCAACGCAATTAGGATCAGCGTTCTCCTTCGTCGAACACCATTAGGATCAGCGTTCTCCTTCGTCGAACACCATTAGGATCAGCTTTTTCTTTCGTCCAACGCAATTAGGATCAGCGTTCTCCTTCGTCGAACACCATTAGGATCAGCGTTCCCCTTTGTCGAACACCATTAGGATCAGCATTCTCCTTCGTCGAACACCATTAGGATCAGCGTTCTCCTTCGTCGAACACCATTAGGATCAGCGTTCCCCTTTGTCGAACACCATTAGGATCAGCTTTTTCTTTCGTCCAACGCAATTAGGATCAGCGTTCCCCTTTGTCGAACACCATTAGGATCAGCGTTCTCCTTCGTCGAACACCATTAGGATCAGCGTTCCCCTTTGTCGAACACCATTAGGATCAGCATTCTCCTTCGTCGAACACCATTAGGATCAGCGTTCTCCTTCGTCGAACACCATTAGGACCAGCGTTCTCCTTCGTCCAACGCAATTAGCATCGTATGGTATGGTACAGCACAGTACGGATGAACATTTTCTGGTAACTTTGCGAAAATTTTATAATATAAAATCTATACAATGGTATATACAATGTATACCGGGTCCCAAACAAAGGGATAAATAATGTAAATGCGAAAAGTAACAGTGTAGGAATGTTCACCAGCATTGCTTTATTCTTACTCTTTTTAGACTGACCGAGAAGATAAATGGCAATCCCTTGCTGAAAGATGCTGGGCTTTCGTTTGTGAACTCCGTGACAAAGTTGCTGGAACGACTGCTAGACTACAGGTATATAGTGCATTTTTACCCAATCTCTAGAGATTCAAATGACAAAGGGCATGGCAACCATACACGTCTGTAAAGCCTGGTTCTCATATGGCTGTGGTCGTTGTGCAACAATTGCACGATAGCTACGCAACCATATGGAAACAACTGTCTTTCATGTTGTGCGCAACCCTGCAGTTGAGCTTCACAGCTGTTGCACTACCGGGCTGCAGAGATGAACGCGAGTTCTATTTCTACAACCCACTACATTGCCTTCGCACGACAACCAGGAAATGAGAACGTCCTCGCAACTGTTGCGCGACTAAATTTACCCAAAAATCGTTTTAGCCATTCTCGTTCCCAGTGCCCTGGCGTGGGATGTCCTTGCGGCGTGTGTTGAACAACATGAAAACGATGAAAAATAACCAACAGATATTTATTTATTTAGTTCTAGCTGTAGAAATATTCCCAGTTATAGAACTTCATTTCTGGAATAAGAGTGTGGTAACTTCCATGAGTTGCTTTCTATCCTAAATATTTCTCAGCAAGAAATATATATACGAATTGCTGCAACGTTATGTTATTGCTACTAAAATCCCAGGTTATCGAATGTTATTTGTGGAAATTTTTCTCTGTTTAGAAAAGTCGTTTCTTCACGAGAAGAATATCGAGATATGAAAATGAGTTGCATTGTGAATCTATTGGTAAGACTTGTGAGCTCAGTTGGATAGCTCGCTAAAATCTCTGTTTTTGTCTTTCTCCTCGATGTCCTTGTCTTGTGAGTGCATGTCCTTGCAGTCCTTATATGTACTTGTCTTGTCCTCGTTCCCCTCTTCCTCGTCAGTAGAGGTGTGCATCGGATCGGATTGCACAGTTAGAATCCGACAATTGATTAATGATCGAAATCCGATCCGAAAAATTTGTATCCGGATCCGATCCGATCCAACGTCAATAAAACATGCCGATCCGAAAAAAATCCAAACTGAAATTATACCCTTTTTGCAATACATAAACTTTCGTACAGGATACTGCGTTATTACGATAAATTGAGCAGACAAATAGATAATACATAACAGAAAGTTTTTACAAATTACAAAATAAAGCTAATCGAGAAGTCTAACGTCAGAAAGAACATCTACATTCTACAAAATCTACATCATCCATTTCTAATGTGTCCCACGCTTTCTGTTTAAGAAAGCTTCGTATACAAAGAAGCGCGTTGACATTCTTTGTGGCGCGAGTCGTGTGCGTCGAACATTGATAGTGCATCCGGCTTGCGAGAACGATCTTTCTGCTGACGCACTGCTTGCAAGGCATGCTAAAATCTCTCCACTCCCGTTCAACTTCAAAGTGAAACAATTACTAAATGTTGTCGATTGACAACGTCTTAAAGTGTATCTTGTTACCGAAGCAAATGGTTAATTTGTCATCACTCATCAAAAAAACTATAATACAAGGTAATATGAAACCGTAAACAGTTAAACACAGCAGAAGCACGTCAATTATGTTAACAAACAGCATACATTAATCTCTCAGCAGTAAGGTTTTATTGTTTGAAATTCGTGAATCGTAATCCGATCAGAACAACTTTTCTAATCCGATCCGAAATTTCTATTTATCGCTCGGAATCCGAACGGATCGGATCGGATCGGATTTGCAAATCTCTACTCGTCAGTGTCCTTTGTTCTCGTTCTTGTTCTTCTCTTTGTCCTTGTGCTTATTTTATCTTCTTCTTGCCCTTGTCCTTATTCTATAGTTATCTCTATTGTTCTTTTTATGACTATATAACCACCCGTAGTTATAGACCCGACCTGATACAAATGGCTCCACGATACATGGTAATACAATTTCTGTCAAAAACATATTTTTTTCGTTATACAGAACTATTATGAAGAAATGGGCAAACAAGATACATACTTAAGGTATTTAAAGGCTAGGATTCATTCATTTTAATTTTAGTTTGATTTTTGGTTGGGTTAGTGAATAGGTAATTTTACCTTTAGACCTTTTATTTTCTGCATATGCATGAAAAACGAAATTCTAACGGTGTTTTCGTTATCTTTTCGCTAGTACGTTTCTCAGTCTTCATGTTTGCACCAGTTAAGCATTTATTTAGGAACATTTGTATAGGAAATAACACGGTTCGAGAAGAATTAATGAAAAATCGCACGCGTGTTTGGATATGAATATTTTATGAATATTTCGCCAAACACAAGTGCGATTTTTCATTAATTCTTCGAGAACAAGTGTTATTTCCTTTTAATACTTTAATCAATTTTACGCGTTCCTGAATGTAGCGAATGGATAAACATTTATTTAGTTGCATAATTTAATTTCAGCACTTAAATGGCTTCGCGCTTGCGTGATTTTTTACTAGGGGTATTTAAAAAAATACATGTGGTTTTTTTTTAAATACCCCTAGTGAAAAAATTTAAGTTTAACACTGATGTCATTAGCCAATCAGGAATGAGTAAAATCGATTGAAATGATATTAAGATGAATAACTTTAAATTAGAGCAATAATGATGTTCCGGCACATTTTATTGTTAGGTATTTTCAATGAAGATATCTATAGCTCTATTTTATTTTCATCCCGCCAAAACTTACCGATCCGAGAAAAGCGTATGACCCTCGCAGCGTATAGGCTGGGAGGGGGGAGGGCCATATCGTAGAATCAGTACCTCTGAACAACCATTGACTTTATTTTGCGTACAGACCTTGCAATGAGCTCAGCCCTGCATATAATATGCTTTATTGTTTATCTTAAACTACATTGGCAACAAAAAATAAGTACCTTTTATATCAAAGTAGTTTGTAAAAAATGCTACCAGTATTTCCATATCGCCGGACGATTATATTCCGACTGGCTAAATCATATACTTCGATAAAAAGTAATTAGTTTTTGTTGCCCATGTCCTTTAATAACTTTTGTCTTTAATATTTCTCAAAGATACGTGGAGTTGCTTTATAACCTGCACCTGTCAGCAGAAAATTATATTGAAGCTGGATTTTCACTGTTTCTTCATGTTTCTTGTTTACAGGTAAGATTAAGGAATTAGGTGTTAGCTCTGAAAGACATCAGTTTATGTTCTGGAGGAGATACAGTATATAAGAGCGTATTACATGGCCACCAGATACGAATTTTATCTTCGAGTGTTGCATGGTAATATCTATTGAGAGTGTGAGATATCAAGTTAAAAAATCCGTATCTCCAAGCGGCCATGTCATATTCTTTTTATTGTATTGAAATCAATGAAATAGCTACGATGATAGCTTCATATGTGAAATAGAAGAACCTATAGTATTTCATTTTTAATATTTCATTTAAAACCTTACATGTGTCAATTGGATTTTGACTTATAGCTTGTAAATAGACATATAATATTAAATAGACATATTAATAATTCACAAAGAAAAGACAAAATCAATCATTGGCATGACGTAGGTAAATACGTACATAAAACGAACAGGTTTTGTGATTGGCTACATGGAACAAAAGTGGTTAGGGTTATAGGACATTGGTTTCTTTGTGGTTGATTCTATTGTTTTATTGTTTTAATCAACCAATCACAAAACTTGTTAGTATAGGTACGTGGCGACACGATGACGTATAGGTTTTATATGTGATACAAAATTCTGCTGATTTACATAAGTTTTTCGTTCGATTTTCTCAGCCAAAATCATTTAATATCTTTAGGATTTTCGATGAATATGAACGTTTACATGCATTCGTAATCGTATATCACATGCTATTTACAACATTCGCGTCCATGTTGTATCTCGTGTTATATCCGATACAACACTGTCTTCCGCTAATGTTGTAAATAGTACTTGTAGCAGGTACAAGTTAGATTAAATGTCCACAATTTTAAGATGCCAACACTCTTTGTTTGAGAAAATTAACACGTGAACCTACTCTGGGTCGTTATTGTTCAATCGTCACCCCCATATTTGCAGTTTGGTATTCGTGTATACAGTAAGTTGCAAAGATCGCCGTCGAGTGATTAGCGTCTACTTCCAGTAGACAGAAAAACTATTCGCAACCCAACATTCGAACACGCGCTAACGATTCAAAATTGTTGCAAATTCTCGTAGATTTGAAAGTACTAATTTATTTCAGACAATGAACCAAATGCGTTCTTTTGTCGAGAATAAACTAAGCTAGAAGTTTTAATCTATTTAAAGTGTTGTCTTACATTTTCTCTTAGTTTGAGGACAACGAATTAAAAGCAGAAGGGAATTTTCCTGCTCAAACAGAAGGCGAAAGAAAGGAGATGCTGTATAGAATGGCTATCGAACATTTGGATAAGGGAAAGGTCCGTGCTACAACAGAGTTTACTTTTACTTCAATTTTATATGTTGCGCATAGAGCAGGCAAAAATAGAGCCAAATATTTGGATAGAGTTGCAAAGAAGCTGCGGGTATGCGGGTATACTATCCGTGAGGAAGGTGTACTAGTGAGGACGGTTTGAAGTGAAAACGAGTAAAAAACAACGTGTTGAAAAGTAGCAGTCAGCTGCAGTCAATAGCACTGTAGCAGTATGGCAAAGGTAAAAATCACGCTATTTATGAATGTCACAAAAGCTAAAATTTCGAGGAAGCTATATTTTGAGGAAGGTTTACTAGTGATGACAGTTTGAAGTGAAAACAAAGAGTAAAAGACAACGTGTTGAAAAAAAACGCAAGAAGTAGCAATCAAGTGCAGTCATACTACTGTAGCAGTATGGCAAAGATAAAAATCACGCTATTTATGAATGTCACACAAACTAAAATTTCGAGGAAGCTATATTTTCAGGAAGGTTTACTTGGTAAAGGTAATAATCACGCTATTTATGAATGTCACGAAAGCCAAAATTCATGTTATTTTGAGGAAGGTTGTGAAAATTTGAAATCCTTCCTGGAGGAAGGATGAACACTTTTGCAACTCTGAGTTTGGAGCGATAGGATGTTTGATATAGCCAAACTGTAAATTGTGTTGATAACTCTATAACTCAAGCAGGAATAATCGTATCTACCTAAAACTCGTAACAATAACGATATACAAAACATGTAAGACGACTAGTTTATTAGTATACTGCAGTGAACATTATTGTAAGCTGTATAGAAAGGTGTGTTAGCTCTTTAACCCCCAAACTGTCTAGCTAGCTAACACCAACGATTATACTTGGACGACTTGAAGGATTAGGCCGCCTGAATCAAATACAAATAATTTAAAGCTAGGGTGGTGTGTAGGCATGAGTGTATTAACAAAGTATGGAAACGAGAATGATAGTATAAACTGTCAAAATAAATAAACGAGGCCCTATAAACGTTTCGGACGCCGTTCCTTTATTGTAACAGTTTACCACCATTTCGTTTTAAAAGGGAACTGTGGCCAAAAAACAAATAATATTTAAATCAAAGACCTTCAAATGTTATGTTTAGAAATGTTAATAATATGACGATATCTTGTACTCGAGAAATAACGTTTTCATTCTCGTATATTATGCTTCTGGACGCCGCTTAACAGATACCGTAAAACTATTAACATTTGTAAACATTATACGAAAGGTCTTTTATCTAAAAATAATTTATTTTTGGACTACACTTCCTTTTTAAAGTGTTTATGAAACGAAAATTAAGTTTTAGTTATTTAAATGAACTTCTAAAATAACGAAGAATTATAATTTATAACTCTTTCATATCTCACGTCGTTCTTGAGATATTTAGACTTTTGTGATATGTAAATGATAACCACCGCAACGTCACGAGGTTTTTAACATGTTTTTAGAAAATCAGGTATATCTTTGAGATTATATTCGACAAAATCACTTGAATCTGAGCTGATTAATCCACAAAATCACTTACTTGATTTTCTGAAAATTTGCAAACCTCGTGACGTTGGTGGTTATTCATTTGTATATCACATAAGTCTAAATATCTCAAGAAAGACGTGAGATATGAAAGAACTATAAATTACAATTCTTCGTTATTTTAGAAGTTCATTTAAATAACTAAAACTTAATTTTCGTTTCATAAACACTTTAATACTTTGGAACAAATACATATCATGCTAATGAGATAACTTGAACGATATTGTTCAAAGAATCTAAACAATCTCTCTTAAATCATGTTAATCATATATTAGTCGTTACAATGGACTATTTTTTTCTCTTTATATTTTTTAGCTTTGGGAGAGTGGAATTCGTCTTTGCAATAAATTAATCAAATTGTATGAAAACGAACTTTTTGATTATATCAAACTCAGTGCGATGCTGGTAAGACTTTATCAAAGCGTATTAATTATTCAGAGAATTGATAATTTACAATCAAGCTTATCAGTAGATCTTTCAAGCTTTTATTACCACCTTTCAGTGTAAAATTAGCTTTTCGAGCCTCGTGATTATGTTTATAATTTAAAATAATTTATAAGAATAAATGTATTTAAAACTAAAAGAATATTAAATTGGCAGCCATTTATGAATACGGTGTATTGGGTGGCCGTAGCGATACCATTGTATCGGTTATAACTAATTTAAAGTGTCATATAACCCCAATTTATTTATTAAATAAACTTATTTTTTATCGAAAGTAGGTTAGCATTAGATGGTAGCATTACAACTAGCACAATGATCTCTGTATTTAAAAATTCATCAATGATTCATGAAGAAAACACAAAGGAAATCAGTACCATGTCCGTGGTTTTAAATGTGATAAAATTTCATCCTAATTTACAAAAACTTTAGCTTTGAATTTCTCGGCTTAGACAACGTTACTTTTCAAAATTACTACGCCAACAAACTCACCAAATGGTGGACGTTTTTGAAGCAGTTTAAAACACTTGCAGCAGTGTTTTATCAGATTTAAAACACTCGGCTTCGCCGAATTTTTAATATTTAAATCTGATAAAACATTACTGCTCGTGTTTTAAACTATACTTCTCATCAAACTCATTAATAATTCATGAACCAAAAACAAAAGAAATTAATGTTTAATTAGTGTTTTGAAACCGGAGGAAGATCCATCATCTAGCTGATCACGTGATGACGTTTTGAAATATTTCAAAGTCCTTGGACTTTGAAAATATGTAAATTACTATTTCAAAGTCCTAGGAAAATATGTAAATTACTGTTTGAGAAGTCAGTGCAAACATAGTTAATATAACATTCGCCGGACTTTACCGGGATTTCAAAGCCCTAGTGCATTAAAAATGCTCGCCTTCGGCTCGCATTTTCAATAGGCACTCGGACTTTGAAATCCCGGTAAAGTCTTCCGTCTCGTGTTTGAACTATTACTCAAACTACTTGTCGTAGTTACCACGGCAACAGGCTTGTTCCCAAGCCCCTCTGATATGTAAATGAAAACCAGCTGTATTTTTAGTAATATTAAATTTTTTGACCAATGTTGCAAATTCGCACACTATGGATGTTGTACCAAACAAATAACCTAAACAAAACCAACAATGGGGGTGCAAAAGGCATTTGGAGAACAGTGTTTTTACGATATGACTATCCTGTATAAATAATAATAATAATAATAATAATAATAATAATAATAGAAATTATTTTTTTTGAAATGAGAAGAAAGGGGTATGGAACCAAGTGTGTTTCCATGGAAACTATATAAACGTAAGTCGTGAGTCGACCACTGCCATTAGAATGCCATGTTTTGTCTTTGTCAAAGTCATACTTACGGAAATATCAATACTTGGTGAGGCTTGTCCATCTTGTGACGTCATTATCTAGACAACGGTGACTCATGATAATGGAGAAATTTAAATAGGATTCTTCATTAATCAAAACCTACTTTCGATAGAAGAATAATTTTCTATGTCCTGTTGAAATACAGAAAATCGCGATCATTGCCATTTTGGACCATGACCGAGTATAATTGTATGGAATTCCGGAACTTGGGTCATTAATTCTACAATGTTTATTCACTTATTATATTGAGAGAAGTTGTTGTGCAACTCAATAAGTGCGAAGAAATGCCTGGTAGATCAAAAGAACTTCCACGAAGGTGTCATATCAACCGAGAAACTATTGGAAACTATAAGGGACACTTGTGATTCGTTCTGGAATTACGCCACAAATTCTCTCTCCCCAGATCTCCTTTACGCGGTCGTTATCCAATTATGCATTAATTTTAACAAGGCACAAAATCGAGGATTTAACCAAATCAAAAACATTTTTTGCAGAAATACACGAGAAGGCACAACAATTTATTTAATAAAAAAACAAATTTTGGATCGTGGGGACTTTAAGACATTAGCTGCTAGAAACGCCAATCCGGACTGCAAGTCGATAATAAAAAGGATGACACAAAACAAACAAAAGTATATACCTTATGTTTAGAGTTAAACAATTTGAACTAGAATTCTAGTATGATTTTGAGAAATGATAATTTATAAGTGATAAATAATGTTTGAAGTGCCCATCTGCAGCAAAAAGATTATTCTACAGATTATTTTAATTTAGGGTGGGGGGGGGGGGGTTACTTGGTTATTAAAGAGAAAATTAAATAATTCATGGCATCATTCAATCTGTTGAACGTCGCTACTTTGGGGTTGCATGCCCATGGCCGCTTCAACGTCATGGAAACCCATTAACCACTGATCTCAATGATTTTGAAGCTTGCATATTTGCGTAATGTAAATTGACGAGAGATCGTTAGAAGCTCCGAGTTTGCAAGCAAATCAAACTGTAGGTTTAGTGTCTGGCCAATATAGTTTCTTTGTTAACATTAAATGCATAAAATCTTGAACCTAATTTGACGTCTCATATTAGGCTTCTCTCACTGGATAATTAGAGCCAACGGCGGCCATTACTAAGGGACCAAAGTCGCAGTAAATCTGTAGGTAGGCCATGAATCGTTTTACACAGTAATTTGAAAAATATCTTCTGGTCCTCTTTATAGTAAAATTATTTTATTTTTTCGATAGTCAGAGCACATAATCCAACAAAAAACCTCATAGTATCATCAGTTGGTCCCTTAGTAATGGCGGACTTCCGGCTTCATTTTCTGAACAATAGTTGCTCGATCCAGTCTTCTTTCAAGATCAGTGCCATTAACCTATCAAATGAGCCAGCACAAACATATACATTATATGTACAAACAGAACGTATTTTAATATCAGATCTTGTTTTCATCTATATAGAGAAAGCAAGCCGAGTTCTACAAAAACATTGTCGACATATACAGGCCTGAGCCAGTGTATTTTAGAGTCGGATTTTATGGCACTGCATTTCCATTGTTCCTCCAAGTGAGTGTTATAATGTCAGTGTAAAGAGGTTTCGAGAGGAAAGAAAGCAATTGGTTAAGAGAGATGAAATGTAAGAAGCACGGGAGAGAAAAGTGTGAGAAGGGAGGAGGAAGTTGGAGACAGGAACGGAGAGAAAGAGGGTTGTGGCTAGATGGTACACTCGCAGTTGAGGTGACCGTGAGGTACTAGGTCTGAGTCGTCTTCTGGACGATCTTTGTTCGTATCCGCGAGAGGTTTGACGAAATGAGAGATTGTACTGCTATCATACGATCGGATATGCTTGTATGATGAAATACATCATGGAACTGCTAACCCCAAAACAACTTAGATCCTAACCCCCGCCTAATGAGTTTTATAACCCCCCCCCCGCCTAATGGTAATAATACTAACCTTAATGCTAATAAAAAGATCATCCAGAAGACGACTTAGACCTAGTACCTCACGGTCACCTCAACTGCGAGTATTCCATCTAGCCACGACCGAGAAAGAGAGGGGGTGGGGAGTGTAGAGAAAGGAGAACTGGGGATGAATAAACGAGGTAACATAGGACGAGATATCGCTTATTACAGCTTTACTTCGATTTACTTTGTCTCAGCGCATTTTGTACACACGTTGATATTTGGGATATGGACAGGGGCGTAGGAAGAAGTTCTGCTTTGGGGGAGGCTACTTTTAGTTACTGTGGTGAGCATTCCCGACGAAGCCAGAAATCCCCCTATTTCCATTGACCATTTTGGTTTCAAATTTCCTTATTATTAAATTCCAGGCAAGCATCATATTCAGGATTTTTCAGGTGTTAGTTTATTTGTTGTAATTAATTAAAAAAACATTATGGTGCTCATGATACATAAGCATTTCTAAAAACGCGACTTAGACTATAGAGGTATTGGCATTCACCTTTACTTAACAAGTTAATTATACTCAAATATGAAATACATATTTTTATGTTGTTATATGGGTTGATTTTTTAATTATATTTATCTCATTTAATCTCAAACCATGGTTTGGCAAAATATCGGGGGGCTGATATCATCAAAATAAAATATGGGAGGCTGTAGCATCGTAGCACACACGGTTTCTGCGCCCTTGGGTTTGGATGTTTGGTGTATGTTGCACATCGTTTGTGTCATCGTTGTATATTGTTTCGGTTAATAATCAAATTAGAATTAAAATTGATTGTTGGATTTAATTTTTTTTCATTCACAGAATAAACAATTTGTTTATCGGGGTAAACCGTTGGAGAAGATTGGTGAATTTTGTTCTCGAATCCAAAACGAATACCCTGATGCGGAGGTTGGTAGAAACTGCATCTTATAGCTCATTTCTTGTCTTCTAGACTACTAATAATTTGCGATGGTTGATAATTTTTCAAGAATTGTAAAAAATTATTTATAAAGTAAACCTGAGAAGAATTAATAAAGTAAACCTTCATGTAGTAAACCTGAGAGGAACATTTATATATATATGTTTTTTTTCCGTTTGCTCTTTCGTTCATACCACTAGCTTTGTTTCTTTGTTTTTTAATAGGTGCTCAGACACAACAATCCTTTAGAAGAAGCTATTATGCAATCGAACAGACAATGTATCCTACTGTGTTTATAGACCGTATATGATTATCCATAATATTTGTTAAACAGCCAACGTTCTGTTGCATCCTAACCCAGCAATGGGAACGAGATTACGACTCCTCGCGGAGATTTTTAATACAAATAGGCCAGGCAGTTTGTTTGTCTTGCCTCTTTTAGGATTAGGATTAAAGAAATACAGTACCTAATGGTTTCCGTGTTTGGATGGCCTGATCCAAACACGCGGGATGTTGCGAGACTTGAGAAAAGCGAAAGAAACACGAGCCGCTAGGCGAGTGTTTTTTAGCTTTTCGAAAGTCGTGCAACACCCCAAGTGTTTGGATCAGGCCATCCAAACGCGGAAACCATTAGGTATTTATTTTATAAAATAATACGAACGAACGAGCAACACAAACTTGAGTAAAATTTTAGCGGGAAATTTCCGTGTTGGATGGACTGATCCAAGCATGGGTATTGACCAATCAAAGCTTGCGTAGCATACATGTTTTTTTATAATAAGGTTTATAGCTTAAAGGCCCGTCAGGACTAGTATAATATAACGGGTAGAAATATTGACGCATATAGGACGTAGACTTTCAACCCGTTGCTCCCAATCACAGGATGAATTATGACGAAATAAAATGACAATTTCTGTTGAAGAAGTACACTTTTCACATAGGCACATATCGCAAATTCCCGCGGTTTGTACACGAAATATCTTGAATGTCACGCAGGCAAAGGAGCACGTTGAGATGGCGTGATAGTTTTGTCAGTTAAAAAGAGAGATGCTTTTGTGCAGGTCTAGGATTAGGTTTATAGGTTTTCATGTTTTATTCATTGAGTGCTTATCCGGGGTTTGGGGATTTTACATATTCGTAATCTTTGGGTTCTACCAAGAAGAAATGTAATATATCTTGTCGTTCGAAAATTTCATCTTCGTGCATTTCATCTTCAGTGATTCAACAGTGAAATACAAAGAAAGTTTGGATCTGGACTTTAAATAGACCTGTTTAGACAAAATGTTCTCAATTCCCAAACTTTCTTTCTATTTCACATTCTCAAATACCAAATCAAAGTGAAATGGTGACGCTTCTGTCGGCAATTGGTGTTGATGTTGGTTTGTCTGTAGTTTGGTATTTTGTATGTTCTTACATGTGATCAAATTTATTACGTTCTGCCTTTGACTCACGTACGTAGATATCCAATGCTGCGAAGTTCAACCTGTTTCAAAAAGTCAGCACGTACCTGACGGCGCTAGCAATAGAATTTTAAGGTAATTTTTGTTATTCAGATTTTACCAAACTGAGAAGGAATTTTCCGTATTTAAAGAGTATTTTTTTTTAAATTTCTTTGCTATAGTTATTACCAAGTAAACTGGGTGGACAAATTCAAGTTTTCGAGACCTTTTCATAAAGGAACAAAGGATAAATCTAACGAATTTGCTGTATGTATAGTTTTTTTATACGTTGTGGAATATAAAAAGATGGTGGCTGTAAATTTTACCACAATGCTTTGCGAACTTAAATCAGCTATAGCAACAAGTAAACATTGAAATTGCTAACATGAATTTAAAAGGTAAGAGATTCTTTCATATCAAATTTGATATTTTTGAAGATACAATGTGCGCGCAATGAATTCTGGTAAAATATACACGTTGTCATTTTTTCATTATGGTCAATTGCATAAACACCAAATGCATCACTGTACGCGTATAGCTTCAACTTCATTCTTTTGAATCCTGATGGAAAAGAAGTATGAATAACACTGAGTAATGAAAAAAGGTGTTGTGTTGCGGGCAGTGTGGAAATACTAATAGAATATTCTAAAAGGTTGGTGTACTGCTAAAATAATATGTAGGAGATCTAACGTTTGGAGCGAAGGCCCTTCGTCGTCTGAGAGTGAAACGTAAAAAGATGCACTTTTTACTTTTCGATCTCTGACAAAACGACTTTGCTGGAAACGTTACACCTCATCCACACGATTTTGGCAGTATCATAAAGGGACACTCTGCCCCCAAAACAAGTGTTGCTTAAATGAATGTTCTTTATCGCCTCACCTGAGAATGGGTATTAGTTTTCTTCTAATCGTTTTAGTTTTAGACAAATTTGGCTTTGTTTATCGTATTTTTGTAAATTGAAGGCCGCCATTTTGTTCTGGTTGTGGACGAATGCGGTCGCTCCCATTAATGTTTGACGTCAATGAGTGCAAACACTTTGAAAAGAAATCCTTCACAATAGCGTGAATAGAAATTCTGCACAATGAACTAAGACCACGTTATTGTCACGCTATTGTGAAGGGTTTCTTTGTGTAGTGTTTCGATCACTCAATGACGTCAAAAAATAATGGGAGCGACCGCATTCGCCCTCAATCAGAACAAAAATGGCCCCTTCAATTGACAAAAATACGATAAACAAAACCAAATTTCTCTAAAATTAAAAAGATTAGAAGAAAACTAATACCCATTCTCATGTAAGGCGACAAAGAACTTTCATTTAAGCAACACTTGTTTTGGGGTGGAGTATCCCTTTAACAATATTCGATTTCTAAAACTGATTATTAAAATGTTACTAGTAGTCTAATGTCAATGCTGCAATCTGATTGGCTACGCTACTCGCTATTGAATTGTCATATAGATATCGAATAGCAGCAAGTGACGCGATGAGGCCGAGTTCGTCACTAAAAAAACAATGCTTATGTCTTATATTTCGAAATAATTTTGAAGGAGTAATGGACATAAGTTTGTAATTATAAGTTTCTAATTGTTAAATACAATATTGTGGCCATGCGTGTATGATGATGCATTGTGGTATTCATGCAATTGCTTTATTGTTTTGTTTTTTTTACTTATAGTATGCCATGTTCTGTTATGTCGTGCTGTGTAATGCTGTGTAATAGATTACTTCATTATTTCTGTGTTTTTTTATGTTCTGGTGTGTTGTGCTAGCCGGTTTCATTTCACTTCATCTCCATCTCTACTTGTCTCCTAACTCAACTCCATGTCATAACTTATCCCTTTTATCTCAGAATATGTATAAAAATGAAAAGGTGGTGAACTGCCGTGGTTTTAAGAACTAAATACTGACGTTTACTCTGATGAAGGGCTCCGCTCGAAACGTCAGCATTTTGTTCCTAAAATCTTGGCAGTTTACCACCTTTTCACTTTGCTATATATCCAAAACACTGCCTACGCAACACTCTACTTTTTTTATTACTCTCTGATATCATCTCAGCTTATCGTGTCCCGTCTCAAGCTACCCATTCCATCCCATATCGTCTAGTATCTCGTACCTCATCTCATTTTATCGCGTCCATTGCATGTCGCCTTATCTTTATATTATCCATGTTTTGGTACATTTTAGACTTTGTGGTGCGAAGTAACTACACTGACAATTGAAACTAGGCTACCCGGAATATTGCCCTCGTTTCCTGTAGTGTCATCCTACAGTGTACGTATGATACGTTTTGTTTCGAAGTATGTATTATGTATCGTCATAAAAAAGATAGTATTTAAATTTAAGGGTGTTCGGCTTATTTAGATTTTAAGACCTTATATCCGTTGCTAAGGAAGTTTAGAATTAACAAATTTTCCATAGAATTTCACAGATTTAAGAATCCATCAAGATAGTCTGTATGTGGTATATATGGGTAAAACTCTTTCGTTTGGTAATGCCATATGATGACGTCATCATGACAGCACCGAAAAATGAAAATTCCTATAATCTTCGAAGGTTTTCAAATTAAAATTAATTTTTCACATGCGATTAATTAGAATCTGGACTGTTAGGTATGGATTTTAAGGGTGAACACAATAAAATATTGATAACTTCATTTTTATTTAATTTATCAACAAAACCATACGTACTTTTTTGTAGGACATAATTTAGGTTTACATGGCACTCACAAATGTAGCAATGATAATGTCTAAAATGACGAAAGCTATAGAGTCTTTGTGTTTGTCGATGACGATAATGTGACGTCACCAGACGAAAGACGTTTGCCTACATATTCCACAGATAAATCTTGGCTATACCTTGAATTTATTTTCCACTCGCAAAGTATATTGGGCGCTAAATTGCCTGTCCTTAGCTATCCGAACACCCATAAAACATATATATGTTTCTGTTTCCTGTTTTGAAAATTAAACTTGAATGTAGGTTTGAGACAGACAGACAGACAGACAGACAGACAGACAGACAGACAGACAGACAGACAGACAGACAGACAGACAGACAGACAGACAGACAGACAGACAGACAGACAGACAGACAGACAACAACAAACAAACAAACACACAACAAACAAACAAACAAACAAACAAACAAACAAACAAACAAACAAATATAAACAAAAACAAACACAAATAGAGACAAACAAATATAAGTAAAATTAAACAAACAAACAAATATAAACAAAAACAAATAAACAAATATAAACAAAAACAAACAAACAAAGATGAAACAAACGACTTGGGCTTATATCGCGGAAAGTACTGATTTACCTACTATTTTACCCTTGATTTATTAGATTGAACTAAGTCCAATTGAGAATGCAATAAACACGGTTACATCAAAAACTGATGAATTAGAGTATGTTGTTCAAGAACTTAAGGATAATGAATCTGGAAGTATTAATCCTTTGAGTATGATTTTGAATGGTGTTATCGACGCTGCTGTCAATGGAGGAATTGCCAATTATCGAATGGTAGGACAAAATTAAAGGAGAAATATTGTTCGAACATCTGTCTAATTTGTCTGATAGACGATTGATCGACAGAGTCACTCGTTCTTTGTGTCTCTGATACGCGTCTTCCATGTTTCAGGCGTTTTTCACTACGGATTATACTGGAACGAATCGTCTACGTGAAAGCGAAGTCAACCGACTAAAAGATGTACTCCACGAACAGGTAGAAAATGTGAAGTTAATTGACGAATATTTACCAAGGATTCATTATGTATAAAGATCATAAAGGATGAATTATTAATGAGTGTCTAAATTGAGGTTTCAACTAAGTTTTCATTGCTAAAGTAAGTTCTTGTTTTAATGCAGGCTAGTGCTCTCAGAGAAGGATTGATTCTCCACGAATCTAAAATATCGGCAGATCTTAGACCACTTCATGAAAACTTGGTAAATCATTATAATAATATGGTAAAGGATTTACCTGGAGAAACGAGCGGGGTAAGCTGTTTAAAATATATACAACCCAGCTATACAATATCATTACAAAATTTGTGTGAAACAAGTTATGGTATATGGTATATGCATGGTATTATGTGTTGTGTGAAATGATTCCCTGTGTTGTGTCATTTACTTTATTTTGGGTCATTGATTTAGTACATCTTAATACAGAGGAAATGGAGCCTGCCAACAAGCACAAGTAATCTCAGGTGAGAGAAACCAACCATGATAATTACAAAAGCAAAACACAAAGGAAAATCACGAACTTGTATACTGAATTTTCCCAAAAATCCCAAACATTACTAGGCTGCACTTATAGGTGCATGTTCTTATAATTAACAGTTTGAGGCCAGCCCCACAACATGCAGCAAACTCTTTCAATTACACGGGATCATGACAGTTAATTAAGTTAATTGTTCTTTTTTCATTTTAAAATGTAGCGACAACAGCAGCCTGGCGTCCAATGATAGACGGATTTCTACCGACAGTGATACATTGCCAAACAGTGCAAAGAAAAAGGTAATTTACCACGATATTCGAATTCGAAGAGTAGGTGCTTCCCTAGCCTAGGAAGGCAGAGAGGAAGAGCGTTTTGTTACTAAAAAGGTCAAAGGTATAGATAATGTCAATAGTTGACTACGTTTACGATATTGTATAAACGATTTTGTTAAAGTTCATAAAAAGACAGCAAGAAGAGTCCACCTTTAATACCACGGAGAATTCGTTCCTCCATTGATGCGGAGGGTTGAAATAATAATATAATATGCAGAACTATGATCATGCCTGTTATTACTTGCTGTGGTTCAGGCAGTATTTTCTAGTCCGATACACGTAAACGTTTGAGGGGGCTCTCTACCCAAATCTTGTCGTGGCTGTCGAAATTTGGAAAATATTCTTTTTAAAAGTTTACCTTCGATTTTCTCAAAAACTATTTACGCATGTTTTTTAGCTTCAAAATGCTAAAACTGGAAGAGCATTTGATAAATCTGTATGAAACTTTCGCCTGATGTGCCCGCGATAATGCTTTTCAAATTAACAAGGTCTTTTATTCAAATACCAAATATTTCAAAAGTTATTTTATAAAATTGATATCCTAATGGTTACCATGGCAACATGAGACCAATCATCATAAAAGCGGGTCACTAATTTGGTCTTTACTAACATTATTATTTTATCAAGAGTGTTTTATTGCTGGAAATCGCAGTTTTCCAATATTTTGCCTGAAATTAGGGCAGATCAGAGTCTTCTTAAAGAATCAAAAGGCGATGCTCAAAAAATCATTGCTTCAAAACAAATGACAGGTTAAGCCCTCCGCGTCCCAACAATGAGTAGTATAGTAAGTAGGGCTGCGAGCCCAGTCAACGCCAACCGTGATATAAACACCAAAACATCACCAAATTTGTGTCGAGCCACAACTCGACAATGTTTTGGTACTCACGTTTTATAATCGACGTTGGTGAGCTCACAGCGCCAGTCTCTGTGCTATTATGATGATCGTTAGTCAATCTAAACACCCCTCCCACATTTTCTACTCAGTTGATGCCGAATATTAAAAAAATCACAACTTTCGCTAAACTTTACGCTACTTTAGCCATATTTTAAAAATAGAAAGTGTCGTTTCAACATTTTCACAAATTTGTCGAATCGCATTTAAAAAATAGTCGTCTCAACATTTTCACAAATTTGTCAAACCACATTTAAAAAATAGAAAGTACCGTTTCAACATTTTCACATTTTTGTCAAATCACATTTTCACAAATTTGTCGAATCACATTTAAAAATAGAAAGTGTCGTTTCAATATTTTCACAAATTTGTCAAATCACATTTTTACAAATTTATGTATCGTAAAAGTGTCTCACGCGTGATAAAATTGCCACCTGTTATGCAAATTAGGTTATTGCCACCTGTTAATAATTGATTAGTCCGTTTGTTCACTATTTTCAGTGTTTGTCGCCTCGCCTCTAAAATGGTGATCGTACACATATTTCGACGTTGTGATTCCTCCCGACAACAAGCCCAAGAAAGGCACGTACGGCGTCACAATCGCGACAATGCTCTCAACGTCTTTCTTTAATAACGGGTCTTTTTGTAGCTCGTCATTTAGTTCGTCAGGATTCTCAATAGCGAATTTGTCGATTAGCGAGTCAGTGAGAAAGCAACCTTATAGGGGTTACGTCGCAGTGTTTAAGATGTGTCAGTGGATGTGTTGCTATCTCTCACTTCAATGTTTTTGTGACCATACGCATAGGAGTCAATGCCATTTTCTAAAAGGTATCGTTTGTCATCAAAGCAGGATAGCGACACTTTATTAATTTCGTAACTACCTAGCTGATGTTTGACACTTCTAATGGTCTTCATTGTGTGTCGCAACTGTTTCTGCTCGAGTAACACACTTTTGTAATCTTCGTGTCTGATCACTTTTTTAATTATATTCTTTCTAATACCTTTAGCGGTTTTCCCGCCGCCTCCACCCTCTTTCAAATAGCTGTACATTTTACTGCGCAACCCGACGAACTCGACAATTGGCGTTCCAGCGCACTCGTCCTTCATCTTCCCAATAACTTTCTTATTCTCTCTAAAAAAGAATGGGCTGTCTGCAGGATAGTCGCTATTGTCGAACTTTTCGCACTCCATCATAAAGTCGGAATAAACGTCGTCAGTTTTGATTGAGTACAACAGACTGTCAGTGTCAGTGAAGTGCAATCTACAGGTGTCGCTAGAGTACTTTTTCATAATATAATTGTAGTGAAAATTATACATCAGCGTTTTACTCAAGTCTAGTATGCACATACCCACATATGCAGGTCTATTTAGTGTCAGCGTTTCTTTAACCTTATGGACAGCAACTAAGTTCTCGCTAAATATTTTGCAAGACACAAACGTCGGCTTTGAGACAAGCTTTTCTAATTTCTTCGCAGTGGTCACTAATCTTACGTCCACACGCTTCCTCAAGTTTTCCATCGTTTTTCCGAACACACTGTTGTTCATCAACTTGAAGAAGTCCTTCTCAAAAGCGTTCTTAGCCGCAGTTCTTTTGACTGTGTTAAAGTCGATGTACTTGCCTAGCCACTTGGACTGGTCAAACTGCAGGACCCTGTGAATCTTATTGATTTTTAATCCAAGATCCATGTACAACTGCAGATTTCCGTAGTGACACACATACTTTTTTTTGTCCATCAAATTAGTCACCAGCTTCTTCACACCACCAACACTCACGTTAAACTTATTTTTGATTTTCGTGCAGTACTCCGACAGCATGTCAACGGTTATCTCCATCTTCTCGGGAGCCAACGGGTAATCGTTGTGTAGGTCATGCAAATGGGTTGGGTACTCCAAGTCGACCTCGAGCAGTAAACCTTTTTTACTATTGTTGTGATAGTCGTGCAGATTAACTTTTTCTATTTCTTTCTCAGTCAACCACTTGAAGCCGCCCGTAGGTAGACTTCGACTCATTGCCCATCCGTACAAGTTGTTGGCGTCAAGGTACATCAAATACTTCGACTCTTGCGCTTTATCGTACCCTTTCATGTATTTATTATTCGCCACGCCATGTCTGTTGCATATGTAGCTCACACCACCACGCATACCTAATTCTACGAACTGGAACATGTCAATGTCAGACAATAATTCGAGCTCCACTCCAGTCATCTTTAACATAGCGTCCCAAGCCAATCCAGGCGATGTGAAATAATGACACGGGTCTAATTTATACTCGCGATGGCATGTCTCTCTAAAGTTCTCAAAAACGTCGGCAAGCAAGAGCACATCGCTTTTCAAATACAGGTCGTGATACTCACCCATACTTTCAACGTCGAAGTAGTCCCACACATCGATGGCACGCTCGTGCATTTCTTCCGTGATGTGCTCATCGTTCAGAACGCTGTAGAAATCTTTTTTGGAGGGTAGCTCGCGTTCGTCGAATTTATCAAAGGAGTCCATGTAATCATAGGGATAGACCCCCTTTCTTGTCATTAGTGCCAACCCCTCATCACGAAACACTTCTGACGTGTATTTGAAAGCGTCCCTTGGTAGGTTCCTCACCAAGTTGTCTAGACCACTACTCATGAACTGGAAGCTGTCCAAAAATACCAAGTTTTTTCCAAGCATGAACGCCATGTACTTCTCCATGTTGTTCGGTATCACATTTATGTCTTGACCAAACTTGCCAATCTCCTGCATGATGAAATGACTATCGTAGCCACGTAAGTTATGAAAGATCACAGGAATTTTATCAGTCAACTTAAAGTTCGCGTTACACTGACGATGCGCAGACCCTCTGTACTTACCTGACACGTGACAGTGGTCTCTCACTCTAACGTCAGCACCAGTGTACTCAACACTGCAAATATGACAACTCTTAGCCTCGTCGAAGTTCTTCTTATCGGCATCAGTCAGTATCATTTCTTTGTTAAAGTGACTCTCAGATGTCTCTTTACAATATTTGACAATTTCTAACATTTCCCCAATAAACTTGTTAACTGCATTTTCACCGCGATACACTTTTACTGGCTTACTGTACTCATTGTCATAGCAACAAACCAGTTTATACCCATAGCCGCAGTCGACGTGCCTCTGGTAGGCGTTTGTGTAGCTACACTTGCTCGATGGTGTCGCTGTGTGCACCTTCTGTGTGATAGCCTCGAAGTCTGCGTACACCACGAATGGTACGTTTAGCTGTCTACTAAAATTCTCGTATTTCACTTTCGTACCTTTTTGTGGCATTTTAATAGCTTGCTTCCCATTAATGACCAAACATACTTCCACATGGCGTTCAAGCACGTCCTCGCGACTAAAACACTGCAAACAATACCTGCAAAAGTGCTTTCTCGCCTTATACTTTGTCTGACGGTACATGAATTTGTTAAAATCGCGAATGTACACATAATGCTTGTTGCCCACGTCATTAGTTATCAACAATAGGTCCATATGGTCAAGATACGCCTCCTTAGAAACGTACACAGGGAATGGCTGCAAATTTTCATACCCAAAAACATTAATGCTAATATCGTTTGCCTTTTCGATCTTGTTGTAATCTTTGAGTGTGACTGGGAAGTCAATTCCGTCATAGTTCAGCTCACCGACATGCTTAGCGTACTTCGACGTTCTATCGGAGTGTTTTCCAACAGGAAACTTATGCGCTAGGTGGCACCATCTAAAGCACTCGTTGTCATCATCGTTATTTACGTTTATCAGACCCTTCATACTATTACGCAGCTCCTTTGGCAGCGCAATGTAGCTACTCCCATGCAAAGGTCTGTAAATAGCGACATTGACGTAGTGTGCATCTATTTTGTCGATAGTCCATCCAGACCCCTCAGATAACCACCCAGCTATCCGCGTCAAAATCTGTTCTGACCCACGATTGGCGACACCCTCAATGTCATGCTTGTTAATGACGACGAACGTTTCGCTGTTAAAGTAGGCAGTTTTGTACGTGGTCTTATTGAGTTCTAAAACTTTCTCAAAAGTGACCTTGACTGTCTCTACCACTTTCATTCCGTTGGTCTCACCTAGCTCACGTCTCAAAAGGTTAGTGACAGCACTTCTACTACCATTTACCTGATTGATGTCTCTGTCGTCAATTACCTCGACTCCATAGGACCTTGTGAACCCTCTCAGTGCTCGATCCAACAGATGCGTTGACGGTGCGAGGTCTTCGACTACAGGTTGTGTTTCTTGGTCTCTAAAGAAGCCGTGAACGTTGGTCGCTTCATCTGTTAGTGAATTGACAACGGCTGCACTCGTCTTATGCGTCCGTCTTTTTGTCAGTGGGTTTTTCACAGTCCGGCTCATTGGCTTCTATATACTACACTTGTTTTTTTCCTAAACCACTCGTTGTAATAATTGTCGCCACTTTCGCACCATCCTAGCTTTGGGTACACCACCCCAAACAAATTATCGTCAAACTTCTCTTTCACCTTCCCGTCTTTGAGGTCTGACACCTTCTTGAGTGTCTCGACTCGTCTTCTATGGCACAACCTAATAATGTAGTACCCGTACCTGCTAACATTTCTACCCTTTATCAAATTGCGTGAGTGCAACACATTGACAACTTTCAGGAAGTCCTCTTTTATCAACTCAAGGTGCTCGCCCTTCACAACATTCCGTAGTCTCCTCCCCATCCACCAAGACCGTTTGTGAACGCTTTTTAATCGCGTGAGTCTCATGTCGCTGTAACTCTGAGTGTAACCCCATTCGGTGTCACCACACTTTGGACACGCGTACCCACCGCAGTCACTTAGATGTTTCACAACGTCACAGTCCGAGCAGTAGTAAATTCTGAAGGTGTCTCCACACTCAGTTTGCGTCTCATTCGCGATCTCGTCAATTGTCAAGCCATAACTCATCTGCCTCATAAGTTTGTCCATCACTCTTATACTACTCCAACATTTTTTTTTACTGAGTTAGCACCCACACCGCTATTCCACTACCCAAGCCTAGCGCGCTAACAAACAATAATTGGTATTCCTTCATTTCCGCACTAGGTTGGTAGTAATCCGCAATCTTCGGGGACTCAGTGAACACTCGTCCGCCGTGCTGAATAGTCATCGCTCTTCCAAGCTCCTCCAACGCGCGGCTTGTGTCATTAATGTCAGCATTAGCATCAGAGAGCTGTTGTCGTAAACGCTGAATCTTATCTCTCTTGGCGACTTCGTTTTCAGACCACGCTTCTTTCGCACTGGCTAGCTGCTCCAACGCGTGGTTGTGTCTTTCCATCTCAGCTTCATAACCCGTGTGATTAAACTTTGAAAACATAAAGCCAGCGCCTGCAAAAGCCACTGCATTAAAAATCCCTCCAGCCACAACACTCACCATTAACTTACGTTGATTTGAATGGATCTGTCGGTATCCACTTTTTCGATTGCGCCCATTTTACTAACAGCGTTCCTGCACCAACAGCTGCAGCAAGTTTCACTGTGCCTTTCACAGTCTCTGGTGTTCCCAATGGTTCTCCCAAAGCCTTTTTAGAAATCATACTCACTGCCACAGCACCAGTCGTAACAAGTAACGCATCATACAATTCGTTCATAAGTTCTTTTCGATCGATCGCAGCCATATATACATTGTCGTGTGTTTTGTTCAAGAGTCAAATGTGTCTAACGCTGGACGACGAGTTTTGTGGTTCTCTGACGCAGGTGCTGGTGCAGTACTCACAGGTTCTTTTTCACTGCTAATTGTGTACCATAGTGAAGCAGCAGCAATGATAACACCAAGTGTTCCAACAATGTAACCATAGCTCCACTCACCACCCTGTTCCTCGTTGACTATCATTTCACGCATTTTCTTTTCTTTCGCAGCTTTCGATATCTCAGCCAACTTTTTACCAGCAGCGACACGCTTCGGGTCCTTCACCTTAACACTTTTCACATCAGCTGTAATCTTAGCTTCAACAGCCGTCTGTGAGTCTTCAACCATCTAATACACTATCACGTGTTATCTTACTCACAGTTGACCTCACAGGTGTCTCACAGATGACCTCACAAGTATCTCACAGTTCCAGACCAAACGCACTAAAAAATTAGGATTTTTTCTGGGAGTATAACATAATGACTCAAGTCAGAGAAATCAGCGAAGAAGATATTGCCAACATGCTTAGAACGGCCTTCACCAGTGTGTCCACCCTACAAGGCGCCTCTGGACCTATCGTCTTAAACGAGTACTTCTCAATATGCTCACCACTCCTTGACCTCAACCCCGACGGAGGGTTACCAAAACGGTTTAGCTCTCAGGTCGACCACACAAGGAGTCTTCTCGACGCTTGGATCGATCTTCGGGAGGAGAGAGCCAACGAGCTTGCTGATAGATTAGCCGACGTAATCCCTGTGTGGTGTTACTCACCATTCAAGTACCTTATGTTAGCGAGTGGTGTCTACTTGAACAACCCTCGTGGGTCCACAGCCACATTACTCGGTAATTTCCTCCAAGTGTTCTTAGCGACCCTTATGTGGAAACCATGCCCAACCAAAGCCAAAGCGTGGCTAGAGCTCGCCGCAAACCGCGACGTTCACGTTTGCAAGGTGGGGTGTAACGAGATACTAGGCGCGGATGATATCAGGGACCACGTACTCTCGCCCGCCCACAGACACTTTGTGAGAGATGAAAACGTGTACACCTGTCACCCATGCGGTGTGGTCACCAACGACCCACTGTATCGCTTGAGACACGAGAGCTCGAGGTCCCATCTTGAAAACTTAGAGCTTCAGCGGACATTTAACATGGAACGACGATTTCCACCAGAATAAAAAATATTTCTCTGAGGGTATAGTAACCATGAAGAAAGTTGGTAAACTAGAAATCGTGATTGGTCCCATGTTCGCAGGAAAAACAACAGAGACTCTTCGTAGGTTAATCACGTTAAGTAAGTCAGGGCTCAAAGTCCTTTACATGAACAACGCAGGCGACACTAGGCGAACTGACCACGCGTTCTCCACACATCGTCAGACCATTGTTGTCGGATCAGACAGTTTACCTGCGAAGTTAATCACCAACCTCCCGAGTTCTTCCGAGATAGCCGATTATGACGTCATCGGAATTGACGAAGGCCATTGGTACTCTGGGTTACTCCCAGTTATTCACGAATACATTAAAGCTGGCATTCACGTCGTTATTTGTGGTCTCATAACAACAGAGCACTTAAAAAGACTTGGTGAACTCGACACGCTCTTCCCAATGGCAGACGACATCACATTTCTAAAAGCGTATTGCGCTGTTTGTCGCGACACTTACGGAACAACTGTTGACGCGCCATTCAATTGGAGATACAACCCAGGACCATCATTCGTTGGTGGTGCTGAGCAATATCGTGCAGTGTGCAGACGTCATCATCCTTCCACACAAAATTAGGGGTGTTCTCGGATACCCCACTTTTTTAAATTTGTACATTGGTCACATGAAGCGTCCAATGTATCGTAGAAACATTTTTTCACACAGTGGTCAGAAGGTTTGTGAAGTAAATAGAGAAAGTTTCGCAGACACCTTTATCAAGTTAAAAACGTCTTTAAAAAACGCTAGAGCAGTTGTCACTTCAAACGTCGTCTCAACAATGAGAACGAGCGCTAATTCGACTTATTACTCGCTGTCTAAAAAGTCTCTTTACAATAGCGTCTCTCATGGTTACTCAACGCTGATTTATTTTTAAATTTACGAAAACACTGAGAGCACTGAAACCCAACGTCAAAGAAATATTTTATTACTGCAGTAATAGCGTCATCGTACGAGTCGCACAAGAGTGTTAGATAACCAGCGGATTTATATCTGAGTAGCAGAGACTCCTGCTCTTTGGATGTCTTACCTGTACCACCTGGGTTCTTGAACTCAATCACGAGTCCGCTGTGCTGTCGGTTTGCATTGGCAATAATCAAGTCAGGTGTTCCACGTTGGTAACCTTTTTTCCACGAATTTATTCTTTTACTCGAAGTGTCTTGATTTTCACCACAAGCAGCTATCAAAATAGCTTCTGGATAGTATTTCCTTAGAAAACCAACAACTTTCGTATGAAGATCAAACTCAGTGATCATTTTAAACTGATTGTGTTTGAGACCAACGTCAGCTAAACCTTTTCTAATGCTTGGTAAGACCTCTGAGTGCACCCACCTTCCGAAGTGTTTCGCACGCTCCATTTTACTCGAGAACACCAACGAGTAGACCCCAAGTTCGTTGATAAACGAGGCCTGTTCCATCTTCATTTTGCAATCAGGTTCGACGTCGTCGTGAACTGCGTCTTTTGGTCTAGCATAACCTAGAGCGCTCGCGACTTCTTTTGCTTTGAACCATATTTCACCGTTGTGATTAACCGTCGTGATTTGGTGACCGTCGAAATCAAATAGTTGAGGTGCTATGGAGGTCATCACTATATTATAGTCTCCCACAAAAAAACTATTCGACGTGGGTGTTGGGTTTTTTATAGATCTGGTTTGTTGTGTACCAATGCATCAGGTGCGTTTTATTAGCCCTCAGTTTTCTACGTCGTCTGAAAAAGTCTCTAATGTTACGAACCAGTTTTCTAAGCCAACTCATTACATAACTTAGGTCACGTCTCCTACCACTCCTACTTTGTCTGACTCTGGTAACGTAATAGGTTTGCCGTAAGTCTTTTTAGACCTCATACCAATCTCAGCGTGGAGCTCGAGAGTAACGTCACCGCGGCCAAATGATCCACCAGCTTTGAACATGTGATCAGTCGTCTTATTTATTTTATATATTTCATGAGGTCTCGAAAAACATGCTCCCATTTACTTTACACCATATTCCTTCATCATTTCTCCACCCATGATTATGATGTCTCGGTTCGTCATGTAGCCACTCACAATTTTCACGCCGTAGAATTCTATCAACGATGGGTATGCATAAGGTGCGAGTGGTATTCTTGGTCGATGTATTCCAAAAATTGTTCCATAAGGCGTGCCTATTTTTTTCATATTCGCTATGAAGTCTGAATCGGTTGACTTAACGTTGTTGACCCTGACATGTGAATTGTCCATTTGCCAGTGTATCGATATCATGTGCATTTTACTTATATCAATACTACTCGGAATAGTGCATATGCTCTCCATCGCTGGGATGCTACCACCATACGCGAGTCCATTGGTCATACCAGTCTTGTACCCTATGAACTTATCCCACTGACCGTCGTCGTTTGATATAATTGTCTCCCAATTTGATCCAGCGGTGCGAGTAGGTAACCTCACCACAACAAAAATAGAGAGATCACACCACTGCATACTGGGGCAGTTAAAATGAAGACCTGACTCAAGTGGGATTGGCGTTAGCACAGGGGATAGAAAACTTTGACTTACACCGCTGATGCCAACAATAGGACCATAAGCTGAGTTGTTTTGCACTAATTTACTTGTTTCACCAATAGCTTTCACTTTGTTTGAACCATTGGCGTGAAATTCCACGTTTTTCAAGGCGTGTGTGCTAACGTTGAAGTCGAGCACAACGTTGTAGGACTGACTCTTGAGGAAACCTGATAGCAATTGCTCTAGAGTTCTTTTATTCGTGGCGTCTGAGTCATCGACTGGGTCTGCTACGTTTTTTATCGCTGAGCCTTGCATGTCTATTATTCCAGACATCCTTCCACCGGTCGCGCTTAATTTAGGATCTTCGTCCAGATGCCTTTTCGTTCTCTTTAGTATTTTATCGTGAGGGTCGTCAGACTCGTACCCATAGTTTAGACTCATTACTACTTCAAGGTGTATTTGGTTACTAAATAGCCAGAGACTGCCGAGAACCCTAAGATTATCGCTAGCGTTGTCGTGGTGTCTGACTTACTTGTGGTGGTCTGTGCTATTTGATTGGTGGTGACCACTGTTTTCTTCGCGGCAGGTCCTAGCTTTGAAGGTCCTAGCTTTGAAGGTGGTGCGACTAGAGTTTCCAAGTGGAGTCCTGCCGCTTGATGGACTTTCTTGTGCTTCGCTTTTGACGCTCGGTGGTAGTTCAACCCGTCGTTATACCCAAATGTCATCCCAGTTTCAGACGAAGTTCTGAGCACGTTATTGTAACCAACAATGGGGTCCTTTAACAAGACCATGCTTCTGGGGATCAGCCAAGTGTTGGGTGTCACAGCTGTGTCTAGCTTAACTTTGATCTCACTAATCGCTTTGTTCATAAGGTTGATCCAAACACTCGGTGAATATTGAACCACAGCGTTTTCAACGATGTCTCTAAAGATTTGTTGCGTTTCTCGAGCACTAGCTCTAGTTCCCACGATGCTTTGCTTTGACCTCGCTTGGGCTCCAAGAATGGCATACATGTAAACTTCAATCGATTGGTTTAGTAGTTCTTGCCCTAGTGGTGTGAACCCGTCAGAGTGTCTTGGGCAATACCGACGATAATCACCTTGGATGTCCTTGATGTATCTATTGTCAACATCAGTCAATGGTACATGACCTCTCAAAAGTCGCCAGTCAGGGAGGTACAGTCTTAAGATGTTGTTAATGTCAACTTGACTCTTACTCAAACGAAACATCACACGACGAATGGTGAAGTACACGTGGAACCTCATGAGACTCACGACTTGCTTCGGAACGTCGACTTGATAACTTAAGTTCTGTAGAGACACCCCTGAGCGGTATGTAGCGATGTACATACCTGCGATCGCTTGATAGTAGCTCTCCGTTAGAGTCCAAACTGTGTTAACGTTACCACCAATTGCCTTGTCGTTGTGACGTCTTTTGGTGTCGATGAGTATTCTCGGTAGATTTGATTTGAAGGAATTATTGTCGTCAACAAAGACGTCAAAATTGTGGGTTGGGTAATTTAGGACATATGGTGGAAACGTCTCGACTTCTCTGTAGCTCTTGTGGGTCTCCGTCAGTAGTAACTTTGGGACATGCCCATCGCTCGACCATATTATTGGGAACTTACTATTGTGCAGCCACTTCCACATGCTTTTATCATTTTTGAAGGTTGTGCTGGTTATGTCTGTGCTGAGGATGTCATTGTTTCTGAAATATATGTCGACACTCATGATCTTACCATCTTGCAAAATATTTGGATAGAACTCGAATTTGCTTAAAGTAGCGTGGGGGTACTTTTTGATGAGGTCTGCCTTTGCGTCGTGTGCAGCCTTCGATGTGTTAGCCATCGCGAGTTTGTAGTGCTTTCCATAGTAGCCATGAAGGGCTTTCTGCATATAATATACTGTATGTTATACATAATGCGAAAGTTGACGGTATTCATTGAAGGCGCAGAAAAAGTCGTGTCCTTCGACAACGCAATAATGATTGTGAGTGACAACCCATACATTATGGTCAAGACAGCCACCGTGTTTTGGGACTACGACAACGTACTGGCGAACACAATCGACTTTTCCTTCAGTGGCTCTAGTGGTCTCATACAACACTCACTACCTCAAGGACACTATAACTTCAACGCGTTGGTTGAGTACATAAGGCTCCAGATCCCCAACATAGGGTCAACTCTTGAAGTAGAGAAAACCCCATCTGGTGGGTGTAGAGTAAAGACTGCGATCCCATTTAGATTGCTGGGGGTTGGACCTCTTCTTGGCTTTGTGGAGAACACATTAATCCTAAGTGGGAAGGAGTGGCACGTCAGCCCAAACAAGGTTGATATGTACAGAGGTCTGAAGTACATAGAGATCTCATGTGATATTGTTAACCCTGAGAGCAATGTGGGTATTGATGGGAAGCGTAGCAATGTGATCGCAACGTTGCCAATACCCACCGAACAGTCTTTGAAAGGGTCAGTGCAACGTCATGTGGACATTGAGTCAAAGGTGGGTATTAAAAAAGGTGTTTACTCAAGTATGACGTTTCGCGTCAAACCAAATAACGACGATCTCAAAATTGGCGCGGTGCTATTGGAACTGTATATTGTGTGAATTATATGGAACTTGGTGTGGAAACAGAACAAGGGTTGCGAGACATTTACTATAATCCTAAGACGGGGTTCAGTGGCGCAGAGAGGTTGTATCAAAGTGCGTTGGGAGACGGATTGAAAGTAACTAGAAAAACAGTGAAAGAATGGTTGACAGCGCAGGACACTTACACTAGGTACAAACCTATCGTGAGAAGACATAAATTCCGCGCGACTTTTGTTGGATTTCTTGGTGAAGAGCTCCAAATGGACTTAGTGGACATGAGTAAGTACTCAAAACAGAACGGAGGTTATTATTGGATATTGACAGGCATTGAAATATTGAGTAGATATGCTTTTGGTATTGCAGTTTATAGAAAAGACACTAAGAACATGACTAAGGCTGTTGGAAAATTGTTGGTTGACTTTAAAGATCGGTTTGGGACCACACCTAAGTTAGCGCAATTTGATGATGGACTTGAGTTCTACAACGTTGGGGTGAAAAGTTTGCTGAAAAAACATGGTGTTGAATATTTCAGCACTAAGAGCGATAAAAAGGCCGCTGTTGTTGAGCGTTTCAATAGAAGTCTGAAGAGTGTTATGTGGAAGTACTTTTACACCCGCGGGACGTACAAATGGATTGACGTTCTTGACCAGTTTGTAAGCAATTACAATAGCAATGTGAATCGCAGTATTATGATGAAGCCGAAGGATGTCGATAAGTCAAATGAGGGTGAAGTGTGGACCACTTTGTTTGGTCATCAATTTGCAGACAACCCATTGCCGAAGTTTAGAGTTGGCGAATCAGTGAGAATTAGTAAATACAAGAGTGTGTTCACAAAGGGTTATGAAGCCAACTTCACTGAAGAGCTGTTTAAAGTGGTAAAGGTTATTCGCGGTGATCCAAATGTGTACGAAATTGAGGATCACACCGGTGAACAGATTATTGGTAAATTTTATGAACAGGAATTATCGCTGGTCAATAGGAAACATGGTGACGATGTGTACAGAGTTGAAAAGGTGTTGAAAAGAAAGAAAGTCAGAGGGAAGAAGATGGCGTTGGTCAAATGGTTGGGTTACGAGAGCAAACATAATTCGTGGATACCAGAAAGCGATATTCAAAATGTGAGCTAATGTAATATGGCTGAAGGTGAGGAAGTTTTTGACGAGATTCAGATGGAGGACTTCGATAGACTTGATAGGTACACCGATGATCAATTAGATGTCGAACTTGAGAGCGCCACCAAAGCTTACAATTTACTCGACGATAGGTACACCAGTGGTGACATGCCAGATATTGTGCGCGTCGAGTACGAAAAATTGTATGGGAGAGTGGCTAGACTACAGGGTGAGCAAGAGAGGAGGTTTCGAGAAAAAGAGACGTCATTTATCGACACTGATGGTGGTAAGACGGTGACAATAAGGGGGACTAACACAGAAGTCCCAACAGTAGAGTTTGTTGAACAGGAGTTATATGGTGACGTCAATGACGTAAGTTTCAGTCTAGCTTTTGAAGAGGAGGAGGAAATTAAGAGAAGACTGGGTGAGCTAAAAGCGTCCAACAAAGAGCTAACAGAAAACAATGTAAAAAGAATCAAGCTAATAAATAGGAAAATACGTAAATTAAGCAAAAAGGGACTCGGTCACGACGACGCGTCAAGGGGAATAGTCAACAGGTCGTGGGTTACGGACTCAGGGGCTATTCTTTTCAAACCGATAAACAAAGATGGTAAATATGGAAGACCCAAACGAATTCTAATACCTAATAAAAAAGGCTTGATCTACAGTAAAGACGCGAGTAGTAAAAACGCGATTGAGCAGTTCAAACAGTTAGTTAATCAAATCCCTGAGAGTACAGAAACAACAGTTGCCACAGCAGAAGTGGCCCCAGACGACTTCCCAGTAATTGAGACAAGAATGGATAATGATGACATACCTGGGCTATCACCAGACGAGAACCGCGGGCTGAATGGTGTGCTTAACCCAAGCGATAGCGTGTTGCGTGAGTCGAGAATAGGTGACACTGGTGCGTTGCAAATACAAGCAGACTATTTTCAAGAAGCGATAGACGAATCGAACAAGAGATTGGCAGAGCTTAACAGAAAAGCTGAGCAAAGTGGTCTTACGAGTGATGAAGAGCAAGAGCACGCCATTTTGTTTGAAAGAGTGGGAGGACTTGAGCAGGCTAGAGACAGAACCCTAGAACAGCGCGAGCTTGAAGAAGTTAGAGAGCAACAAGAAGTCGACATTGACAGATTTCAGAAATTTAAGGAATGGGCTAAAGAAAATATAGTTGGGTTGAGCGCTGTGGCAATTTCAGTGGCTGGAATTATAACAACTATTATTATCGCCGGGAGATCTGCTGTTATGAGAGGCGCTATGGCTACAAAGTCATTCGCACAGGCTGTTAAGAACGCAATCACGAAGATGGGTCCATGGGCTGTTGGGCTGGCTAATTTAGTTTACAACGCGTTGACGCTGGGCGCGAAGGGTCTCGCATGGTTGGCTCAAAATCTGTGGGTACTTGCGGTGGTACTCGCGTGGTTTGCCTATGATTATTACAAGCTAAAACGGTAGCGATAAAACATATGTAAAGGTATATGAACGCCACGTCAGCAGAGTTGAGCCCTGGTTTTAGACGAGCGACCATGGGTGTCATAAAAGGGGTGAGAACGCAACACGTAATCACGTTGAACCCTAATAAAGTCAGTCCTGGCGAGGAACTTTACATTGATATACCGAAGCTTAAGGTTAGTAGCTGTTTGGTGCCTGGATCGTTGGGTCTAGTGTTCGACTTTAAGAACGCAAACGCCAAAAGCTGGTTCTTGAACAATGTGAGCAAGTTGTTGGTTGAGAAACTTGTTGTGAGACTAGCCGGGGAGACTGTGTACGACAACAATGGGGAAAATTACACTGGTGTCTATCGCGACCTTTGGGAGAGTGCTACTGCGCGAGACCAAATGATTGACTATGGTGTTGGTGGTGAGAACTTGAGAAAGCTAATTTCTAAGGATGACAGTGGTGCGACGAGTGGGAATGTCGTTAAAGTTAGTGACGCGTTAATGTTTGGTGTGATTGGAACGAAACTGCGGATTAAGCTTGGCAAGATCATGAATGACCACGGGTTGTACGCTCCTTTTAGCATGAATAACAACTTGCAGTACGTGATCACACTTCCGAAGGCCACAGACATCATGGTGGCGCAATCCGGTAGCGCTGTGGGTGGGTACACTCTGGAGAACCTCGAGCTTGAGTATGAGACGATTGATAACCAGGAGCTCGCTGATGAGATAGCGTCGGGTTACGCAAGTGGTCGTAGTCTGTCGTATGAGCACATCACGTTGATGAAAATCACCGAATGGGACAAAGGCACAACCATCGTGAATGAAAACATTAATCTTCCAAGAAAAAGTATGAAGGCAATTGTGTTGCTATTCACAAATAAGGTGCGAACAGATAGTGAGGAGTTTCTTTACCCAAATATCGAGAGTGTTAGAGTCACAATTGAAGGTGTGCCAAATAGTGTGTACTCACAGGGTATTCCAAAGTCGAAGTTCTACGCAGAAGCGAAACGACTGTTCGGGTTGGGTGAAGAACACGCTCAGTTCATGACCATACAGAAGTTCTATAAAGATGGCTTTGCGTTAGTCATCGACTTGAGGAGTGTTCAAGATAATCGCAATGTCGCCACTGGCAAGAACATTGTAAACACACAATCCGGTGTGCTTCTTGAAATCACAAAGAAAGCGACGACCGCAAATGTCATGTGCAGGGTGTTTGTGATAAGTGATGGGTTGGTCAACTTTATGAACAATGGGCTGCAATCAATCCAGTATTAAATCAAACGTGAGTTAATGGAGACTCCGTTTAATATGCTAATTGTTGGTATGACAGCTTGTGGTAAGACGCATTATTTGCTGGAAACATTGGAATCTGAGTACTTTAGTAAATTTGACTACATTGTGTTGATTTGTCCTACTTTTGAGTGGAACAAAGCGTATCAAGATTGGAAATATGTGCGCGACCCCGATGTGTTAGCGATAGACTGCGCGCAAGACAGTGTCGACGCTGTTCTCAAGTGTGTAACAAATGTTTTTAAAGGCACTAGCACTCTGATTGTGTTGGACGACTGTGCAAGTGGGCAGGACGTCAAGAATAGGACTAGTCAGTTGGTCAACTTAGCTTTTAGTGCGCGACATTTTATGTTGAGCGTTATTGTCATCACACAACAACTGACGTCGATCGCAAAACCGTATAGAGAAAACATTAGTAAGCTCGTTTGCTTTTACTGTCCGAGCAGAAGTGATATGAAGGTTGTTATTGACGATTACCTTGGGCACATTAGCAAAGAGGAAGCGTCGGCGATTGTGACCGCACTAAAAAATAACAAGTACGCTAGACTTGAAATCTCACTGCGTTACCCGTACAGTCACGAAGTTGTTATTCCGCAATAAAATATGGGTATAAGTAATAGCGTGATGGTGAAACGCAAAAGTGAGGAAAATCCCACGATTGAGGAACTAGTTGAGGACACTGATGATACTTCGACTGTGGAAGACAACATTGACGTTAGGAGAGCCGAACTTATTAGACTGTCTGGTGATGGCGTGGTAAGCCAATCTGAAGCGTATATTAAAAAAGCGTCCGCAAAGGTTATCGACAAGATATGGCGCCAATATGAGTTGAAGAGAATGGAAATCGCAAACGCTTTTCTCACCGACTTGCTAATCAGCAAATTCGCTAGCTTACTGGATGGGTTGAACGCTATTGAGAATCCTGACGAACTAAATGACGAGCTACAAAAAGACCCGTTATTAAAGAAAGACGTTGAGAGCATTGTCGCGATTGTGACGCCGTACGTGCCTTTCTTGGGCTTGTTGTCGGGAGGAATCACAACGTCGAAATATGTGTACGATCACCATTTTAGAGGCGAGGCGACAAACACTGAAAATAGTGAACAAACGGACTAATCAATTATTAACAGGTGGCAATAACCTAATTTGCATAACAGGTGGCAATTTTATCACGCGTGAGACACTTTTACGATACATAAATTTGTAAAAATGTGATTTGACAAATTTGTGAAAATATTGAAACGACACTTTCTATTTTTAAATGTGATTCGACAAATTTGTGAAAATGTGATTTGACAAAAATGTGAAAATGTTGAAACGGTACTTTCTATTTTTTAAATGTGGTTTGACAAATTTGTGAAAATGTTGAGACGACTATTTTTTAAATGCGATTCGACAAATTTGTGAAAATGTTGAAACGACACTTTCTATTTTTAAAATATGGCTAAAGTAGCGTAAAGTTTAGCGAAAGTTGTGATTTTTTTAATATTCGGCATCAACTGAGTAGAAAATGTGGGAGGGGTGTTTAGATTGACTAACGATCATCATAATAGCACAGAGACTGGCGCTGTGAGCTCACCAACGTCGATTATAAAACGTGAGTACCAAAACATTGTCGAGTTGTGGCTCGACACAAATTTGGTGATGTTTTGGTGTTTATATCACGGTTGGCGTTGACTGGGCTCGCAGCCCTACTTACTATACTACTACAATGGACAGTATTAAAGAAAATGGTTTGAACCTAGGAGTATCATTAGATGTGTGAAGTTGATCGTCCAGGTTGTTGTAGTCTTGAGAAAGACTATTGCGGCGGTCATCTTTAGAGTCAAGTGACTCTGAAGAAGACCGCCGCTGACGCCGTCGAAACGGTCAGTCACCAACAATAGTCTATTAGTCTTTCTCAAGACTACAACAACCTGGACGATCAACTTCACACATCTAATGGACAGTATATACACTTCTGTAGTGAGTGTGGGATAGCTTGGAGTAAACAGACGATACATGGACGATCGTCAAACTCATATCCTTAGAAAAATGTCTCGGACAGGTATCAAACCTGTAAACTTCTGATTGCCGATTTGATGCTCTAACCAATGATGGCCCGAGACTCAGATCGAGGGCAAAGGTTATAATGATGTATTGGTTCTATTGGTATATGTACTGCTTACAATACATGTATATGTGGCAGTCACTATATACAATATATATATGTAAGTAACTTCGTTACAAGTAACGAAATTACAAGTAATCGTTACTTTTTAAAGTAACTATATGGGTAACTAGTTACATTTTGCAAGGAGGTAACTGTAACTGTAACTAGTTACATTTTTGCTAAAAATGGAACTATAACGAGTTACATTTGTTACCAGCGTTAACGCTCACTTCTACCACGGTTTGCTTCTATAGTCAATTGAAGCAGTGTTGGTATTTCCGTATTTATACATCAGGTTCAATATTTCATGTAGGGCTACATAACGTCCTCGCCAAATTATCAACGCCAATCTGCTGACCACCGATCACGGGCGCGTATTAGTTTTGTAATCTTCATATTTTTTCAAGACTCAATTTCACGAGGCTGGCATGATTTTCGTTGAATAAACAGAATAATTTTCATAATTTCATGCGCTATTGAGTCATGACTTCATGCGAGCATCCTTGGCCGTATTTGGCGAACATGTTCGAATGCAAATTGTTTAATGTTTTTGAAATAATGATTCACTGTACTGTTTTATTTGAGTAGTTGTTGTTGGGTTATCTCGTTCTTTAAAGAAGGTATAAGGTCACTAAAAGACAGTACTTTAACTTAACTGAACCCATTGCCATTGTAAATAGTAAAACCTGGAAATGTAACTTTTAACAAGTTACAAAAATGTCAAAGTAACTTTGTAACTAGTTACAAAAATCTTAAAGTAACTTTGTAACTAGTTACAAAAATCTTAAAGTAACTTTGTAACGGTAACTAGTTACATTTATTTCATGTAACTTTTACCAGTAACTAGTTCCTTTTTTGAGCATGTAACTGTAACTGTAACTAGTTCCAAAAAAAAAGTAATGTAAAAAGTAATGTAAAAAGTAATGTAAAAAGTACATCACAACGTCTACAGAGATAATATTTGCATAGTGCCTAAGCCTATATATATATATATATATATATTTAAACAAAGCTTTAAAATACGTCGAAACCATGGTGAAATGGTAAATATAGTTCTTACAAGAACTGTTTGAAATCACTACTAAATATAATTATTATACACGATAATATGTATAATATATAATCATATTTACCAAAATCTATCAATGGCGTAATGTTGGAGCAAAGGATGGGAAAGAGAAATGAGTTCTTAGAAGAACTATTTAAAGATAGAGAAATAAATAGGCTTTTAAAATAAATGAGCACGATGCATTTCGGCAGACAACTTATCAAGTGCTACGTCTGCTAAAGAAAAAAACCCTAAGATAGCTTGTATTTATAGTCAATCGAAAAGTCCAATTACGTCAGACGCAAAGGCGTCATGACAATGCTCCTAAAATAACGATGTTTTAAAAATGAATTCCTTTTGTCGGCACAAGTCAGGATCTGACAGCTAACGAGGGATTTATGCTATGCGTCCGAGGGCTTTATATAGCATAAATCCCGACGTTCGAGGGCTTTATCTCTTACTTATTTCATGATTGAGGAGGTTTTCCAACAATGTTTTGTCTATTTTGTCCACCATGGACAAGTATTTTCCTAGTTTTCCCTTCATTTCTTATCTATATAAAGCCCGCGATACATCAAAGAAAACCGACTCAATCGTGAAATAAGTAATAGATATAAGCACCGAGAACGAGGGATTTATATACGAGCATACGATTTATATGCGGCATACGAGGGCTGTATATCGCATAAATCCCGACAGTTGACAGTTGTAGTAAATAGTTGAGAAAATGCATCTTAATTGGCTACAGAAGAAAATATTTTCTATAGTAACCTAAAAAATGTTTGAACGTCTGTCCACTCACACTAGATCCTACTAAAACTTTATTAGATCCTGTTAAAACGTTATTATGCCTTTTCTTCGTGTTTTATGCTGGGCTTTAATATATATCAGTAATGCTTCGATGTGTTAGTATATACACTGTTGTAGTCACTATACAACAGTGTATATATTAACACATCGAAGCATTACTGATAAAAAGATTTATTTGAGTAATATATAATATAGAATTGTTTTGATGTATATAAACTTGTTAAATTTCCTCAGCTGCAGAAATGGTTCTTAACTAGCCGTCGACCACCAATCTCATATTTTGAACAAGACGATGACAGCAACCGACAGTCAATTTCATCAGAGGGAATAAGACAAAGTTCAAGCCTTTTGTCGATAACTGAGCAGGTCTTAGGCATGTCTGTATCTGTGCCTGATCTACGTATGATGGAAGATACAAGGTACTGGATCTTTTTTGTTTATGTTTTTTTCATGATATTTTTCTCAGGTTCAGCTAGTAGGTTTTTAGACATTTTTATTGTGTTCGACGAAGGAAGTTATCCTAATGGCGTCGTTATCGAGAATTTTTGGTGTATGTTTGTTTCGACAAGTTTTTAACCCTGAAACCGGAAGTTGCCTTTTGGCCACCCTGTATATATAGGCCACTCGTACAATAAACTGCGTTATATTCGTATTTAGTATATCAACTAAGTATAGTGGTCTATTACAAATTCGGCGTTCTGGTTGGCTGAGCTACTAGTGATCTATTGGTGATAGACCACTAGTAGCGTTATCCATTCACAAACCTTCTTATAACTGGAATATTCCTATACTTACCAAGCAAAGCCAAAAATCTAGGCCAAGCATGGCATCCGCTAAAATGTATATACGAGTGATGAAATCATGAAAACATTGGCCCAAAAGTGATGGAAAATTGTTCAGTTTGACATTTTCGAATAAGAAAATGAATTCGCTTATGCCTATATGGAGTATATCTACACCAAATTTGAAGCAAAGTAATTACAATCTCGTTTTTTGTGAGCGATTGTTTATCATGTGCTACCGAGCTACTCTACATTTTGAATGGGGAGACTTCTACAAACAAAAAGGTGAAATTATCTGAAAATTTGGAACAATGTTTGAAAAGACTTTTATAGTTGATACTAAAATGGTTGATACTAAAACAATTAGACAACTCGCCCTCGTTGTCTATGAGCAGATAGTCAACTCGGGCTTCGTCTTCATTGACTATCTACTCTTAGTAGAAACTGACCATGGTCTATTACAAATGCTGCATTCTGATTGGCTACTCAACCGTTGTCTATTCGTGATAGACAACGTTTGGGAAACTCGCTAAAAACAATGGCAGAAAACTCTCGTTTTCGGGAGGTTTCAGATGAGTTTTTGGATAATTTTTGGAGAATGCATGATTTGTAATAGTCCACTAAATTGTTTCTACTAAAACAATTAGACAACTCGTCCTCGTTGTCTATGAGCGAATAGTCAACTCAGGCTTCGCCTTCGTTGACTATTCGCTCATAGACAACTCGGACTCGTTGTCTAATTGTTAAATAGACAACTCGCCCTCGTTGTCTAATTGTTATATGACAAATAAGAAAGCTCTCCATATACAAATTCTCAGCTTCAGCTGTTATATGTATTATTTGTTTCATATTTGTTCACATACACATAATCATTAACAACTGTTCACGATAAGCGAAATTTTTTCCAGTCTTTAATTGTTCAATATGCACTTAGAACATGTGTAAAGAGAAAATCATTCCAAACGTTATTACATTACTGAAATAGGCAATAAAAGAACGACCATGAGGCCCATTTACACTACAGAATTTTTTTGGTACGTCTTGGATAAAAATTGTTCGCGAACCCAAACAATATGGCACGGATACCCGTTTACACTCGCTTTTCCTTGACGTACCAATCTGTGCAAAATAATGTTTTGGTACGTGCTCAACCCGGCTCAACTTTCTGATCAGCAGACTTACTTTCGCGTTAATACGCGTTCTTTTGTTTCAACTTGGCGGACGAAACATTTTTAACGAGTCGATAAATACAGACTTGCTCCGGGCTCTGATTGGCTTCTCCGAAACAATGAACATCCTTGCACGCCCACGGTACGATGGATCCGGGCTAGCACAGAATAGGAAATAACGATCACTGAAGCCAGTTTTTTAATAATAAAATCGTTCTTGATACGCCAAAACTGATTCGTGTATTGACATAATAGTTTCTTGTCATTATTCTCAAATATATCCAAGGTTATATGAAGCAATCTGGGGTCCTAACTGGTTCTACTTTTCCGCCATTTTGAGTCAGATGTGGTGGGCACTACGCATGCTCTAACAAATGATGCTGACCGACTGAAGCAAGGGCTCTTAAACAAAAAATGGTTCGGCACGGCTAATCGTTTACACTGCATATTTTATCCGTGCCGTGTTAGTTTTTCTGGTACGCGTACCTGTTTTACCCGTGCTCGGACTACCTATTTAACAGGTCCGAGTACGGATGAATTTTTGGTTCGGCACGGCTAAAACCAACCTCGTACCCAGGGTCTCATCTCCGCTCGCCGCCCGCAGTGTGGGGTACGAGGTTGGGCTAAAACTTGGTACGGCTGAATCGTTTACACCACAAAAGTTATGCGTGCCGAACCACTTTTTTGGGTTCGCGAACCATTTTTATCCGAGCCGTACCAAAAAATTCCTGTAGTGTAAATGGGCCTCATATCAGTCCAAAAATGTTCACTGATACGCGCTGCCAAAATACCACGTGACTTGTCGGTGTGACCTCAAGGTGTTTGCAAAGTATGCAAACGATGGCAGAAATTACTAAGAAAACAACATGAACAATTTGAAGATCCTGAAATACTGACTTGCTCACACTCTCTGTTTTCAAGACCACACTCTCTGTTTTCTTGATAAATTATGAATGTTTACCTTGACGTCATCAGTACACTTTCGAGCTATATTCCGGCCCAGTCCCTGGGATAGATTTTTAAGAAACTGGTCGTCTAATTTCTTATCTATAACCATCTAATTTCTAATCCATTGCAAAGATTTTAAAACCTAGTTATATTTTCTTGTTTAGACCGAAATTACCACCAAAGCGTCGAACAAGTAAGTTATTCAATGAAGGCAGTGCATCGCCTGCACCGCTTTCTCGAAGCCGAGTGTCAATCGACTCGTCTACATCTGTCAGCGCCACGTCACTAACAGAGATTGACGAAATAGATGAGATGAAACTTCTGCACGAAGGCACCAATAATACAGATTCATCGAAAGACGTCAAATTCTCCATTGGTCCTGGAACTCCATCGCCAATTTCTGGGGTAATGTTTTTATTAACTCGTCACGGTAACTCGTCTTGGCGTGATCTCGGCAGCCGGGAACTCGCACTGGCAGCCGGGAACTCGCACCACTGATCTCAAAAATAGGACTGGATCGAGCTTCTGTTGTTACAAAAATGAAGCCAACAGCGGCCATATTGGAGTGACCACCTAAGGAGTACTGTGGCATCACAGACATGTTGGGAAGGATTCTGACATTTGCTATTTAACTTTAGCAAAGGAAACATACTCGCTGGACAGTTATTAAATGTCAGAATTCTGCCTTTCCTCTCCGATTCACCACTGTATTCGTAATGAGGTCACTCCAATATGGCCGCCGTTTGCTCTAATTATCCAGTAAGAGAAGCCTAATATGAGACGTCAAATTAGGTTTAAGATTTTATGCATTTAATGTCAACAAAGAAAATATATTGGCCAGACACTAAACCTATTTTGCGAGCGTCGCATTTCGATTTGCTTGCAAACTCGGAGCTTTTGATGATCTCTCGTCAATTTGCATTATGCAAATATACAGGCTTCAAAATAAGCTCGTCAGATACAATAGAAAGCTCAATCCAGTCCTATTTTTGAGATCAGTGACTCGCACTGGCAGCCGGGAACTCGCACTGGCAGCCGGGAACTCGCACTGGCAGCCGGGAACTCGCACTGGCAGCCGGGAACTCGCACTGGCAGCCGGGAACTCGGCAAGGCGAGATAAAATAATTCCCATGCAAACACTTCAGTATATATAAACACATTTACCAAAATCTAACAAGGAAGAGAAAGAGATGAGTTCTTAGAAGAACTGTTTAAAGATTTGAGAAAAAATAGGCTTAACAGAAAAAAGCACGATGCATTTCGGCAGACAACTTATCAAGTGCTACGTCTGCTAAACGTATAGCACTAATCATCGTACTCTTTTCTTTTAAGCCTATTTTTTCTCAAATCTTTAAACAGTTCTACTAAGAACTCGTCTCTGTTTCTCTTCCTTTGCTCCAACATTACGCCATTGTTAGATTTTGGAAAATGTATTATATATAAGCAGTCTAGTTTTCACAACGTTCTAAGATTATTACCAATCGCCATGGTATATACATTTTTCAAAGCTATATTTAAGTTTGTTACCACGACAAGTTTGTTGTTCAATTATTTAAAGACCTTATAGTGGTTCTCAAGTCCGGCACTTTAATTAACTGGTGAAGATAACTTTATGTTACTTTCGTTGATTGTATAAACACCCACGATATTACAGTTTTTCGGGTAACTTGGTCGCATGTAAACCGACCGTAAATTTCACCCGCGGTAAACCGAGTAACTCTGTGATCCGGCTACTCGTATACATATATATCTGCAGGAGCTTAGTTTTGCATCGTTTTCAAGATTTCTGTCGTTTATGATGTACATTTGCAAATAATGTTTTATGTTTCTATTGTCTAATTATAGGATAATTCAGTCCTGTCCCAGAACACCCCCACCCCTCCTGTTGTGCCTCCAAAGAAGCGAGCATCAGTTGCTTCAAAGTTAGTTGACGTTGGTAGTTTGGTTTCTAAATTTGCAGATAAAAGGAAAAAAAGACAATCGAATTTTTTTGAACTGTCGTCTAATGGAAATTACAAACTTTCAACGGTGCCCATAAAAAAACACTCCAGATCTATGGACGATTTAGATAAGATTGGTGACGAAACGCCTTTTGAAACCAAAGGTAAAATCGCTTCCGAAAAAAATGATCGCAACGAAAACGTGATTTTACAAACATATGTTGAGGATGGGAAACAGAAAGAAGTAAAAAATATGAAACATAACCACGCTATTCCGAATGAAGACACGCCTCCTCCATTAAAACCACGAAAATACACCATGTCGAATGCCCACTTTGAAGATCCTTACGATACTTTGTCCTTAGGAATGCCTTACAGTCAATCTTCGCGAACTTTACGTGTACCTGTTTACGATTCCGTGCACGTCGGTTTATCTGGCAGTGGTGAAGTCGCTCTAGAACTTTCTCAACCTAAATCTACTGTTCCCTACGGCAACGTTATGTTACGTAACACCGCTATCAGGACAAACGGCGACGGATCTGAAGCCGCTCCCTCGCCTTCACATCCAAGCCATTACGAAACCACGACACGGCAGGATTTTGACACTGGGGATAAACTCCTACTGCCTGTGGACAACTCTGATTGTTATGATTATCTCTTCGATCCGAAGACGTCAATCAAAGCAAGTAAATCGACACCAGAGAGTAGTACACCACAGCCGATGGATTTGGATCGGGACACAAACACATCTGCTGCTCCTACTTTACCACCAAAGACATATAGTAAAAGAGATACAATTTATGAGACGCCCCCTGCTATAACGAGGCCACTTTTATCGACAACTTCGTCGCCCAGTGCTTCGGTAGTTGAACAGGAGACTCACTCTTCTTCTAGTCCACCCACTACGGCCCGTAGGAAACCGCCACCCGTCCTTGCCAAACCAACCAGACTGTGAGTCGAAACCTCAATCCTCAAATATTGGATATACAAGTTTTTTACTGTACAATAGTTTTGCAAGATTCATCTCCTATCCAACGCATACCTTGTCTGTGATGTAAATTTGTTTCTTATTTGTGCTACTCTAAGTTATCTTGCACAGTCATGGTATTTGCCAATCCCCTGCCATTTATGGTTGCATATTGAATCAATTGGAACATTGTAATATTTGCGTAGAAAACTAAATCTTCAAAAAGACGTATCTCAATATATCATAATCTCCATCCATTCGCTGGTAAAACGTTCAATTTTTAGTAGCATGTTGTAAGATTGTGTATGTGGATAATTGAATGCAACACCTGGATGCCTTGACTTATTTTGAATCGATTGCGAATGTCATACCCGCGGCGAATTTGCAATAAAATTTGCAATAAAAGTGTTAATGCCGAAACAAAAAATATATTTTTGAATATTTTTTTTAAAGTTCATTGAGTTTATGCAAAAACCCAGAAAAGAACCTTTTTCAGGTCAGACTGACTTTAATTCGGATGTAGTGTTTTTCTTGTAGGTTATTTACATGGATCCAACCTCAGATTCAGATCACGCCGGGCTAAACTACGTGCATGGTCGGTTGCTTGACCCAACCTGACCATTTCAGGACCGCCTGATTCCAGACTTGATTTCCCATGTAAACCAGATCTAAGTCTGATCTCGAATTTTAAAACGAAGCTTCAAAAGTTGTCAGAATATGAATCCGAATACTGATATGAATATTAACAGGAATCAACAACGGTACTATTTGAAACTAAGGCTAAACACACTCTGATATTAAATATTTTATTGTAAATTATGCACTGCATAGGGTTTTAATTGACATGACTGAGCTACCAATGCCACGAGTTCGCTAAAAATGAATTTCTCTTTTCTGCTTTGTTTGGTTATCGTTAGTATTTTGATTAGGGTTAGTATTTTGTTAAATCTGCGAGACTCCCATACGAATAGCAAATATAGATGTTGACGTGACACTCCCACGGAACTTTGTTTCCCATGGCAACGCCAAGCCAAAGCCCCTATATTAACCATGACTGCGCCACAGCTGCAGAGACAATTAATTGACGTTACCAAAAAGATGGTGATTGGTACATTTAACCATAATTCCTATCGCAGTAAACTTTGAATCTCGTAGAAATAGCAGAAGATAAACATTCATGTTTACAAGGTAAGCATTAAGCAATGTTTAGCTGTTATTACAGGTGATTTAAGGTCGCAAAGCATTCTGCATCATCTTTTTCGGTACCGTCAATTGGTATACTGCTGTATACACCTTGCAGTATTTCAACTGATAGACTAATTTGATAGATAAACTCCCTTTACTTTTCCACTAAATACATATATGTAGTTTTTACAAAATCAAAGCTAAAACATTTTATTTGTCACATTGGCAAGACCTGATTTGAGGAATTTTTCCAGTCGCAGAAACTTTCCAAAATGGCGATATGCAGACGCCCAGATCCGAAGCGAAGGCGTACGAGATGAAGAAAAAGAACCTTCAGTTCAAAACAAAAGTTAAAGTAATTTATTCATATATTCAAGAAAGGTTGGTGATGTAATAGATCAAACACGCGGAGTTTGAGGGGTTCCAAACACGAGCAAAAAATGAAAACTGAGGGTAGGCAGCCCCGAGATTTTTATTGTTTTCAAGTGTTTGGAGTCTCCTGGTTAAACACGATAAACGAGTGTTTCATGTTACTTATCAAACGAATATGCATATTTGTGTTTCATTGATTTGAATATGGAGATTAAGAAATGTTATCCAGTTCAGCAAGTTTCCTACAGGTTTTTATTGGGTATCAAAACTCGTGCATGTGATGTGGTTTACGTTCATGGAATGGCTTCTGAAATGAACTCATTAATAATTCATGAATTATTAATGAGTTTGAGAAACAACATTTGGACCGAAAGAGTCCACAAGGTTATCCTCCAACTACATTGTACGTCGGTACAACAGTACAACTATATAAGCCAACATATCCTATAGAATTACTATTATCCTGAAATGCCAAAAGGCCTAAGGTTCAGGATAATCTTGAATTGGAATCGGCTTTGGGAACGAGATTGTATTAAGTTTTATTGTCTTATGTTAATCTATAAGTTTAATAACAATAATAATAATAATAGCGTTTATTTAAACACAATAAAATTACAGTTATAACTGATGTGGTCGTGTATATTAATACTCTAAAAACCCTTCCCTTAGTTTAAAACCCAACTATGTACAATACGAAATTATATCTACATAGTTATCAAGAGCGTTCCATGAATAAAGCCGTTGCCTGATAAGAAATTGATTTTTTAACATAATCTAATTTACGTTTTGGTAATACATGCAAATGTCATTTTCTTTCTGAAATTATATTTATGGTTGTTCTTGGTACTAGAGCTTCTAAAGACGCGGGAGCTTGACTATATGCAGGTAGCAACTATGCGCTAGAGCTTAGCTTATAAGTAGGCGTTTACTGTGCATAAACAACAAATGATTATGACGAAAATGTTTAATGGTAAGATTTCCTTTACTACGTAATAATTATAAAACGTAATAATTATAAAACTTTACTTGCGTAATAATTTACAATAATTATAATAATATCTATTTGATGCACTATCTAACATTTAGATGGTGTAATTTACACGAATTACAACGCGTTTTAGTTATATCCTGCAGAACCGCACTGTCATTTTTACGATTTTTCGTTTTTAGTCATTTTAAGCACTTCGCTAATCGAATGGAATCCTCGTTAAATTGTGAACAAAATAGGTGTAATTTTACAAAATTAGCATTTTGGAAGGTTGAGACTGGGAGAGGGGTCTGAAATGAGCAGACATATTTCCTATACTGTAAAAATAGTGACACAGGTCATACTTTTAATGATAACTGTTCTAGATATCAATTAAAAATTCTGTCTGCTCATTTCAGACGCCTCTTCCAGTCTTGCAATATCTAAACTTTAAAGAATCGCTCAAAAAGTCTTTCAGGAATTTCTTTCTCAACCAACCCAAATGCTAATTTCGCAAAATTACACCAACTTTATTCAGAATTTAACGAGGATTCCATTCAATTATTAAAGTGCTTATTATGTCTAAATGGTGATGACAATTACACTTATTTAACGAGGATTCCAAAACAATCTTCAGTTAGGAATGTGCTTAAAAGTATCAAAAACAAAAATGGTAAAATATGCACTTCTGGGATATAAACCAAAACTTTGTGGTCCAGGTAAATTACACCACTATGTAATTAGTACATCGAATAATGTATATATTTTTTCATATTTCAAAGAAATCTCATGAAGACACGCCTTAATACGTGCCAACTGAGAAAGGAAAACAATACAATATAAATACAAATAATATAAATATGGGAGCATTCATTAATAATATATATGTACAAGATAGAACATTAATTTAGAAGTAACATGATTGACATTTTGAGCAAATAGATTTCCAAGTTACGCAGTTATAATCAGTACAAAATGAACTATCACGAGTACAGATGTAAAGCGGCGATAGCGTGTAAACGTCGAATACCGGTCGGGAGATAATTAACAATTCTACCATGAGCTCAAGTCGTATATGAGGCTATACGACGAGAGCGAATGGTATGATTGTTTTATTATATAGCCAAACACTTAGTCAGTTTCCATGCATCGGTTTCAGCTTTTTTTCGGCCTAAAAAACATGCCGCCATCTTGTTTTTTCTCCAGGCTAGTAGTAGAGGAGCAATCAAATTGCGAGATAGTTCATATCCTACTAGTAGCTATATAATAATTCCATATAGTTTCGGGGGATAATTCATATAGCTTTGATTAGGACGTTTGAAAAAGCTTGGTTTGACAAAGAGGCATTAACATACCTAGGTTACAATGAAGTATTAATAGCTTAAGTTTTACGAAGTCTAAAATACGAACGTTATGAGCCATCGAAGCATTTATAGAAAAAGCTATATGATTTCTATTGCCAAAGATGAAAGATGCCTTTATAGTGTTTAAACAACCATCGAATTTGTTGCTATAAATCTTTTGTAAAACATCTTAAATAAATAAAAACACTCGTAAAACGTTCTTTTGTTTGTTTTCAAACTCTCAGACATTTTTCCTGTCAATACTTACAGACCAGCTAACCATGAACTGGCCAATGAGCGCAGCCATTTATATCTTTGAATAAATCATGTTGGAATCTTTTGTTACGCTATCCTGATAACCTTTGTAATTGTGATTTATATCTCGCATGATGATTGGTGTTTTCCAGAAATTTAGTTGACTAGTCTTGGCATTTTCGTCAAGTGCATGGCTGCTGTTTCCGATCCAACTGACTTGCGTCACCTCGACGAAGAACCACACAATCGAAGAAAGAACGAAAATGGAGTAAACAAAGCCGTCTGTTGGTGATACCAAGTTATTCTCTAGTGGCATAAAAATTGAGTATTAATGTTATATATATGTATCAAGATCTTGATTGGCTGCAAACATGGAGGGCTAACCGTTATAGCTAATTAAATTAGAATAAAAGGCACTAAAATGAATATCGTAAAAAACGACCTATACGGCCTTGAAGTTGCATTTTTTGCAACAGGTCACGGTCTCAAAGTATATGATTCGATACTCGTAATTCACCATAACTTTTCTCTCATCTCATTCACCAAGTGTAAACGCCAAATATTAATTAATTTAATATACGCTATTGCATCACCGGTACCATCATATATACGAAACGGAAAATAGCTGCGGCAAGCTTAGCTGCACAAGCTTGCCGCAGCTATTTTCCGTTTCGTAAACCGTTGTGTTGCCAACCCTGACTGTGTTAATCTGGAACTGAGGATTTTTTGTTTGGAGTTCTGTTCTTAGTGTGATTATTGTGTTGCGAAGGATCTAGAGTTCGATTCCCGTCCCGGCGACTATTTTGTATTTTCTTTAATTTTTTCGTTCTTTTTTCTTTCTTTTAGGGCTAGTATTAAAATTAGGGTTATGGTTAGTATAAAAAGTTTACGAGGGTTAGGGTTAGGGATTATAGAAGTTACAGTTTTTGCAACTGGTTCCGCGGTTGGTACCATAACTTTTCCTTGTGCTGATATATAGTGGTTTGATTTAGTTTTTGTGTTTAACTTTCTTACCGCAATTTTCTTGTGTCCTGTGTTCTCTCTGATTTGTTAAGGAGTCCAAGATAACGAAAATCATACAACGAGTAGCTTCCATTAACGGTGCGTGTAATCTAAAGTAAATTAGATAGTTTTGTCATATATTACTATAGCACCTGTCGTCATTCTCCTATTCTAATGCAATCTGAGTTACGGCGAGTGACGTGTTACTATAGGTAACATTAAAAAATGAATGTGTCGTTTTTCGAAATAATTTTAAAGAAATAACGAATTTCGAGCTCATCATTATATAGAGAGAGAGAGGACTTGAAAAACGTATTAGCCGTAGTAAATGGCGATTTTTGAAAGTCCTTAAAAGAAATCGGTTCGAAATTTGTCATGCAACTATTAAAGAAGTAGAGAAAACTGCCACGTCTGCTAACTGTCTAAATTGGAACTATATATATAGTTGGCTAAAGTAACTCACGTCATCTCCGCGAGGGCAGGGTTGACAAGTTAAAATAATGACATATTGAAAACAAAATATTTTTGTCTGCATAAATCATGATTGGAAAGCTTAATATAGCGAGGTTCCAAAATGTTTAGTTGAAAAGAAGCGCGGGATTTTGAAAGGATTCTAGAGTAAGCGTCACAATAGGTTTCAGCGCATTGTTCATTAGACAAAAGATGCCTCGCAATGGATGAGTCACGATTAATTGCCGAGTCGGGACTGTATATTGTCGCCTAGATTTTTTATAAATTTTACTTTCAAGAAATTTTTCCGAGCATATTTCGAGTACGATTAAAAATCGCCATTTACACTGTAAAAAATGACCGGTTAAAAAATCCAAAAAAAGTTACCTGGACGAATCTGAGAGAACCAGTTAAAAATAGGTTGTTTCAACCAAATAGTTTATGTTTTTTGAACCTAATAATATTGGTTGTCGCAATCTAATAAATACTGGTTGTTTCATACAAAAAATATTGGTTGCACATGCATGAATCTGAGACAACCGATTAAAATCGGTTGTCTCAGATTAAAAATATCGGATTGGATCTTCCATGTTTGAAAATCAAAATATGTTCGTGAGCTTGTTACACTCGATAACTTTTAAAGAAAATCAATGGCAATGATATTTTGCGATACGCATGGCTCAGTTGTCAGAGCGCCGCACATTCGCGGAGGCGTGAGTTCAATTCTCACCGAAGGAGTTGGAGTTGCATTTTTTGCAACTGGTCTCGGTTGGGTCTTAAAAAATTGCCACACTCGCAAAATATTCCTTTACAAATACAAAACAGTTGTCTGAAGATCGTCCACGCGGGCGTGATACTCGGAGTAAAACACATTGTATAGTTTATAGTTATACATATTTATGTATATAAGGCATGAATAATACAATCAGCTTGGTGTATATATATATATATATATATATATATATATATATATATATATATATATATATATATATATATATATATATATATATATATATATATATATATATATATATATATATATATATATATATATATATATATATATATATATATATTGCTGCGTAGACAGTGTTTTGAATATATAGCAAAGTGAAAAGGTGGTAAACTGCCAAGAATTTAGTGACGAAATACTGACGTTTCGAGCGGAGCCATTCATCAGAGTAAGACGAGATGAAATAAAATAAATAGGGCTTATATATATATATATATATATCATTATACGTACTTGTGATCAAACAGCGCTCCAAAAGTTATCAGGGCAAACAGTAAGTAAAGGGTGACAGCGATTGTCTTGACTAAGGTGCTTGACTGAAAAGAGAATTTAGTAAATAATCAGATTTAGAACAAGAGAATAAGTATGCAGAAAGTGCAATTTGGAGAAATTAGAAGTGAGGTGGAAGAATGCAAAACCGATCTATTTTAACCGATCTGCTTATTAAATTAGCTATCTGAACCTGGTCTAATAAAAGCACCAGATTTTATTCGGAAAGTAAAAATTTAAGTATACTCTTGTATAATTTCTAACGTGGATGCAATCTGGAGTTAATGAAAATGTCAAGGTTATGGAAGTAGTGGGTGCTACTGAAAACTAGAAGTTGGGAAACAAACAGTGTTTTAACGCGTACAATTATTACAAATAAAACAAATTACCGATGAAATTGATAAGTATTCATAATAAAAGAATAATAGAAGAACGAAGTGACCAATGACGTAGAGCTTGGCGGGAACAGATAGTGTTCTATCATATTTGAGCACATGATGATATTGGATCTAAAAAAAAAAAATGTTACTTTATTGTTTATGGAGTTGTTTATTACTTATGGAGTTGTTTATAGAGAAACTCGTGATACCGCATAGAAATTCGTTCAGATACAGGTTAAAAATTCATGGCCGGGCTGGCTCGGTTGATTAACCGAGTCAACTAGCTCCATGTTAATCGGTCCCATGGTAATCGATTTTCCGGGGGGGACGTAATCGTAAAATAAAGATAACAGCCCAGCTCAAAATTCGTAAATGTAATGCCATAATATAAGACAAGTCAAAAATATTTTAGAAAATACTTAACATGTTTACTAACGTTTCGTTGTGAACGTGCAACATCTTCAGTTCAATTCACAAAGCTGTGAGAATATCATCTATATATTATAGCCGTATATATCTTAATTTCAATAGTGTCAACCATTAGAATTTAGAAACACTAAACTCATGCAAAACATATTTACATTACAACTATTTTATGAGGCATTAGGCCAAAAAAATATTCTGTTTCTGGTCAGTGGGTTGGTCCAGAATTGACGCGGCATTTTTTCAATTTTTTTTTCAAGGAAACGCTTTTTGAAGAAATGGTGAGTACTTTTCTAGTTTCTATATAAAGTGCAAACATTGATTTTTATGCTTTTATTATTAAACTGTCACCAAATTTGCAGGTTTAAGAGAATAAAATGAGAACTACTATAGAATAAATATTAAATGTTTAAATATATAATATAATTAACAGAACAAACGTTTCAACACGCATCAGTGGTCGCCATTGTTGTCTGCGAGGGTTTCCGTGCCCACAAACACGCAACTGATCAGCGGTTTTGATAAAAAAAAAACATTGACGCACACATGCAGTCAAAGATGACGCGCGCGCTGACCTTAACAGAATACTTTTTTTCGCGTTATGAAACTTACAGCTTCGTAGATGCCATCTCCAAGTCGCGGTTTACCTGGTGACCAACTTGGTCCTTTGAACAAGACAGACAGCTAAAATTAAAATGTCATTTAAAATATTAAGTAATATGATGACTTTAGCTTATTGATGCTGAAAGAGCTGGCCGATGTGGGGACTGGTAAGGAGTAGTGTAAGGAAACCGGAAACAAACTTTGGGTAAATAGAGCGTATGTGAGAACTTCACTGGGCAACTAAATGTAAAATAATATCACTCCATCTTGGAAGAGTTAATTGGTGTTCTATGTGGTCAATTTACAGCATTATACATTCAATGTTGGGATTGCTTGGTATCACAATATTGCAGTAGAGATTTATGATATTGCAAACGCACCCCTTCCCCGACCCATCTCTTGCTATTCCCCTAACAGGGAGGTGGGAGAAAGCTTGTGGAAAATAGGTGGGAAATTTTCAATACCCTATAGGTATTGAAGCAGAGTCGCGCAACAAGAAAACAGCCCATGCGCGATTCTTTCTTGTACTTAAATTTATATAGACTGAATCCAGTTTTTCAAAGGGCATGGTTAGTTGTCAATCCTTGATTGGTGAAAACATTATACACCACTTGACTGGAGGCTATTTCAGATACGGTAGAGCACCTAGTCACCAGGACTTTGGTGATTGTTTATATAACATATATGCTTAATTCGCTCTTTAAAAACCTCGCTTTAAATTTCTGTTTCGATTCAGAAAAGCAGGGTTATTACTAAATCGAAACAGAAATTTATAAAGCTGGGTTTTTAAAGAACAAAGCATATATGTTATATAAACAATTACCAAAGTCCGGGGGACTAGGTGCTCTACCGTATCTGAAATAGCCTCTACCTACTTGACCATGTTCTTCTGTTTTCCTGCATAATTCTCAACCCTATATATAAGAGTCCGTATATATTTTTACCCCTATATAAACAACATGCTTTACCAAGATGAATTAGGTAAATTACGAAGTTTCCATTCTCCGCCTCGCAAACGTACTAGGTTATGAAAGTTTAAGTTATATACTACAATACAAAGAACGCATACAGCAAGGAAAAAAGCAAACCTTATTTGAAATTCCTTGCATATCCCGAACAGCTTGTATGAGAACAAAATAGTGAGACAACTAAAAATATGAAAACATATGGAAATATATCATTCGTACATCTACTGGTCAAAAGAAACTTAGTTTATAGGTTTCTCATGTTAAAGAACACATTATGCTTTTAAGTTAATAAGTTATACTTAAAATATCAAAATTGATCCATTAAAATAATTAACATTTCGAGGAATTACGCTTTTACCTGGCTCCAAATAGGATCCCAATTGTTAACCCTCGCTACAACCAACCCAAAAACTGGATTATTTTCGTTTTCTTCCACAAAGGTTCCTACCAACAACAAAGTTGTAGTTAGTAAGCTGTAACCGTTAATTAAGCATGCAATGCGTAACGTAACACTGAACTGCACTGCACTGCAAAACGTTACATTATGTTACATTATATCATACGTAATTATGATACAGTACATTATAATATATTGTTACATTATGATTTCAGTCATTCCATGCAATATGTTTTAATTGTGCACCGTAGTACATTGCTTCTGCAATTGCACTGCAGGCTGACGCTACAAAACGACTACAAATTATGTGATACTCTCGTTTAATGTGTGATTCTCGTGAGGGTGTGAAATTATGATTTCTTCCACGCTCGACCGCCTGTATGAAAACCTTGGGTATAAATATTTTCCCTCGTTCTCGTTTAATAAGTCTTTAATAACATCAGAAATATCGAGTGCAATGGATTATCACGAATATGGATTACACCTACGTGAAACATTTGGGGGAAAAAGGAAGGGAAACAAGATTTATAATTTTCCCTGCATGTAAACGATTTATAATTGTGCCTGTAAAATGTAACCTAATGTATATGCAATTGACCAATACAACAACAGCATAGATTAGTTGTTTATTATTTGTAGTAGTAGATTAAAAATAATAAAATTATAGCTGTATTTAAAAATATGATGTATAAATTACTTTTATTGAATATATTTTTAAATATAAATTTCTGTCATGTAAACACATTATTACCAAAATATAAACAAAAACGTTTTAAAAATATTTAAAACTAGAAGGCACTCAGAGACTACCTCCTAGGCTTTGGCCTATTGTGCTCCTAAAAGTGGCATATTATGCTGCTAGCACTGCTCCCAGTTTTGTCGAATTATGCCAAAGTTCACAAATTATGCTCCAGATTCCAAAATTATGCACACAAAATGACGTTTCTGTGTATATAACAGCGAAAAGATAATTCAGTAGTAAATAATTACAATGTTTAGCAGGTTTTTCGAATATTTCATTTTTATAAATTTTATTGGTTTACAACAGTTGGCCCATTCGGCAATCATAACAGACTAAGACCGTTCCCTTGAAATTGAAGCTCTCTGTGATGACAAGCCGTTTTTTCTTTCTTCTTCTGAATCTGAGTTATCTGACTCGATGCTGGTTGATGCCATATTTGTCTAGCAGTTGTGTTGACTGCGCGCACGGAAAGAGAAAGAGGTCTAGTAACTAGTTCCCAGAATTTAATGCTTCAAAAAGTGAAAAAATCTTATAATTATGCTCGAGCAGTGCTTTTTTATAAATTATGCTGGTTTGCTCTAATTATGCCAAAAAGTATGCTAGCACAATGGGCCAAAGCCTAATACCTCCAGGGTAAATTTAGCACATATTTAAGGTTGGTCCTGGTGCATGACCACACTTTTTCATATACGATAAAATATTGTTGTTGTTCAATGTACGATCTACACGTCTATAAACTTCTTTTATCTAGAGTGAATAAAATGCTTCATTGCACTCATTTCTAATCAAATATTATGTAAAATTATATGTAGTTCCTTAGGCCATGACCGCACTTTTGTATAAACAATGGCACTGACAAGTCCATTGTTTTTTGTGAATTCAGCTTGTTTGCAAATACTAAAGATTTGAATAATATAATATAAGGGATAATGAGCGCAATCAAGCATTTTCATTCATTTCTTCTACGTGGAGAAGCTTATAGACAGATTTTTATCAATATTTCATCCAATTGTCATCCAAATTGAACCAAAATTTAATGGATTGGTCCTTGGCATATGACCATCCCTTCTACAAATTTTCATGAAAATGTTCATTAATGTTTGAGATATCCTGCTTACAGACAAACAAACAAACAAACAAACAAACAAACGAACGAACAAACAAACAAACAAACAGCTATTCTGGGTGGAATAGCTAGTATGGTTCATGTTTGTTCCTTTCTATTCTTTCCTTACTGCATTCTTTTTTTTGTTTGTTTAGTTTCGTTTTCTTTTTTTTATATATGTCATTCTTCATTCTTTATTAATTGATTAAATTAAATTAACAAACAAACAAACAAACAAACAAACAAACAAACACACAAACAAACAAACAAACAAACAAACAAACAAATAAACAAACAAACAAACAAACAAACAAACAAACAGAGGTGAAAATATAACCTCCTAGCGGAGGTAAATATGTATAAATTACTTTTATTGAATATATTTTTGAATATATATATATCTCTGAAATATATATAAACACAATATGAACGAACCTTACCAAATATACGATCCCATATGATTAGTATTCCACCTGCGATAAAAAATAACACACTGAATGGTTGAGCATATAATTAGCCTTATATTTCAAATATAATATAAGTAATATATTTGTACTTCAGACAGATAGATCGCCATGCAAAACTTTAAATCTTTATTATTAACAGCTGATTGGGTACCGAGGAGGTGCGTACAGTGAAATATCCTACCGATATTTGTAGTACGAGCGAGCTGAGTTCCGAATTTTCTCTGTACATTCAATAAGCTGTTTATTATATGGCCTCAATTACGAGAACTTTTCAGCAGTCCTATATGTGTGGCTTTACTAGCATGTATTTATTAGATTCCCTTTGTTTAATTTTCAAAGTAAAGATGAACAGATTTCATGTTACTTGAAGTTTACTTCACTATGGTGTTCGTACTTTGTTGTTCCTTTATAAACAATTTCTTACTGCATGACTGTTTAAATCCTCTTTGACTTTTTCATTGTTTGTGTGTACCTTCGATTCGTCAAAGTCTGAATAACAGAATTTGCTTTCTGAACGTTTTTGTCACTCAAGATTTTAACTAAGAGAAAAATAACAATTGAGTTAAAAAGCTGCTATAAATATTCTGATATTTTGATGATATTTTTCGTGGACTTTTTGTGCCTTTGAATTTTTAGAGCATTAACAATGTTCGTAATGGCAAAATCCTGACGTTGACCAATCATATTGCGTAGTTTTACTGGAAGTAGCACTGGCCTGCACATTATAAATTTGTAATATTATAATTTACATACAGTATCTTACCGTAATTTTTATCAATGCAGTAGGGATTTCGGCCTAAAAATAACAATAGACCTGATCATTCAAAGAAATTGAAGCATTTCGTTGGAAATTATTTGTTTTCTCTCTTCTTAGCTATATAGTATAATCTCATCACTGAACTTTTTAGTTGGCAGTGTAGCAGTACAATCATGACATATTCTATTAATACTAATTTCTATTTTAATTTGTTTTATAACTTGTATACGTATAATAGCTTAATGGTAATTCTTCCAACGGAACTTATATAGTTTCACGCCTTTAAATGTTTCCTGTCTGGCCCAGTCAAAATCGGTCGTATAAGACTGATGAAGTCGTGTAAACACGGCACACGGTAACGCAAGATTAAAAAAATGAAACTCGACAAGCGCCAGGCACATGAGATCCACTAACACGCCAAGTTTGATTTGATTTCATAAAAAACTCTGCGATTGCAGGTGGCATTTTGAATTTTCATGATGCTACGCGGGCGTGCAAGATGGCCTTTTCCAGAAAATGAACGTTTTTCAACCTGATTTATGATAATTAATGCTTTATTGAGCTTTCAGAAAATATATAGCTTTTGCAACAGTTATGGTTATTTCCAGAGATATCAAGAACAAAGAGGTGGTTCAAATAATATAAAATGAAACATATTCCGAAAAATAAAGACATCCTGAGAACTCAAGAAGCTTATTAAAAAAGTAATAATCTCGTCTTGTTATTGACTCATATCTTGAGTTCTTAGAATGTCTTTATTTCTCGGAATATGTTTCATTTTATATTATTTGAAATTGTCAGCTAGTTCTGGATTTTGAGGTGGTTCAATTTTGGATGTTTTTTAGCCTGTCAGGAAAGAGCTAATCACGTTATGGATATCATTATATCAATTAACAGAAAACTAAAAGGTGTACTTGGTCTGTATAGAGTGAAATCTGACGAAAGGACTTCGCTCGAAATGTTAAACCAATTTATGTTAAATAAAATAAAATGTTAAACTAATTTATATCAATTAATAATTTGAGTATTTTCATTAAACGTTTGGCTAATCCAACCAAAATATGAAAACGATATATCAAAGAGATTAGCATGCATGTAAACAATTCACCTTACCATGATGCACACGATGATGTGATGGTGTGACAAAAATATATTCCAGGGGACCCAGATGACGAATAGTCTACAATTAGGGTTAGGGAATTAACATGTGTATAATCATTACAGTATTTCAGTTATAATAACTATTTGTTTACATATATATATGTATATATATATATGTATATAGAGAGTTTTGCGCAAAAAAACAAGACTTACGCCTTATTTTTCGTGATAATTTTGGATAACCATGCAACAAAAATAAGTTAGTTTCTACTCAAACAAGGTCGGGCTTTGTTAACTACTTAGCAATTAGAGAACGTCCAGGTTGTTGTCTTGATAAATACTATATTATTGGTGACTCAAGACTATACAACAACCTGGACGATCAACTTTACACATCTAATGATACTCCTAGGGTCAAACCATTTACTTTACTTTAATACTGACTTGCAGTAACCAGAGAAATAAAAACAAATAAACTTTTTGACAAATTAATCAGAGATTTTCTTGTGCAATATTTAAAATACATTTTCTAAAATTATGCTAAAACAATTAGAGATAAGGGTCCGTTCATTATTTATCGGAGTGGGGGATGGGTGAGAAATTGCCAAACTTTCTTTTTTTTTCTGGTACTCCCAAGCAAAGTTAAAAAAATTTGGGAGCCCCGCACTTTTATTCGAAATAATTTCAATGTGCTCCCCCCAACTAATAATACCTTAAAATATTGATAACTTGAAACATTGATAACTAATAATTGATATAAATTATTGCATTAAATTTATACAAAATAATATTCTCAATAATATCATTATTTTTATTCTTTTCAAATAATTATACATACATACATACACATACATATTCACACACTCACATACTCATACATATATACAATTAAGGCTTATGATTTTACCCAATAAGAAAGGTTTGTTTAATTGTTTGTATAAATTATTATACAAGGATAAGAGTCTTTGATGATCAACATTAGTTGGTCATTTTATAAGAACAAAAAGAAAACCGCATCTATACCGACCACTATTAAGTTCTGCGATCAAAAATATCGCTCAGCACCGGACCAAGCCGAAGCTTTTAACCGATATTTACACTCAGTTTTTTCTCTCGATGATTCTTCAATACCGCTTTCACACGAAGTTCCACCAACGTGTGATTCAACAGCAACTGCTTCCTATACAACATCTCTTAATCCAGAGTTATCTGTTGAAGAAGTTGCAAATCTCTTACATAAACTCGAACCAACTAAAGCGTGCATGTGTTCCTGATGCTTTCCCATCTCGTATACTAAAAGAATGTGCCACTGAACTTGCTCCGTCCGTATGTAAGCTTTTCAATAAATCTATTATATTCTTCTGGAAAATTACCTCAACAGTGGAAAGAAGCCGTAGTTGTACCAATCCACAAAAAATGTGATCGAGATTTTGTGACAAATTACATACAGTGTACCCATGCATTTCTCTGCTTTGTGTCTTATCAAAAGTGTTAGAACGTTGCATGTTCAACAGACTTATAGATTATCTCACTCCCTCGCTCTACTGCAACCCAAATGCTTTGTTTTATTCATAAGATTGGTGAAGCATTAGATAACGCCTTCCAAACAGACATAATCTATTTGGATTTATCCAAAGCATTCGATTCTGTATCACACTCTCGCTTGCTTTACAAGCTACCTTTTGCTGGTGTTAAAGGGCCATTGTTATCCTGGCTCACAGACTACCTAACTAACAGGACCAAACGAGTATTAGTGAAAGGTTGTACTTCCAAGCCTCTACCAGTTACTTCAGGAGTACCCCAAGGTAGCATACTTGGGCCACTTTTATTTATTTTGTACATGAATGATCTGCCTGATACAATATCTAAGGACACTTTAGTCTACCTTTTTGCTGATGACACAAAGCTAAATTTATTCTCGGGTATCAAAATCCATACCAAACCTACAAAGATAGACTTTTAACATTGAAACTTCTACCTATTTCCTATCAGCATGAAATCAAAGACCTTGTTTTCTTTTTTAAATTGATTAATGGTTTCTATAATGTTGACATCTCTAACTTCATCAAGCCCAAAATATTGGTAAAATCAACCAGAAACAGTTGCTCTCTCGACTTTGTAGTTCCAAAATGTATATCTTTTTCAAAAAAGTTACTTCGTTCGAACTGTCAAACTCTGGAACAGTCTACCTATGTCAACCCGTTGCCTTTCATCAGTTACTTCTTTTAGATCGGCTCTCTACCGCCACTACATGTCTGCGCTGCATTCTACTTTTGACTGACAATATTTCAACCTGAAAATCTATTTGTTCTAAATGTTACTCTACCCATAACCTGATCTCCTCATCTTATAGAGAATGCTGTTAACTGTTTTTATTTTTCACTTAAGTATTTTTTTGAAATATTATTTTATAATCAACTGCGTTTTATTGAATTGAATTGTATTATGTTTTGTTATCATGCTTGTTAACCTATATATAATTTTTAATAGTTTTTGGCAGTTTACCTTGTTGGATATGTACCTGTTGTAAACTTGCCTCGTTGTACATGTAATTTTTGTTCGAATTTTTTTAGTTATTGTACAATGGAAGCTTAATAAATAAATAAATAAATAGAACATATCATTGTATTTTACCTCTGTATGTGTCCAAATCTGGTAGAAACACGAAAACCAAAGCTGGTCTTTCAACGTTGATGGATGAATCCCAATAAAGGCTAATGGAATATAGAAAGACTAAACAAAAATAGCATCCTCATTGTTAACTTTTAGGATTTGACATAAAAAATACAGGCCCAGGGGAAAATGTTGAAAATGTTGTTATCATGAAGATCACATACTAGTTGCATGTAGTACAGTTATATAACAATATGAACAGTCATTAAATATTAAAGATATTAAAGTTGTATAATTCTCGAGTATTTTTTTTAATTGCATTGAATTGAATTTTGCCACAAAAATATTTTTACAGTAAATTAATAAAAAGAATAAGGCTGGGTAACCCAAAAAGAAGCCATAAAGCTTATCTAGATTTGGGCTACCTCGTCATAAATAATTTATTTTGACATACGGCATTTTTTTTTATTTAGGGAAAATGTATTCTATAATTACTGGGGCTACCTATGGTGGTAGCCAGAGTCTTGAAATGGACTCCGTTTTTTCCTTTTTATTTATGTCGAGGATTTGCAATTACGTCATCCCAAATAAACTGAGACTACTGCGTATCTTCATGCGCCATTGCATAACAAGAATACCCGTGGAAATGGATCCCTCTAGCTCCTTCCAAGAAAACACACTAGTATTGCTAAACGTCATTTGCCTACCGAGGTGCTATGATATATTATAATCAACTTGACAAATCTTTAAGAGATGAAAACTATTGAACGAGCGCTTAAAATATGAGCCTCTGTCTCGGATAAATAGGCTAACCTTATCCTGCGTGAACGACTCTATGCTCCTATTACAGTACAGAGACACGCAAGCAATTTTCATATAAGCACGTTCATATAAGTTAACCCCCATCATGACAGCGTGTGTTGTTCTCACTTATTTTATAATTGGTTATAATATACGACTTTTAATATACGACTTTTAATATACTTTTAATATTAATATTAATTATAATACTTTTAATATACTTTTAATATACGACTTTTTCTTATTTTATAATAATTGGTTATAAAATGATTCGACTCACCCAAGCAACGAACTGTTGCACAACACTTTGTCGTAATGAGGTCGTGATATTGAAGTCCTCTGAACTATGGTGTACCTGATGGGCAGCCCAAAATATGTTAATCTCTAAAAGAGAATATCAGATTCACTAGACCCACTATACAATATCTAGAAGCTGGCCAATGGTGTAAAAATATAATGTAAGATTGTACCATGTGCTGCCCTGTGGAACCAGTAATAAGCGAGGTCAACACCTAGAAACGTTACCCACCACACCAATGTTGAAGGCAAGATATGGGAATGATCGCTGCCATACATTTTATTGTATACATATTGATAACAGGCTGTTTGGATATTTGTTGCCAATAGCCTAAGAGAAAAACAAAGGTTGATATGTGTGCGTTATCACAAAATGGCCGTGTTTCCAAAATGCTAATTTATGCAATGTATTTGTAAGGGTTACTTACGCCTGGTAAGGGTTATACGGCGCAGAATCTTCGTATTTAATTCGACGAATTTAATTCATATTAGATTTCGTACCCGTCTAATCATGACGGAAACGTCTTAAAAAATTTAACTTTCTAGACGAATTTAATTCGTATTTAGTTGATTTCGTCTCATTAGTTGATTTCCAATTAAATTTGTCTGAATTTAATCATTGTACGACGTTTGAAACGAGTGGCTTACAAAATGAATGCGCGAGTGATTTGTATAGAATTCATTTATAGTGTCCCAAGTTAGGAAGCCGCGTATAGGCGTCGCTATTGATTTTACCCAGCTTCAACAAAAAGATGGTTAATTATCATTCACCGGTGTCGAACCAAAACCAAACGGGCATGGCGAGGTGTACCTAAGGGGCAGACCATTAGAAAAGTGATAGGAGGATTTCTTCAGCTTGTACGGGCAATGTTTTGGTCAACTGCTCATGTAGTTAAAATTACTACAAAAATGTTAATTTTCCTGAACCTTTTCTTAACTACATTTTTGTAGTTAAATTTACTACCTGGAAATAACAGCGCGGGATAATTTTTTGTACTGCCTCTCAGTATTTTCCATAAAATTGATTTTGCTTTGCTTTGTAATTTTTTATTGCAAGTTACCAAAAGATCATTCGGTAGTCGTTTTGTCATTTTAAGATATATATAGGTTGCTACCTAACCTAACACTGAGGGGCGATACCTTAAGGCAAAAGTGACGATATTGTTAGGGATACCCGGAAATTTTTAAAATTTTAAGTCTCTGAAATGGTAATTTCCGGCATTTTGAGAACACTTTAAAGTACGTTTTTTAAAGTCTATGGAACTATAGTCTCATTTTAAAATGAGACTAGTTCCATAGACTTTAAAACTATGATAAAATGAAAATGCAAATTTGCATTTAATTTTATCATGGTTTCAAAAACCTTATGATCATTTGTAAGTGTAGAATTAGCAAAAAATAAGATACGTTTCTGGCACAAAATGAACAAAGTGAGCTAGTAATTATTAACAAGAATAGAAACAAAACCAAATAAGTAATTTAAGTGACTGTTTCACTGACTATATATGTCAGAGGTTTCAGCATACCTAGCAAACACTGAAAATATATAAATATTACAATCACTGGGTCAGAAGCGAACAGCCTGACCTATAGATGGCCTAGTTTACAATTATTTAAATCCTTTCTTTATTACCCATAACAGGGCATTTGAAATTAGAGTTCTGTTGAGCAACAAAAACCATTATATATCATTTCAACTTGTGGTTTTCAGTATGAGAAGGCATTAATTTGACTAGTAGTTTTCGCCATGAAAAGGCACTGCACGAATATTTTGTTTTGACTTTCTTTGTGTATGAATTTGTTTCCAGCACATTGCCTTGCACAATTGTTTTTGTTTTTCACCACGCCCTATAATCTCTTTTCTAATGGTCTGCCCCTACTTACACTCTAAATTTACATTCCGAGAATCATATGAAAGAAAACCATTCATTAAGCCCATGGGGGATAAATAGTTACACTGGGAATGGTTACCCATGTCACCATGAGGATGAATGGTTATATACTTTTATAATAATTTTCTTACTTCACTTACCTTGGAATACTCGCGATAATTCCCGCCGACAAACTATGAAGACCATCGTTTAAACGAACTGTAGGCATGTTTTGTACAACACAAAGTACATATTCCACAATCAAAAGGACAAGGAAGTAACATATACCCTGAAAAATGAAGTTTTGGACCGAGGTCGGAAAATGTCTCTAGAAAACGTTTCCCTTGCACAAATTTTCAGAATAAAACATCCTTACATAAACCTACGCTTTAAAGTGTGCTGAACCATTTATTTCTTGTTCCTAAACCTGAAACCCCGCATCTTTTTTATAAATCAATGTTGAAAATAAAGTGGCATTCTTGCTTCACGACATCACGAATGGCGTATTTTTCAATAAAAATTATCACACAAAACAAAGATAATGAAGGATTTGAGATTCAAATGGAGGACTAACAGTGTTAGATAGCAAGTTTCAATTTTATCGCTGAATTATCAAGCCACAAACCGTTGAATGTAGAAATGAAGTATAAGTCACATTTTTCTAGTTCATATACATGAAGCTTCAAAGTTTCTGAAAAACCCATCTATAAACAGTAACACGTTGTCTGGCAGAACAAGAAAACGCCTTCAGTGACGTCGGTCTGTCATGTAGAACAAAGACGATATCAAGTTTACTTTTGGGACTTTAATTAATATTCATTTTCTGTGTTTTGCATGAAAAATTATATTGAAATAATACAACGTCCGTGGTTCTAGAACGTGATTTGTTCAAGCCCTTGACAACTTGGACAATTACAGACGACGATAGAAGGCACGAATCTTATCGTAGTTTTTTTATCCATTTGAAAGGTATTAACAAGGGTTAAATAGTTTCAGTCAGAAGACTTTACTAAGTTTACGACATGTAGGCAGCAATCATGGCTCAAGTTATCTAGTGGAACTGCAGATCATAAATAGCCCACCAAAGCAACGATTAATCCATCATGTAGTAATGATAAGCAAATAAAGAAAATTCTAATTGTGAACTGGTAATTTCTAAATTGTAATAGTAAACCTGCTAGTACGATTCAACATCACCACCAACTTATGATTGGCTTAGTGGAAGAAATCAACATGTATGAAGTTGTATTACGAAGTTTTTATTGATTATGAAAGTAAGCATACAGAGAAAATTGTTTAAGTTAAAATTTTTCTTTCCTGCAGACAAGTCAAAAGCGTGTGCTATAAAAATAGTTACATACTGCCGATACAGTGGATAGAGGTTTATTGAGAAATGCAATAGAGAGAAAGAATGACTAGTCTGTACTCTGGTGTATATACGAGGGAACGTGATTGTGTTGCTATCGTACAAGATTCTGGTACGCTATAATACAAGATGCTACAAGTACTACACGGCCCAGTTCCTGTACTCCAAGTAAGGTAGACCACCAAGTATATTGGAAGCCTTTATACTCAGAAGCATATGAAAATTTTAGCCACAGTTCGAAAAATTATCAACAGACATAATGTATACCACATGAGTAAACTATTTCAGAAATTTCTTCATCAGCATGTCAACATCGTGGAGAAAAAATATGCTTCTAATTATGGAGCCTCTCACCTCAAGATGAAACTGACAGCAGCTGAATTACCCACAACTGGTATTTTTTACTCCAGTAAACCGAAACAAAAGTAAACTTGTTTACTGTGAGTTTTCTAATGCAGAACTCTTGGAAGATTCAATTGAAACCGAAAGTCAATCTGATGAAGAATCGGTGAACCATATTATGAAGAGGTAAATGCTCCCCAAGTTTGAAAGTAATATTTTTTGCTATTTACATGATCGCGGCCACCAACGTCTTATAACATAAACATATTTGATCCGGGACCAACCAGAGATGCAGGTGCATTTGACAAGTGGTGTGATTGCGAATAAATTGCTAAATAATTAACGACTTGCAGAATGCCAAGGAAATAGGGGGAAAGCGATTATCGCATTTGTGAAAATTTTACCAAATCTCTTTGCCTGCAGCACGATACAGAAAGTAAAGTTGCAGACATTTACATTGATGACGAAGCCTGTTACAACGACAAAAGGGAAAGGAAAGAAGATATCGTTAAAAAGTTCAGGAAACTTGATGGGGAAGACTCCTTTACTTCCAAAAAGTCGAGAAATTGATTTAAAAGAAGTTGTGTAGTATTCATTATAGGTTCGTATTCATTAGGTCCAAACGACAGATGGCTTTAAAAACCGTGAAAGCTAATCTCATGCATGCACATCCTCGGAGGCTTATATATTTTATTAGAAAAGGCGCGCGTAGCGGGAGGAAAATCGGACGCGCGCGTCGTCTCCCCGCGCGCTTCCCCATTTTGCCCGCACGCCTTCCTCTAATAAAAATAAGCCTCTGTGGAGGAGAGAGGTCAAATACTATACCTAGCACACACTACTATCGTGTCTTTTCTCTCTGTTACAGTATTAATGCCTGTTCACAGGATCCGATTTGAGCTAGTGATTCGCGATTTGTTATAGTTCGTTTCGGACAACAGGCGTACGACAATCGCAGTGGATTCCATCTGACAAAATGAGAAATCGGATACCGAACTAGGATATCATGTAAACGGCCTCCCAACTCAACTTTTCCGAATCCGCGATCGACCGACAACCATAACGTGTGAACAGACCTTTGGGAAGATACGAGTTTATTTTAAAGAATAGTTTTTAGATACCTTTTGTTCTGCATTTATCGCGGAGCTAAATTCTGCATCAGTCTCTGTGAACATCGTTTATGTAGCGTCTTTCAACTGATGTAAATCAGCAGTTAATTGCTTCTTTATTCAGTCTAATTATAAAATGACAAAGAGTTTTTAGGAAATAAGCAAGAATGTATCATCTATACACACACATATACACATGCACATATATATGATTACATAAAGCGTGATACTCGGAGTAGCGAGAATACATTTAAGATAAATTCTAAATTTCGCTCTGGCTACAATGGTATTGAGATTTTGTTACAAAAAAAAAAAAAGTTTTTATATTAAATGGAGAGAGGATTTGACAATTTATATATAACTGCAAAGAAACATGTTAAATACAGTGTGTATCAAAAAAAACGCTACCCTTAGAAAATGAATTAGCATTCTTAAAGAGACCTATTGTAATTTAAAAAAAAATTATACACCTGGGAAATTAAGATGGTCCAAGCGCTGCGTTAATCAAGAAGAGAGAAAGCAGTTTTCAATACGAATGCAATCCAAGTTATTTTTTACGTATTCGTTGCTCAGAGGTGTCTAAGCCTTCAAACTATTACAATGGGTTCTTTGAAAAAAATGCTAATTCACAGTTGCTTCCGGTAGCGGTTTTTTTTATATACACTGTACAGTGTGTATAAAAAAAAACAGAACCGGCATAAAATTATTTAACATTCCTTTCAAACAACCTATTGTCACCTTGACACCTCTGGGCCACGGTGCGTAAAAAAATATGGTTTTATGGTTTTATACACCTCGGATTTTGCTGGAGCAGAGCCCTAACAGCAGCAATATTTCCCGTGTGGTTCTTCGCCTGCCAGAATTGCCCTTGTTATACGGTTAATTGGCTAGTTCCTGTATTCACATATTTCCTGACGTTGCACAAAACTGTTATCTTAATTTCCCAGGAGTATAAGACCGTTTTCTAAGGGTTCAGTTTTTTTTATACACACTGTATATATAGTATGAATTGAGACACCGGACCTTTTGGTCCAACGGCTATAGGCCCGACATTGACATGACGCATGCGCGAGTTCATGGGCTCTTCTGCTGTATAACTTCAGACATTACGGCCGATTCACTACAAAGTCGCTTCGTAAAGGTCATTTCGCAACAACCTGACTAGTCATTTCGCAATAACCTGAAGTCATTTCGCAACAAGATCATTTCGTAACAATTAAACCAAGAAGATATTAAATGTGTGATGTTGATCGTCCAGGTTGTTGTAATCTTGAGAAAGACTGTTGTTGGTGACTGACGTTTCGACGGCCTCAGCGACGGTCATCTTCAGAGTCAAATAAAGCGTGTTTGTCAGGGTTTGCCTATATATACGTCTGGTTCATTACGTCATCGTTTGTTTGTGTCATAATTAGTGTGAGTGGGTGTCGCGTCATGCGTGGGCCATATTGTTTGTCGGTAGGTCTATTGTTCGTTGGTGCGAAGAAGAAGTCTTTTGTGTGGTGTCGGTAATTATTGTGATCTGTTAAGTGGTTTATATTCTTGCAAGTTGGTATACCAACTTTCTAATGTAAGTCGCTGTTTGTAGTCGGCCGTCGCCACGTCAGTCACCAACAACAGTCTTTCTCTCAAGACTACAACAACCTGCATGGACGATCAACTTCACACATTTAATGATCAGACTCCTAGTTTCAAACCATTTACTTTAAGAAGATATATATTGAGACGATACATGGACGATCGTCAAGCTATATATCCTCAGAAAATGATTCTGAGTCCCTCTACTCTCCCACATTCACTACAGAAGTGCATATATTAACACAAGATATATATTCTGACCGGGAATTGGTAGAAAGGGGAGTTTTTCTTCTTTCATTCTGCAGAGAAGTGACAATTGAAAATTCAAAGCGTAATATATTATTCTAGCCATTTCTCACGAAAAGTTTGTGCATATATGTAATGGTTAATTAATGGCTACGAGTGCGATATGGGATTTAACCCGAGTGGCTATTAAGCTTCACGAGCGATGTTAAATCCCACATCGCACGAACCGTCTTGTCTCATGACACGCCCACAACGAATAAAAGACGTTTTTACTTATCAGAGTGTGATAAGTATTTATCAGGGTGTGATAAGTATTTATCAGAGTGTGATAACTGTTTATTGCATATTAATGAGCTATTTTACCCCGCAATTTCCCTCTCTTCAAAGCCCTGCCCACTTGAAGGTTTTTTATACAGTTGAATATGAGATTTAACACGTGTTTGGAAACAATGAGTTGTGGGTGTGTCATTAGATAAATATATATTAGCATCTATTGCCTGATGAAACAATTTGGCAAACAATATTTTAAGTTCATAAGTTATACAATTCGCTCTGCAGTCAAGGTATTGAGCACTCTTAGACGATTGCAAACTATTCGCTCCATTTTATCTATATGTTAGTTTCATTTATTGGCCCCGATTCCATGACAATCTGTCTGTCATGGAATCGGGGCCAATGCGGTGTTATCACCCGAGAGTACTGTCGTTACCGCCATGCCTGAAATTTCCAAGGATGCAACAAAGGACCATCGTCGAGTCGAGGGAGAACAAAAATTCAATAACGTAATGTATCCTGAAAAACGCCTCTACCTGTTCACGCAGAGCCACCTCGCAGTAATCTAGATCAACACAGTAAACGGTCAACGGAACAATCACCCGGAAAAATTAACACTAACATTACTTGTAGTTTTCAATTGGCACACTCCACGCACCCTAATATTGCACGACCTAATAACATTAATAGTCATGGGTACACAAGAAATGAAACGGGGCCGGGTACATGACATAAGAAATGGTGTAAACCCAAGGAACTCCAATCATTGATGTTGTTTGTGACAGCCCTATCCCGCACGTTAAAGGCGTCATCTATCAAAGTCTATCTCACAGGAGTCCGGGCTTTGCATATCGGAACAGGGTTCCGGGACTCGTCCATCACCCAAACAGCAGTTAGTCTATTTAAGAGACAACTGGTCCCAGTTTACCTGAACAAATTTTAACCGGAAACTTCTGACAACTGACAAATTTGGCGAAAATGATATATATACAATAATAACAATATGCCACGCTGCCAGCTCAAAAGTAGCCCGAGATAACGCCTAGCGGGCGTCTTGTTAGGCTATGCACTCGGCGTAGGTCGCTATGGTATTTAAATTGTAGTAAACTTCTGAAACTTATAATCGTCCCCAGACCTCGCACGCCATGTATATAATTGTTGATCGGAAAAGGTGTATATCTAATCGTAGATTTTGAACGTTATCTCGGTCAATATTTTACGGATTTCAATTCTGAAAACAGATTTGGAATTACCGAGTGCAAATACATAATATAAGTGCCTATTGTAATTATACAGTGCTGCTCAGAAATAACCTAACACTGCGTTTGCGTTCGGAACGCGTTCCAAAAACGATCCAATGAACTCGTTCCCGAACGCGTTCGGTAAGTTGTCAGAACGCGCATTCCGGTTTTGAATCGAAAAGTTCGTCGGATATCGTGATTTACCGACTTACCGGTGGTAAGAGAGAGCATTATGAAAATACCGTCTTTCGTGATTCTCCTGATCACGGCTTTTTACTATAAATTTCAAAGGAAATGGTCGCGTTTTCTCTTTGTCAATGGTTAAATTGAGTTTTGTAAAGATTACCCGCGTCCTATACTTATACGTGCTGAAATGCGTCCTATGCTGAAATGAAATTTCCTGATGTATGCGAGGAATTGAATGAGATACGTAATGTGTTTTCTTTTCAAAACACATGCATTGGCTTCGCCTGACCAGCTTTCCCGTCGCCCACGCCACGGTACTGCCACATTTTTGAGAAGAACATTATTCATTAAGCCTATCGTTAGCACTGGTATTTCAAGCACTTATACATAATCCAGAGCGTGTTAGTGAATGAATTGTTTCGAAAGGTTACTGTACTCACAGACCGAATTTAAAGTGACACTATTTCACCTGTGCTATCAGTGTGGCAATTCGCAAGCGCGCGTAATTTCAACATTGCTTGAAGACCATAATTACTCGCTCATTTGCATGAAATCTCCATTTACTGATTTAGCATGGCATTGACAAAAACATGCCACTTTATGACACTCGCAGAACGAAACACCATCCTTCATCTGTGTCAATTCCTGCCAATCGCTCGGTATTTCTAAATAGTTTGAAAGAAACGAATCAACGATGAATACTCTGCACAGACCGAAAGTGACATCCAGTGCCGGCAATTCTGCGCAAGCGCGTGATTTCAACATAGTGCTTGAAGGCCATTACTCGCTCATTTGCATGATACAGTATCTCTTATGCGCTCGGTATTTCTAAATAGATTGAAAGAAACGAATCAACGATGAACACTCACAGACCAAAAGTGGCAAACTTTTACCTGTGGCAATTTCGACCAAGCGTATATATAGGTCTTCAAGACCTAATTTCCTAGACCTTTTTACAAGACTTTTTCGTTTTCGTATGGGGTATTACAGCTTAATGTGAAATAGCCTAATGTGAAATAGCCTCATGTGAAACCCCGTAAGAAAACGATAGACCTTTTAAGACCTTGCAAAAGTCAAGCATATAGGTCTAGAAAAATGTCTTCAAAAGGTCTAAAAGGACCTTATGACAACCTAAGGTAAAAGTCTTGAAAAAGTCTAGTCCCCGTGAGCTAAAATTGACAGCTAAAAAGATCTTTCAAGACCTTTCGCTTCATCGGGTTCGTAATTGATAATGATCTAAAAAGGTCTAGTAACGTCTGAAGTAGTCTTGAAAGGTCTTGAAATATATCTAGAAATGTATTCGGGAAGGTCTAAAACGCTGGTCTTTACTAAAGAACATTTGACTTCTGTTCATTTAGCACTGCTGCATGCGGCGTGTCTAACCATGGTCTAACTCATGCTACAAGAAATATTTTCAGTAAAATGTTTATTCTAACTTTAAGTAAAAATATCTCTAACCTAAAACTAAACCCAAGATTCAAGAATGGTTGTATGCAGTTAATGTCCGAATACAAATTAAGCAACAGATTTTGCTCCATTTTCACAACATTTCTTCATGTGCATTTACCTTGGTTCTCATATTATAATCGTCCCGATCGTATGCGCACTTTTTGAAACGACTCGGACGATTATAGGAGAAGCAGCCTTTACGGCAAACTGAAAGCGGCCGGCTTTGGCACGCTTTGACACAAATACGCGCGAACTTTTTTGCTTAATCAACTCCTAGTTCATACATTCAGGAATGCTTCTTGGATTACATCTCTGGTCATCATGATATGTGGTAGTTTAAACATTAACATTGAAACGCACTAGCAAAAAATGCCCACTATTAATTATACAATGACAATCTATATGCGCTGTGTTTGTGGAGATCTGAGAGAAAATTTAATTGAGAGAAAATTAATTAAAATTAATAAAGAAATTTGAGAGAAAATTAATCAAGGCATTCTTAATTATATGCTACAGAGTACAGGGCACATTTGAACTTGATTTCCTAATCTCAACTTGGTTGCTTTTACAAATAAATGTACAATGTTTTCGATCATATACATTAATTAATGTTCATAACTAGCGTGAGTATAATATATGATGATAATTTTATAATAGTGGGGATGCGAAATATTGACTATATATGCATATATAAATATGCATATATATATATATATGCATATATAAATATGACTATATATGCATGTTTTGTATATCGTCGTTAAATATCGATATTTAGATGTAGAGACAGCATAGCCATCAAAGCCTAATGTATTAAATGTGAAATAGCCTAATGTGAAATAGCCTAATGTGAATTAATAACCTAATATAAAATATGGTCTAATTGGAAACGGCCTAATTAAGCGCTAATTAAGCGGGTGGGATACTATGGGAATGCCATTGGTGCCAAATGTGTTCTTTAGACAAACATTAGTTTTTTTTACATAACTATTCTCGCAGAAAATTGCGCATTTCTATATATATTTAATTTCACGTATGAACTTTTTAATTTGGATATACTTTTTATTCAGATAGACTATTTATTTGGGACTATTTATTTGAGTAGACATTTTATTCGGATAGACTTTTTATTCGGGTAGACATTTTATTCGGTAGTCATTTTATTTGGATAGACATTTTATTCGGATAGACTTAGCTTTTTATTCGGGTATACATTTTATTCGGATAGACTTTTTATTCGGGTAGACATTTTATTCAGATAGTCGTTTTATTCGGGTAGACATTTTATTCGGATAGACTTTTTATTCGGGTAGACATTTTATTCGGATAGACATTTTATTCGGATAGTCTTTTTATTCGGGTAGACATTTTATTCGGATAGTCTTTTTATTTGGATAGACATTTTATTTTGATATACATTTTATTCGGGTAGACGTTATATTCGGATAGAAGATAGACAATAGACATTTCATTCGGATAGAAGATAGACAATAGACATTTCATTCGGAATATGGTAGGTCGGTGCTGCCCACTAGTGCTCTGCATGAGCGTTGCTAAAATGGCGTACTACGGGCTGCCCAACGTGATCTGCATGAGCGTTGCTAAAATGGCGTACTACGGTGTTGCCCACTGCTCTGCATGAGCGTTGCTAAAATGGCGTACTACGGTGCTGCCAACTGCTCTGCATGAGCGTTGCTAAAATGGCGTACTGCTACATGAGCGTTGCTACCATCTCGGGGATTCCGATTGGTAGTTTAGTTTAGTTTATTAGATTTATCACTCTTAGGTGAACGGAATACCCCTACAGGCTAGAAGCCCAATTATATAGGAGTTCCGAGGGCCTACGATTTAAGGTCGTTATTCGAGAAGACCCGAAAGTCTTACCATTTGCTGATATTATTGCAAAGGCAGCACTTTCTCCTCAATTATTTTTAAGACCCTGAGTGGAGGTCCGACCCAGGATTTGAACCTGTGTCTCCCAGCTCATAGACATGTGTGGTAACCACTAAACCACAACAGCTGGTACCGGGATCGAGAGACGGTGCCGTGATAGAGAGACGGTACTTGTGGTTCCAGTACATCACTTATGGTGATCAGCTCAAGATCCTGCATGGATGGATCTTAAGCTGGATCCAAGTACCGCTATTCATCCCAGGCCCCACCAGGCTACGGCTTGCACCAACCTTCCAAACGGGTAAGTAAAAGGTGAACGAGGCTGTTAAATGAGGTTATGCAATAACCAAAGTTAACAGCTAGGTCCATGGAAGACAGGCACTAGTCGAGCGTCATCATTGCCGCGTTAACGAGCTAACAAGCAGAGTATAAGCAGACGCAGTGTGGAGTCTGAGGAAGTAACATATTCCCGCCGTCCCTCTCTTCAAACAAGGAGGTAAGTGGAATACTTCCACCAATTAATTAGTGTGATCACCGATAAGCAAGCCATACTGATTGGGGGTTGGGGAGTTAAGCTCGGTGAAGGCTAAAAGGGATGACTCAAAAGGACCTTCACATTTTTTAGAACTACTAATCCTAACCCTAATCTCAATCCAGATCCTAACCCTAACCCTAACCCTAACCTTGATCCTATAACCTTGATCCTAACCTTAAACCTAGCCCTAACCGTAGCTATCCATAACCTAATGAAAAATAAAAAACAAAAAACCCAGAAAGGTCCTTTTGAGTCATCCCTTTTAGCCTTCCCCGTTCAGCTCAAGATCCTGCATGGATGGATCTTAACCTGGATCCAAGTACCGCGCTATTCGCCCCAGACCCCACCAGCTGGCTACGGCTTGCACCAACCTTCCCAACGGGTAAGTAAAAGATGAACGAGGACATGTGCCAAACTCAATGCAAATTAGGCAAAGTGAAAAGGTGGTGAACTGCCGAGATTTTTAGTAACGAAATACTGACGTTTCGAGCGGAGCCCTTGCTCTGGTGAAGGGCTCCTCTCTGGTCTGATCTTACTCTGGCTTATTATTTGTGATGAAGGGCTCCGCTCACGAAACGTCAGTATTTCGTTACTACAAATCTCGGCAGTTCACCACCTTTTCACTTTGCCTAATATCCAAAACACTGTCTACGCAGCACTTTTAGTTCAATGCAAATTAGCTCAAACAATGTCAATAGTACGCTTATTTGCATTGAGTTTGGTTTGGCATGCATGTGAAGTTCGACGTCTAAAACGGGCGAAGTACATACTCAATATAGACTCACATATTAATGTTCACGTATAAGGCACGACTCGAAGATATTTCTATACGTCAATCATGAACAACGTGCCGCCATGTCTATTTTAAGTTGAAGGGCCACGGCAAAGCGTGGCAAAATGCAAAGCGTGGCAAAATACGAAGAGTGCCAAAATCCAAAACGATTTTTAGTCGCGATATGTAAATTACGACGTATCACACCTGGCATACATGAATATTTCATTAACCGCTATACCATATCATACCCCCATATATTATTCTTATAGTAGTTGGTCAGTTTGTATAGCTATACATGCACACACAGATAGAGGTATACTAAATGAATCAGGCTCACGTTAGGTGGAGTCCGTAGAGTGATATATCATGTCCTCGAATAATTCGCACTCGCAGTAAACAAATAAATCAGTAACATGAAAGATATATAGCTAGTGCATATCTACGGTCAAAATATTAAATGAATAATCGACTGGGAAATCTTAGCCGTTCTCGTCTTTGAAACTACAAACAAAAAACAAAAAAACATACCAGAGTTTTAAAGTTCCCGTAGCGATCCAGACTTGATATACTGTCTGATTCTCATAGCCGGCAATTAGCTTTGTTTGCTGAGAGGAGTCGTTTTCGTCAATTGCCAAACCTTAAATGCTTCGACTCTTTGACGATTTCCGTTGATGTCTAATGGATAATATATGTGATATAAACTATTTGTTTTCCTGAGAAAAAAAGAGACGAAACTCCCATTTCCTTCCCGTGTTCTCAGCAGTTCACACATGATCAGTGTCGACCTTTACAGGAATGTGTTAATTTCCGTTAATTGTTTCACTAATGTTTTTATTTTTTAAAATTTTTTAAATGATATACAAATAGTCAACATCGCACCCGGTACTGCAGTGCCTTTCGTCATGCATCCGTTTTTATAGGAATAGCGTCCGTTGGGCATGGTCAACGCACCTAATATAAAGACGAGCCTTGGAAAGAGGACAGCGCGGAGGCAAGCAATCACCTGTTTGAAAATAGTTGACATATTTTAATATCTATAGCAAAGTGAAACGGTGGTAAACTGCCAAGATTTTTAGTAACGAAATACTGACGAAGGGCTCCGCTCGAAACGTCAGTATTTCGTTACTAAAAATCTTGGCAGTTTACCACCGTTTCACTTTGCTATATATCCAAACTATTGTCTACGCAACACTATACTTTTTTACTGCTCTCGGATATTTTAATATCTGCACGTTTTGATCGTCAAAATGTTTTTTTACATTAATTAACTGGGTCAGCAGGCGCAAGAAGACGCAGTCGTTTAATCATGTAGCTGTAGCAACAAATTTCTGCAATGCGGAGAAAACGGAAGAACTTTCCAAGATATCTGCAAGATTATTTGCCATGCAACGTTTTAACAAGTTTAATATTCGTATTTAAGTCCGTTCGCTTTAAGAAAGTTTTAATAGGTCTTCTGGAGAAATCAGGAACACTGCCCGAAGATTCTGGTGCACCTCGCCTTCGTGTAGCGGAGAGAAATAGATACGTCACAGTTGCAACAAGAACAAAAACCCTAAGTCCTAACCATAACCATAACCCAAGTAAAAACTCTACCCCTAACCCCAAACCCATGCAACATATAAAATTTAAACATGATGCAATATTCTCTGTCCGCTACCAAGAAGCTTCCTGTTATTGTCTGCCGTGACAGTTGCAAAGATCTGCCCCCATCATATCTCACATCGCGCGCACGGTCCCGCTTTCCCCTTTTTCGCGCCTGGGCATGGAGCAGCATTACGGCACCTTGTATAACAATATATATGAATGGGTAATTGGACCAAACCGGTTTTGACTATTGTAAATGTTGGGCATATATTGAGCTTAAACGGTTTTGACGGATATCACAACAATTGTATTGTATTGATAACGCTGATTATTGACGGCATGGACAATGTGTAGTTGAAAGTGACAAATATGGGGGCGGGGCGGGGAAGCGGAGATGAGACCGTGGGAACGAGGTTGACACATGCTTTGTCAGAAGGTGTTGATCGCGAATGGAGAAATTAAGATATTTCAATAGGAACGCGTGAAGATATAATATATCGTTGTGGCTGTTCCTAAGTAGTATAGAGAGTGGCGGTACGAGCTCAGTCAACGTCAACCGTAATATAAACACCAAAACATCGCCAAATTTGTGTCGAGCCACAACTTAGCGATGTTTTAGTGTTTATGTTTTACAGTTGACGTTGGTGAGCTCGTACCACCACTCTCTATACTATTATGGCAATCATTAGTCAATCTAAACACCCCTCCCATGTTTTCTACTCAATTGATAAGAAATACTAAAATAACGATTTTCGCTAAATTTAAAGCTAGAATGTGTCGTTTCATCATTTTCACGTCTTTAAAAAGTGGAGAATGTCGTTTCAACGTTTTCGCGTATTTAAAAAAAGGCATAGTGTGCCACTTCAACGTTTTCACACATTTAAAAAAGTAGAAGGTGTCATTTCAACATTTTTACATTTTTGTTCAACAAACTACCGACACGTTCCACTGTTGTCTCACAAATTCACGCGCGAAAAAAAACCACCAGATTTTGGTTCTAGTGGTGATGTTTATCCAAATGGATAGCGAAATGGTGCTCTTTTGATCGGCTAACAACGTTAGCTAACAAATAGCCAACTACTCTACAAATTAGTCCGTTTGCTCACTACTATTAGTGTTTACCACCTCGCTCCTAAAATGGTGATCGTACACATGTTTCGACGTTATAATTCCTCCAGACAACAAGCCTAAGAAAGGCACGTATGGTGTCACAACCGCGACAATGCTCTCGACGTCTTTCTTTAGTAACGGATCTTTTTGTAGTTCGTCGTTTAGTTCGTCAGGGTTCTCAATAGCGTTCAACCCATCCAGTAAGCTAGCGAATTTGCTGATTAACAAGTCGGTGAGAAAAGCGTTTGCGATCTCCATTCTCTTCAACTCGTGTTGGCGCCATATCTTGTCAATAACTTTTGCGGACGCTTTTTTAATGTATGCTTCGGACTGACTCACCACGCCGTCACCGGACAGTCTAATAAGTTCGGATCTCCTAACGTCAATGTCATCTTCCACAGTCGAAGTGTCAGCGGTCTCCTCAACTAATTCCTCAATCGTAGGATTTTCTTCACTTTTGCGTTTCACCATCGCGTTATTACTTATACCCATATTTTATTGCGGAATAACAACTTCGTGACTGTATGGATAGCGCAGTGAGATTTCAAGTCTAGCGTACTTATTATTTTTTAATGCGGTCACAATCGCCGACGATTTTTCTCTGCTAATGTTTCCAAGGTAGTCGTCGATAACGACCTTCATATCACTCCTACTCGGGCAGTAGAAGCAAACGAGCTTACTAATATTTTCTCTGTACGGTTTTGCGATCGACGTCAGTTGTTGTGTGATGACAATAACGCTCAACATAAAATGTCGCGCACTAAAAGCTAAGTTGACCAATTGACTAGTCCTATTCTTGACATCTTGAGAGCTCGCACAGTCGTCCAACACAATCAGAGTGTTAGTGCCTTTAAAAACATTTGTTACACACTTGAGAACAGCGTCGACACTGTCCTGTGTGCAGTCTATCGCTAGCACGTCAGGGTCGCGCACATATTTCCAATCTTGATACGCTTTATTCCACTCGAAAGTAGGACAAATCAACACAATGTAGTCAAATTTGTTACAATACTCAGATTCCAATGTTTCCAGCAAATAATGCGTCTTACCACAGGCTGTCATACCAACAATTAACATATTAAACGGAGTCTCCATTAACCCACGTTTGATTTAATACTGGATTGATTGCAACCCATTATTCATAAAGTTGACCAACCCATCGCTTACCACAAACACCCTACACATGACGTTCGCAGTCGTCGCTTTCTTAGTGATCTCAAGAAGCACGCCAGATTGTGTGTTCACAATATTTTTACCAGTGGCGACGTTGCGATTGTCTTGAACGCTCCTCAAGTCAATGACCAACGCGAAGCCATCTTTATAGAACTTCTGTATGGTCATGAACTGAGCGTGTTCTTCACCCAACCCGAACAGTCGCTTCGCTTCTGCATAGAACTTCGACTTTGGGATGCCTTGCGAGTACACACTATTTGGCACACCTTCAATCGTGACTCTAATATTCTCAATATTTGGGTAAAGAAACTCCTCACTGTCTGTTCGCACCTTATTCGTGAATAGCAACACAATCGCCTTCATGCTTTTTCTTGGTAGATTAATGTTTTCATTCACAATGGTCGTACCTTTATCCCATTCGGTGGTTTTCATCAACGTAACGTGCTCATATGACAAACTACGACCACTTGCATAGCCCGACGCTATTTCGTCAGCGAGCTCCTGATTGTCAATCGTCTCGTACTCAAGCTCGAGGTTCTCCAGAGTGTATCCACCCACAGCGCTACCGGATTGCGCCACCATGATGTCTGCAGCCTTCGGAAGCGTGATGACGTACTGCAAGTTGTTGTTCATGCTAAAAGGAGCGTACAACCCGTGGTCATTCATAATCTTACCAAGCTTAATCCGCTGCTTCGTCCCAATCACACCAAACATTAACGCGTCGTTAACTTTAGCAACGTTCCCACTTGCCGCGCCACTATCGTCCTTAGAAATTAACTTTCTCAAGTTCTCACCACCAATACCATAGTCAATCATTTGGTCTCGCGCAGTAACACTTTCCCAAAGGTCGCGATAGACACCAGTGTAATTTTCCCCATTGTTGTCGTACACAGTCTCCCCAGCTAGTCTCACAACAAGTTTCTCAACCAACAACTTGCTCACATTGTTCAAGAACCAGCTTTTAGCGTTCGCGTTCTTAAAGTCGAACACTAGACCCAACGATCCAGGCACCAAACAGCTACTTACCTTGAGCTTCGGTATGTCAATGTAAAGTTCCTCACCAGGACTGACTTTATTAGGGTTCAACGTGATTACATGCTGTGTTCTCACCCCTTTTATGACACCCATGGTCGCTCGTCTAAAGCCAGGGCTCAACTCTGCTGACGTGGTGTTCATATACCTTTACATATGTTTTATCGCTACCGTTTTAGCTTGTAATAATCATAAGCAAACCACGCAAGTACCACCGCGAGTACCCACAGATTTTGAGCCAACCAAGCGAGACCCTTTGCACCCAACGTCAACGCGTTGTAAACTAAATTAGCCAACCCAACAGCCCATGGGCCCATCTTCGTTATCGCGTTCTTAACAGCCTGTGCGAATGACCTCGTTGCCATAGCGCCTTTCATAACAGCAGATCTCCCAGCGATAATAATAGTTGTTATAATCCCAGCCGCTGAAATCACTATAGCGCTCAACCCGACCACATTTTCTTTAGCCCATTCCTTGAGTCTCTGAAACCTATCAATGTCAACTTCTTGTTGTGCTCTAACTTCTTCTATTTCTCGCTGTTCTAAGACTTCTCTTTTGGCTTGCGTGAGTCCCACCTCTCTAATAAGCAAACCGTCGTACTCTAGCTGTTCGTCACTCATAAGACTACTTTGCTTATCTTTTGTATCAAGCTCTGTCATTCTCCTACTCGTTTCATTTATCGCTTCCTGATAATAGTCTGCTTGTATTTGCAATGCGCCATTGTCGCCTATTCTCGACTCACGCAACACACTATCACTTGGGTTGAGTATACCTCTATGTTCACGGTTTTCTTTTACTGATAGCCCAGCTATGTTATAGCGCTCCACTCTTGTTTCAATCACTGGGGAATCGTCTGGGATCACTTCTGTTGTGACAGCTGTTGTTTCTGTACTCTCAGGGATTTGACTAACTAACTGTTTGAATTGCTTAATCGCGTTTTTACTACTCGCATCTTTACTGTAGATCAAGCCGTTTTCCACAGGTATTAGAATTCGTTTGGGTTTTCCATATTTACCATCTTTGTTTATCGGTTTGAAAAGAATAGACCCTGAGTCCGTCACATATGATCTGTCGGCTATTTTCCTTGACGCGTCGTCATGACCGAGTCTTTTTTTTTTGTGTACTCTTTCTACTTGATTTTTTACCACCTCTTTATTGACTGCGTTTAGCTTGTCCAATCTTTTGTAAAGATCATCTGACCCCACTTCAAGAGCCATACTGTAGCTTGTGTCATTAACGTCACCGTACGACTCCTGTTCAACAAACTCTACCGCTGGGACTTCTGTGTTGGCCCCCCTTATTGTCACCGTTTTACCATCGTCAATAAACGACGTCTCTTCTTCTCTAGCCCCTCTTCTATCCTGTTCATACTGCAATTTATTCACTCTCTCATACAATTTGTCATACTTGATACGCACGATGTCTGGCATGTCGTCGCCATCAGCGTACTCATCAGTAATTGAATGATAATCTAGATAGAGTTTTTTAAGTTCGACATCTATTTGATCACTGGTGTACCTATCAAGTCTATCGAAGTCCTCCATCTGAATCTCGTTAAAAACTTCCCCACCTTCAGCCATATTACATTAGCTCACATTTTGAATATCGCTTTCTAGTGTCCATGAGTCACGTTTGCTTTCTAGTTTAGGTAATTGTACGCAAGCCACGCGAATGTCACCGCAAACACCCACAGATTTTGAGCTAGCCAGGCAAGACCCCTTGCGCCTACCACCAGCGCGTCGCAAACTAAGTTAGCTAATCCAACAGCCCATGGACCCATCTTCGTTATCGCGTTTTTAACAGCCTGTGCGAATGACCTCGTGACCATAGCGCCTTTCATAACGTTAATCCTCCCAGCGATAATAATAGTCGTCACAATTGCTGCCACTGAAATCGCTAAAGCACTCATCCCAACCATATTTTCTCTAGCCCATTTCTTGAACTTCTGAAACCTGTCAATGTCGATCTCTTGTCGCTCTCTAACCTCTTCTATTTCCCGCTGTTCGATAAGTATGTCTCTAGCTTGTGTAAGTCCAATCACTCTTTCAGCTAGATCGACGAACTCTTCGTTCTCTACAGCCGTGAGGTCTTTTACTGCGAGCTCCGCTATTCTTTTGTTCACTTCATTTATCAAGTTTTGATAACGGTCCGCTCGTATTTGCAATGCGCCAGTGTCGCCTATTCTAGACTCACGCGACACATTCTCGCTTGGATTGAGTAGCGCGCTCAACTCACGGTTCTCGACTGGTGTTAGTCCAGGTATGTTGACGTGCTCTGCGTGTGTGGTGTCTAACAATGGCACACTCCTCACGACGTCTTCACGATCTCTCACGTTGTCAATAGTCTGCGTTGCGAGATCACTAAAAACCCTCTCCACATGTTGATACACTCCTCCACCACTCCGCGTTACGAGATCGTTAGTAGTCTCCCCCATGTGTTGGCGAAGTCTTATGTCGTGTTCGCGCTTCAGTCCACTCTCCACTCTAGTTAGTCTAGTTTCCTCATCGGCTGTGACGCCTAGATCGCCCCGAGCTAGCTCAAGATCTTGAGTGGCTCTTTCGAGACTGCGATCTAGTTCATCATTACTCATATCTTTGTATTCATCAAAGCCCTCCGTCTCGAGGTCGTCGAAGCCACTCTTAGCCATGTTACACTAGCCTACATTTTGAATATCACTTTCTGGTATCCATGAGTTATGTTTGCTCTCGTAACCTAACCATTTGACCAGCGCCATCTTCTTCCCTCTGACTTTCTTTCTTTTCAACACCTTTTCAACTCTGTACACATCATCGCCATGTTTCCTATTGACCAGCGATAATTCCTGCTCATAAAATTTACCAATAATCTGTTCACCACTTATGTCCTCAATTTCATACACATTCGGATCACCGCGAATAACCTTTACCACTTTAAACAGCTCTTCAGTGAAGTTGGCTTCATAGCCCTTTGTGAACACGCTCTTGTACTTACTAATTCTCACTGACTCACCAACTCTAAACTTTGGCAATGGGGTGTCTGCAAAATGATGACCAAACAAAGTGGTCCACACTTCACCCTCATTTGACTTATTGACATCCTTCGGTTTCATCATAATGCTTCGATTCACATTACCATTGTAATTGCTCACAAACTGGTCAAGAACGTCAATCCATTTGTACGTTCCACGGGTATAAAAGTACTTCCACATAATGCTCTTGAGACTTCTATTAAAACGCTCAACAACAGAGGCCTTTTTATCACTCTTAGTGCTGAAATATTTAACGTCACGCTCCTTCAACAAACTTTTCACACCAACATTGTAGAACTCAAGTCCATCATCGAATTGCGCTAACTTAGGTGTGGTCCCAAACTGATCTTTAAAGTCATTCAACAATTTTCCAACAGCCTTAGTCATGTTCTTAGTGTCTTTTCTATAAACTGCAATACCAAAAGCATATCTACTCAATATTTCAATGCCTGTCAATATCCAATAATAACCACCATTCTGTTTTGAGTACTTACTCATGTCCACTAAGTCCATTTGGAGCTCTTCACCAAGAAACCCAACAAAGGTCGCACGGAATTTATGCCTTCTCACAATGGGTTTGTACCTAGTGTAGGTGTCCTGCGCTGTCAACCATTCTTTCACTGTTTTTCTAGTTACTTTCAATCCGTCTCCCAACGCACTTTGATACAACCTCTCTGCACCACTGTACCCAGTCTTAGGATTATAATAAATATCTCTCAACCCTTGTTCTGTTTCCACACCAAGCTCCATATAATTCACACAATATACAGTTCCAATAGCACCGCGCCAATTTTGAGACCACTGTTATTTGGTTTGACGCGAAACGTCATACTCGAGTAAACGCCTTTTTTAATACCCACCTTTGACTCAATATCCACATGGCGTTGCACTGACCCCTTCAAAGACTGTTCAGTGGGTATTGGTAACGTTGTGATCACATCACTGCGCTTCCCATCAATACCAACATTACTTTCCGTTTCAACAACGTCGCACGAAACTTCTATGTACTTCAGACCTCTGTACATGTCGACCTCGTTTGGGCTAGTGTGCCACTGTGAGTCATTCTGAATCACCTCACCCTTCGCGAAACCAAGTAGAGGCCCAATGGTGTCTAACACAGCTGAGCTACTAACCTTAACCCTACACTTGCCTGTGGGCACTAGTTTCTCTATCTCAAGATCCACCTTAAGCTCGCTAGACTCATGTTTCAAGACTTTGACCAATGCGTCGAAGCTAAAGTACCCTTCACCCACTTTAATCTTTTTAAAAGAGCCAACCCTAGAGTTATCCAGCGTGAAGACCTGAATGCTGTCGTCGTTTGTTGTGTTATGGTAGTCCCAAAACACAGTGGCTGTCTTGACCACAATGTATGGGTTATCGTGTATGACCATCATCGCGTTGTCAAAGGACACAACTTTTTCCGCACCTTCAATGAGTACCGTCAACTTTCGCGTCATGTATAACATACAGTATATTATATGCAGAAAGCCCTTCATGACTACTATGGAAAGCACTACAAACTCGCGATGGCTAACACGTCGAAGGCCACACACGACGCGAAGGCAGACCTCATCAAAAAGTACCCTCACGCCACTTTAAGCAAATTTGAGTTCTATCCAAATATTTCGCAAGATGGTAAGATCATGAGTGTCGACATATATTTCAGAAACAACGACATCCTCAGCACAGACATAACCAGCGCAACCTTCAAAAATGATAAAAACATGTGGAAGTGGCTACACAATAGTAAGTTCCCAATAATATGGCAGGGTGGTGGAACTATCCAACCACTACCAAAAGGTCATAAAAACCACTGGGGGCTTTGGGACGGCTATCCAACAGAAAACGTGTTAAATTATCCAGTGAATAACTTTAAAGTTTTTGTTAACCAAAATAGCTACTTCATGTCAAAGCTACCAACCTTACAAATCACCACGTCAAAGACAAAATCAGAGTGGGACGACAGCGAGTCTTACTATCGTGTTGTGTTTGCGACGTATTGTGCAAGTTTCTGTTGTGGAGTGTCGTTGCAACATTTATCAGTGTCACAAGAAGTTCACCCTGTGGTCACAAGTGTGATGAGATTTCATTTGTACTTCACCATTAGAAGACTTCTCAGAAGAATGGAAGGTGGTGAGACCATGAAATCAATAAGTAGAGAATTTGACGCTTCCGAATTGTATGGTAAGATTTCCAAGATTCCCAGAGGGCACTACTACCAGAATAAAGTCCTTAGCGATGGTACAACAGGCGAATCCAGAGTGTTCACACTCAACGACGTTCAGAACGATTACAAACGATACGTCGCACGACTCTCAGACGGCTTTACCAACATTGGACTGCAATATCTAAATCAGAGCATAGAGTCCTTTGTGTACTCCACACTTGGTGCACAAGCGAGAACACGTGTATCAGTCGTCGGTGGTTCTGCAGGGAGTCTAGAGACCCAACAAGAATTCCGAAAGTTGTTTTCTGACAGTGTTATCAACTATGACGTGTCGACATGGATTCTCAACATGAATAAATCGATTAGAGACACCAACGTTGTCCAAAATCTTGCAGTGTCGCCAAGTACATGGTTGATGCCAAGTAATGTGGTGATTCTCAAGAACAAAATCGCTGGGTACAACAACTTATTAAAGATTGCTACAGAGTCCATGAGATTTGGAGTGAACACTCGCTTGAATGCGACAACACCAACGATTGCGGCTAAAAAAGTCCACCAAGAAAATGTGGTGACTAACTTAGTAACGCCAACGACTGTGAAGAGAAAAGCTCACCAAGAAAGTGTGGTGGTGGTACCAACGACTGTGGCTAAAAAAGTTTACCAAGAAAACGTGACACCACTTCCTGTGAGAAAAACAGTGACCACCACCACAAGTGAGTCAGACACCACGACAACGCTGGCGATAGTGTTAGGGTTCTCAGCGGTCTCTGGCTATCTGCTAACCAAATACACCTTGAAGTAGTAATGAGTCTAAACTATGGGTATGAGTCTGACGACCCTCACGATAAAATACTAAAGAGAACGAAAAGACATCTGGACGAAGATCCTAAGTTAAGTGCAACCGGTGGGAGGATGTCTGGAATAATAGACATGCAAGGCTCAGCGATAAAAAACGTAGCAGACCCAGTCGATGACTCAGACGCTGCAAATAAAAGAACTCTAGAGCAATTGCTATCAAGCTACCTCAAGAGTCAGTCCTACAACGTTGTGCTTGACTTCAACGTTAGCACACACGCCTTGAAAAATGTGGAATTTCACACCAATGGTTCAAACAAAGTGAAAGCCATTGGTGAAACAAGTAAATTAGTGCAAAACAACCCGGCCTATGGTCCTATTGTTGGCATCAGCGGTGTAAGCCAAAGTTTTCTATCACCTGTGTTAACACCAATCCCACTTGAGTCAGGTCTCCATTTTAACTGCCCCAGTATGCAATGGTGTGATCTCTCCATTTTTGTCGTAGTGAGGTTACCCATGAGAACCGCTGGATCAAATTGGGAGACAATTATATCAAACGACGATGGTAGTTGGGACAAGTTCATAGGGTACAAGACTGGTATGACTAATGGGCTCGCGTATGGTGGCAGCAACCCAGCAATGGAGAGCATATGCACTATTCCGAGTGGTGTTGACATAAGTAAAACGCATATGATATCAATACACTGGCAAATGAGCAATTCACATGTTAGAGTCAACAACGTTAAGTCAACCGACTCAGACTTCGTAGCGAATATGAAAAAGATAGGCGCGCCCTATGGAACAATTTTTGGGATACACCGACCAAGAATACCACTCGCACCCTATGCACACCCATCGTTGATAGAATTCTACGGTGTGAAAATTGTGAGTGGTTACATGACGAACCGAGACATCATAATCATGGGTGGAGAAATGATGAAGGAATATGGTGTAAAGTAAATGGGAGCATGTGTTTCAAAAGAACGTGAAATATACAAAATAAATAAGACGACTGATCACATGTTCAAAGCTGGTGGATCGTTTGGCCGCGGTGACGTTACTCTCGAGCTCCACGCTGAGATTGGTATGAGGTCTAAAAAGACTTATGGCGAACCTATTATGATACCAGAGTCAGACACTGTAGGAGTGGTAGGAGACGTGACTTAAGTTATGTAATGGGTTGGCTTAGAAAACTGGCTTGTAACATTAGAGACTTTTTCAGACAACGTAGAAAACTGAGGACTAATAAAACGTATTTGCTGCACTGGTACACAACAAACCAGATCTATAAAAAACCTGACACCTATGTCGAGTAGTCTTTTTTTTTGCGAGGCTATAATATAGTGATGACTTCCACAGCGCTTCGATTATTCGACTTTGATGGTCACCAAATCACAACGGTCATGGACAACGGTGAAATATGGTTCAAAGCAAGAGAAGTCGCAAGTGCTCTAGGTTACGCTCGACCAAAAGACGTAGTTAATGACCACGTCGAACCCGATTGCAAAATGAAGATGGAACAAGCCTCGTTTATCAACGAACTTGGGGTCTACTCATTGGTGTTCTCGAGTAAAATGGAACGTGCGAAACACTTTGGAAGGTGGGTGCACTCAGAGGTCTTGCCAAGCGTTAGAAAAAGTTTAGCTGACGTTGGTCTCAAACACAATCAATTTAAAATGATCACTGAGTTCGACCTTCATACGAAAGTTGTTGGTTTTCTTAGGAGATATTATCCAGAAGCTATTTTGATAGCCGCTTGTGGTGAGAACCAAGACACTTCTGCGAAGAGAATAAATTCGTGGAAAAAAGGTTACCAACGTGGAACACCTGACTTAGTTATTGCCAATGCAAACCGACAGCATAGCGGACTCGTGATTGAGTTCAAGAATCCAGGTGGCACAGGCAAGACGTCCAAAGAGCAGGAGTCTCTGTTGCTCAGATATAAATCCGCTGGTTATCTAACACTCTTGTGCGACTCATATGACGACGCTATTACCACAGTGATAAAATATCTCTTTGACGTTGGGTTTCAATGCTCTCACTGCCCTCGCAAATTTAAAAATAAATCAGCGTTGAGTAACCACGAGAGACGCTATTGTAAAGAGACTTTTTAGACAGCGAGTAATGAGTCGAATTAGCGCTCGTTCTCGTTGTTGAGACGACGTCTGAAGTGACAACTGCTCTAGCATTTTTTTAAAGACGTTTTTAACTCAGTAAAAAATGTCTGCGAAGATTTCTCTATTTATTTCACAAACCTTCTGACCACTGTGTGAAAAAATGTTTCTGTGACATTGGACGCTTCATGTGACCAATGTCTAAATTTAAAAAGTGGGGTATCCGAGAACACCCTTAATTTTGTGTGGAAGGATGATGACGTCTGCACACTGCGCGATATTGCTCAGCACCACCAACGAATGATGGTCCCGGGTTGTATCTCCAATTGAATGGCGCTTCAACAGTTGTTCCGTAAGTGTCACGACAAACGGCGCAATACGCTTTTAGAAATGTGATGTCGTCTGCCATTGGGAACAACGTGTCAAGTTCACCAAGTCTTTTTAAGTGCTCCGTTGTTACGAGACCACAAATAATAACATGAATGCCGGCTTTAATGTATTCGTGAATAACTGGGAGTAGATCAGAGTACCAATGGCCCTCATCAATTCCGATGACGTCATAATCGACTATCTCGGGAGGGCTCGGGAGGTTGGTGATTAACTTCGCAGGTAAACTGTCTGATCCAACAACAATGGTCTGACGATGTGTGGAGAACGCGTGGTCAGTTCGTCTGGTGTCGCCTGCGTTGTTCATGTACAGGACTTTGAGCCCCGACTTACTTAACGTGATTAACCTACGAAGAGTCTCTGTTGTTTTTCCTGCAAACATGGGACCAATCACGATTTCTAGTCTACCGACTTTCTTCATGGTTACTATACCTCCAGAGAAATGCTCTCCCCTCTTGCGGCAACTGTTGCTCGTTGTTAAATATCCGCTGAAGCTCTAAGTTTTTAAGATGAGTCTTCGAGCTCTCATGTCTCAAGCGATGCAGTGGGTCGTTGGTGGCCACACCGCATGGGTAACAGGTGTACACGTTTTTATTTCTCGCAAAGTGTCTGTGGGTGGGCGAGAGTACGTGGTCCCTGATATCGTCCGCACCCAGTATCTCATTACACCCAACCTTGCAAACGTGAACGTCGCGGTTTGCGGCGAGATCTAGCCACGCTTTGGCTTTGGTTGGGCATGGTTTCCATAGAAGGGTCGCTAAGAACACTTGGAGGGAATTACCGAGTAATGTAGCTGTGGACCCACTAGGGTTGTTCAAGTAGACGTCACTCGCTAACATAAGGTATTTGAATGGTGAGTAACACCACACAGGGATTATGTCAGCTAACACACCAGCAAGCTCGTTGGCTCTGTCTTCTCGAAGATCGATCCAAGCGTCGAGAAGATACCTCGTATGGCGGATCTGAGAGCCAAGCCGTTTTGGTGGTCCTTCAGGGTCGGGGTCGAACATTGTGTATGTTGAGAAGTACTCGTTTAAGACGATAGGTCCAGAGGCGCCTTGTAGGGTGGGCACACTGATAAAGGCTGTTCTCAACATGTTGGCAATATCTTCTTCGCTGATTTCTCTGGCTTGAGTCATTATGTTATACTCTCAGAAAAAATCCTAATTTTTTAGTGCGTTTTGGTCTGGAACTGTGAGACACCTGTGAGGTCAACTGTGAGACACCTGTGAGGTCAACTGTGAGTAAGATAACACGTGATAGTGTATTAGATGGTTGAAGACTCACAGACGGCTGTTGAAGCTAAGATCACAGCTGATGTGAAAAGTGTTAAGGTGAAGGACCCAAAGCGCGTCGCTGCTGGTAAAAAGTTGGCTGAGATATCGAAAGCTGCGAAAGAAAAGAAAATGCGTGAAATGATAGTCAATGAAGAACAGGGTGGTGAGTGGAGCTACGGTTACATTGTTGGAACACTTGGTGTTATCATTGCTGCTGCTTCGTTGTGGTACACAATTAGCAGTGAAAAAGAAACGCAACTGGAGCCTGTGAGTACTGTGGTTAGCGCGTCAGAAAATCGTAGAGCTTGTCGTCCAGCGTTAGACACATTTGATTCTTGAACAAAACACACGACAATGTATATGGCTGCGATCGATCGAAAAGAACTTATGAACGAATTGTACGACGCGCTACTTGTCACGACTGGTGCTGTGGTAGTGAGTATGATTTCTAAAAAGGCTTTGGGAGAACCATTGGGAACACCAGAGACAGTGAAAGGTACAGTGAAACTTGCTGCAGCTGTTGGTGCAGGAACGCTGTTAGTGAAATGGATGCAATCGAAAAAGTGGATACCGACAGATCCATTCAAATCAACGTAAGTTAATGGTGAGTGTCGTGGCTGGAGGGATATTTAATGCAGTGGCTTTTGCAGGCGCTGGCTTTATGTTTTCAAAGTTTAATCACACAGGCTATGAAGCTGAGATGAAAAGACACAACCATGCGTTGGAACAGTTAGCCAGTGCGAAAGAAGTGTGGTATGAAAATGAAGTCGCTAAAAAAGATCAGATTCAGCGTTTGCGACAACAGCTCTCTGATGCTAATGCTGACATCAATGACACAAACCACGCGTTGGAAGAACTTAGAAGCGTAATGACTATTCAGTACAGCGGACGAGTGTTCACTGACTCCCCGAAGATTGCGGATTACTATCAACCGAGTGCGGAAATGAAGGAATACCAATTGTTGTTTGTTAGCGCGCTAGGTTTGGGTAGTGGAATAGTAGTGTGGGTGCTAACTCAATAAAAAAATGTTGGAGTAGTATAAGCGATGGACAAACTTATGAGGCAGATGAGTTATGGCTTAACAATTGACGAAATCGCGAATGAGACGCAAATTGAGTGTGGAGGCACCTTCAGGCTTTACTACTGCTCGGATTGTGACGTTGTGAAACATGTGACTGACTGTGGTGGGTACGCATGTCCAAAGTGTGGCGACACCGAATGGGGCTACACTCAGAGTTACAGCGACATGAGACTCACTCGGTTAAAAAGCGTTCACAAACGGTCTTGGTGGATGGGGAGGAGACTACGGAACGTTGTGAAGTATGAGCACCTTGAGTTGATAAAAGAGGACTTCCTGAAAGTTGTCAATGTGCTGCACTCATGCAATTTGATCAAGGGTAGAAATGTCAGCAGATATGGGTACTACATTATTAGGTTGTGTCATAGAAGACGAGTTGAGACACTCAAGAAGGTGTCAGACCTCAAAGACGGGAAGGTGAAAGACTTGTTTGATAACAATCTGTTTGGGGTGGTGTACCCAAAGCTGGGATGGTGTGAAAGTGGTGACAATTACTACGACGAGTGGTCTAGGAAAAAAACAAGTGTAGTATATAGAAGCCATGGGTGACGTCACAGAAAACTCACTTGTTAGAAATGGTGCAGCCGTTGTAAATCCACTAACAGGTAGAGCAGTCAACGTTCATGGGCGAGTCTACAATCGACTTGTTAGAGACGGTGTTTTTAGCGACACGACAAATGTCAGTACTATTAACCCGCTGACAAACAGGCGAGTTAACGTTGGTAGTCGGACACACACAACCGTCTTGTCAGAAACCAGGAGGCACAACCCACAGTTGAAGACCATAGCCCACGGCTGTTGGGTCAAGCACTGAGAGGGTTCACAAGGTCCTATGGGGTTGAGGTGGTTAACGATAGAGACATCAATCAGGTGAATGGTAGTAGAAGCGCTGTCATCAACCTTTTGAGACGTGAACTAGGTGAGACCAACGGAATGAAAGTGGTAGAGACAGTCAAGGTCACTTTTGAGAAAGTTTTAGAACTCAATAAGACCACGTACAAAACTGCCTACTTTAACAGCGAAACGTTCGTCGTCATTAATGAACACGACATCGAGGGTGTCGCCAATCGTGGGTCGGAGCAGATTTTGACGCGGATAGCTGGGTGGTTATCTGAGGGGTCTGGATGGACTATCGACAAAATAGATGCGCACTACGTCAATATCGCTATTTACAGACCTCTGCGTGGGAGTAGCTACATTGCGTTGCCGAAGGAGTTGCGTAACAGTAAGAAGGGTTTGATAAACGTAAATAACGGTGATGACAACGAGTGCTTTAGATGGTGTCACCTCGCACATAAATTCCCTGCTGGAAAAAACTCTGATAGAACGTCGAAGTACGCTAGGCATGTCAGTGAGCTGAATTATGACGGAATCGACTTCCCAGTCACACTCAAAGACTACAACAAGATCGAAAAGGTGAACGATATTAGCATAAATGTTTTTGGGTATGAAAATAAGCAGCCGTTCCCTGTGTACGTTTCTAAGGAGGCGCGCCCTGACCACATGGACCTACTGTTGATAACTAATGACGTAGGTAACAAGCACTACGTCTACATTCGCGATTTTAATAAATTCATGCACCGGCAAACAAAGCATGAGGCGAGAAAGCACTTTTGTAGGTATTGTTTGCAGTGCTTCACCCGAGAGGACGTGCTTGAAAGCCACATTGAAGTATGTTTGATCATCAATGGGAAGCAAGCTATTAAAATGCCGCAAAAAGGTGCGAAAGTGAAATACGAGAATTTTAGCAGACAATTAAATGTACCATTTGTGGTGTATGCAGACTTCGAGGCTATCACACAGAAGGTGCACACAACAAGACTGTCAAGCGAGTGTAGCTACACAAATGCCTACCAGAGACACGTTGACTGTGGTTATGGGTATAAATTAGTTTGTTGCTACGACAACGAGTACAGTAAGCCAGTAAAAGTGTATCGCGGTGAAAACGCAGTTAATAAGTTCATTGGGGAGATGTTAGAAATTGTTGAATATTGTAAAGAAACATCTGAAAGTCACTTTAACAAAGAAATGGTGCTGACTGACGACGATAAGAAGAATTTCGACGAGGCTAAGAGTTGCCATATTTGCAGCGTTGAGTACACTGGCGCTGACGTTAGAGTGAGAGACCACTGTCACGCGTCAGGTAAGTATAGAGGGTCCGCGCATCGTGACTGTAATGTGAACTTTAGATTGACTGACAAAATCCCTGTGATCTTTCATAACTTACGCGGCTACGATAGCCATTTCATTATGCAGGAGATTGGCAAGTTTGGTCAAGACATAAATGTGATACCAAACAACATGGAGAAGTACATGGCGTTCATGCTTGGGAAAAACTTGGTATTTTTGGACAGCTTTCAGTTCATGAGTAGTGGTCTAGACAACTTGGTGAAGAACCTACCAAGGGACGCTTTCAAATACACGTCAGAAGTGTTTCATGAAACAGGGTTAGCACTTATGACAAGAAAGGGAGTCTACCCCTACGATTATATGGACTCCTTTGATAAATTCAACGAATGCGAGCTACCCTCCAAAAATGATTTCTACAGCGTTCTGAACGATGAGCACATTACGGAAGAAATGCACGAGCGTGCCATCGATGTGTGGGACTACTTCGACGTTAAAAATATGGGTGGGTACCACGACCTGTATTTGAAAAGCGACGTGCTCTTGCTTGCCGACGTTTTTGAGAACTTTAGAAAGACGTGCCATCGTGAGTATAAATTAGACCCGTGTCACTATTTCACATCGCCTGGATTGGCTTGGGATGCCATGTTGAAGATGACTGGAGTGGAACTCGAATTATTGTCCGACATTGACATGTTCCAGTTCGTAGAATTAGGTATGCGTGGTGGTGTGAGCTACATATGTAACAGACATGGCGTGGCGAATAATAAGTATATGGAAGGGTATGACAAAGAGCAAGAGTCGAAGTATTTGATGTACCTTGACGCCAACAATTTGTATGGGTGGGCGATGAGTCGAAGTCTACCCACGGGCGGCTTCAAGTGGTTGACTGAGAAAGAAATAGAAAAAGTTAATCTGCACGACTATCACAACAATAGCAAAAAGGGTTTACTGCTTGAAGTCGACTTGGAGTATCCAGACCATTTGCATGACCTACACAACGACTACCCGTTGGCTCCTGAGAAGATGGAGATAACCGTTGACATGTTGTCGGAGTACTGCACGAAAATCAAAAATAAGTTTAACGTGAGTGTTGGTGGTGTAAAGAAGCTGGTGACTAATTTGATGGACAAAAAAAAGTATGTGTGTCACTACGGAAATCTGCAGTTGTACATGGATCTTGGATTAAAAATCAATAAGATTCATAGGGTCCTGCAGTTTGACCAGTCCAAGTGGCTAGGCAAGTACATCGACTTTAACACAGTCAAAAGAACTGCGGCTAAGAACGCTTTTGAGAAGGACTTCTTCAAGTTGATGAACAACAGTGTGTTCGGAAAAACGATGGAAAACTTGAGGAAGCGTGTGGACGTAAGATTAGTGACCACTGCGAAGAAATTAGAAAAGCTTGTCTCGAAGCCGACGTTCGTGTCTTGCAAAATATTTAGCGAGAACTTAGTCGCTGTCCATAAGGTTAAAGAAACGTTGACACTAAATAGACCTGCATATGTGGGTATGTGCATACTAGACTTGAGTAAAACGCTGATGTACAATTTTCACTACAATTATATTATGAAAAAGTACTCTAGCGACACCTGTAGATTGCACTTCACTGACACTGACAGTCTGTTGTACTCAATCAAAACTGACGACGTTTATTCCGACTTTATGATGGAGTGCGAAAAGTTTGACAATAGCGACTATCCCGCAGACAGCCCATTCTTTTTTAGAGAGAATAAGAAAGTTATTGGGAAGATGAAGGACGAGTGCGCTGGAACGCCAATTGTTGAGTTCGTCGGGTTGCGCAGTAAAATGTACAGCTATTTGAAAGAGGGTGGAGGCGGTGGGAAAACCGCTAAAGGTATTAGAAAAAATATAATTAAAAAAGTAATCAGACACGAAGATTATAAAAGTGTGTTACTTGAGCAGAAACAGTTGCGACACACAATGAAGACCATTAGAAGTGTCAAACATCAGCTAGGTAGCTACGAAATTAATAAAGTGTCGTTATCCTGTTTTGACGATAAACGATACCTCTTAAAAAATGGTGTCGACTCCTACGCGTATGGCCACAAAAACATTGAAAACAGTGAGCAAACGGACTAATTTGCAAAACAACCGGCTATTTGTTGACCAATCAAAAGAGCACCATTTCGCTATCCATTTGGATAAACATCACCACTAGAACCAAAATCTGGTGGTTTTTTTTCGCGCGTGAATTTGTGAGACAACAGTGGAACGTGTCGGTAGTTTGTTGAACAAAAATGTAAAAATGTTGAAATGACACCTTCTACTTTTTTAAATGTGTGAAAACGTTGAAGTGGCACACTATGCCTTTTTTTAAATACGCGAAAACGTTGAAACGACATTCTCCACTTTTTAAAGACGTGAAAATGATGAAACGACACATTCTAGCTTTAAATTTAGCGAAAATCGTTATTTTAGTATTTCTTATCAATTGAGTAGAAAACATGGGAGGGGTGTTTAGATTGACTAATGATTGCCATAATAGTATAGAGAGTGGTGGTACGAGCTCACCAACGTCAACTGTAAAACATAAACACTAAAACATCGCTAAGTTGTGGCTCGACACAAATTTGGCGATGTTTTGGTGTTTATATTACGGTTGACGTTGACTGAGCTCGTACCGCCACTCTCTATACTACTTTCCTATATTCGGGGTTATATTTAATTCACTATTTTGGAACGTTAAACTACACAAACGTTAACGGGCCAACTTTGACATAATGATTCAATATCCCGAAAAGTGCGGACAGCATTTATTTCATTTTTTTGGAAATTGTTATTTGGATGATGAACTTTGATCTTATTCCAAAATATGAAATCGGTCGTAATTAACATTCGTCAACTGCAACGACGATTCATTATTTCACATCAATAATCAATCGAAATATAATATGTTGTTGCTTTGTTCTAATACTAGCTACTATACTCATGTGATCATTATTAAATGTCAACGAACAATTTACACAGGTCGTAACGATTCGACCAAGTTCGGCATGCAGGGGCAAATTGAACGAATTTCTGTAACTACCTTACCAACATCACCGTAATCTACGTAGTTTCACGAATTTCGCGAATAAGACTCGTAGATCTATTCGACAGTATTGGACAATAATCCTCCCAACCCAATGAGCTCTATATAATATATATATATAACGGGAGGACTACATGTATGTCCTGGTCTTTCGCCGAGCAAAAATGAAGGCGGCATGGAGGTAATTTGGTACGTCAGTTTTAGTTTCCTACGCGATCTTGTGACTTCTGTTTCAGTTCTATTTTTATCAACTAGTTCATTTGGAAAATCTCAACCGGGGGTCTAGGATGAAACTCTAGGCGGGGGTTAGGGTTTAGGATTAGGATTACAGTTACGATTAGAGTAAGGGATACGTTTGGGTTAGGATCAGTGTTTGACTTTGGGTAAGTTTTGTACCTAGAAAATAAGCAAATAGTGTTGACAATTGTGATGTCACGATATGAACTCATGCTGCAGTAACTCCTCCTGGGAGACGCCTTTGTATTTGTTATGACGAGCTAGCACGAAGACGAGTACGAAGACGAGTTTACCATTGCGCGTGGTTCTTTTCCATTGTTGTTTCTCCACTGAGCAGAAAAGTTCGTCTTCGTACTCGTACTCGTATACTCAATCTAAAGGTCGCTATTATCTCATGTAGTACATATCGAATGCAGTTCTTGACAATTAACCAAAACCATCATACCTCTAATTACTAATTAGCGGTGCAATTTAAAAGCAATTAAATTTTGTAACACGAGCATTTAGATGAATACAGTACGTATGTACATTCTACTGGTAATTAGTTGACATTTGAAACGGGCCAACAAGATTATAGAATCGACCATTTCAACCTCGTCGGCGAAATTGGCTGGTCACATTGGTCACATTGGCTGGGTGTTTTGATATTGTACTTTATGATAATTTATGTCATATGTCTTTGTTTACGTTGATGTGCTGATGATGAGAAATATGCAATGCTCTGCAGACTTGTTCATGTAAAGTATTCATCCTAAAAGCAACTAATTCATAATACATCCATGGTTATCTCGTATAAATATAATGGACGAACAAGTATATATCGACTGCAGTTCTTGACAATTAACCAAAGCCCTTATATTTCTTATTTGTGGTAAATTTAAGGCGAGGAAATTTCTTAATATTTGGATTTAGATGAATAAATTATACTCTAGCTGAATTAATTGCGTTTTAGAACTGGCCAATAAGATTATGGAATCGACCAGCCGCGATCCCAGGGCCATTTTCCCAGGGCCACTCCCGCAAGCAATCGTCTTCTGGACGATCTTTTTTAGTATCCGCAAGAGGTAGGGACGAAATGAGACATGCCTGTATGATGAAATACATCATAGAACTGCTAAACCCAAAACAACTTAGATCCTAACCCCACCCCCGCCTAATGGTTTTCTAATACTAACCCAAAGATCGTCCAGAAGACGATTGCTTGCGGGGTGGGGGGGGGGGGGTGTAACAGAACGCGCGGGATAAATTGATCACGGAAAGTTTATTTCGAATTACATTAGGTTGAATAGTAATTTGGAACTAGCGATATTGAAACGGAACTTTGACCATATATAGCAACCGTTACAAGTCTACAAGATGTTATTTATATTTTAGAGTATAAAAAGTAGAGTGCTGCGTAGACAGTGTTTTGGATATAGTAAAGAAAAGGTGGTGATCTACCAAGATTTTTAGGAACGAAATACTAACGTTTCGAGCGGAGCCCTTCAACAGAGTGAGACGGGATGAAATAAAATAAATAGGGCTTATATATATATATATATATATATGCCAAAAGGGTGTCACAAGTTGAAAGTAGCCAATCAAATACACGGGAGATAAAATAATAATTAATGAGATGCGTAAATGTTAAATAATTTGCTATTTTTACAGTCGATCAGCGAACAGACTGAGGGGGAGGGAGAACTAGTCAAGGGTATAATGACAGCTCCAATACATGAAGGGACTATCGGTCGATGGTAATGCGGTGGGGAACAAAAACTTGAAAAGGAATAAAAATGCATAAGCATTAAATAAAGTTTCTTGCAAATCAAAAAACAAAACAAAATTGTAGGAAATTAAATATCAGTCGGCTTTTCTAGAAAAATGAAAGTTTTTCATTTGCTCGGGAGATTTAAAAGCATTGGTAAAAGCCGGTTTATTGGGTTTTTAGAACTGTATTGCAACAGATATGGTGATTTCCAGAGATATCAATGGAACAAAAAGGTGATTCAAATTTGGAGTTAATATGTAATAACAGGTAAATTGAAAATAATCGAAGGAAAAGCAGTTTATTTAATGTTGAATTGAAAATAATCAATGGAAAAGCAGTTTAACAAAGTAAAAATGGTCAGTTAGAAAAAAGAGCCCCCATCTCTGCTCCTCGCTATCCCCTCAACGGGGTAGAAGTTACCTAGAACAAAGTCTCTGCAGAGATCCCACCCGCACCGGTCCTCCCGCATGGGAACTCTCTATCAGTACAGACTGATCTATCTCGTTCTCATACCGCATGGTGTAGGTTTCTTTCAGGATGTTCATTGTTAATTTGTGCACGTGTAATTTACTTACGTGTTAATTTTGAGTGAACACCCATTGACCACGCCCTTTTGTCGGCAAATATATTGCCCACCCCCCTGTTCAAATGCGTTCGCGATGGCCATTTAAAAACCTGTTTGTTTTGCATTATAAATACTGGAGACGCCAACGAATATTGGCCGATTATAAAAACGGATCTCCCAACCATTTCATAAACCTATATAAATGCATGGCGCAATGTTTTATCGACAAGGTACTAGAAAAAAATTAACATATATACATGCATCCAAACAAATATCCAAACGAACAACTGGGACGATCACATAGTGTTTTCGCTGTTTCATAGCAGACGCAAAAAAATCCTAGCACATCAAAACATAATAATTGACATACATGAAGTAGATACCTGTGCGCTAACAAATTCTTCCAACGACGATGTCTTTTGAACTACTGCCCTTTAACGTTCCTGCTATATATAAAATGAAAGATTGATAAACAGACTCTTCAGTATACGCACAGGATATCTTTAGTAACTAAATGCAAACATCTTTAAAATTGCGAAAACGGGTTGACCTGGATTTGGACGCCATTTTGAATTTACTCATACCAATATAAATGACGTAATGTTTTATCGACAAGGTCAAAAATGAAAACGGAAAATGACGAGGCTAAGGGCATGACTGAAAAGGACCTTCCAATTTTCAAGAACTAGTCTAATCCTAATCCTAACCTTGATCCTAACTTTAAAGCTAACCATAACCATAGCTAACCCCAACCTAACGAAAATAAAGACCAGACAAAAACAGAAAGGTCCCTTTCAGTCATTTCCGACGAAAACATCCAAACTAAGACGATGACATAGCGTTTGAGGGGCACATAGCGTTTGCTGTTTCACAGCAGAAGCAAAAATTGTAGCACGATAGGCTGCCTTTATCTGAGTGTGCCTTCACTCTTCAGGTTATGAAGCGAGTGCGTTAATTAGATTATAGACAGCAGTACTCAAGATTGAAAGACCTGGTGTTGACGAAACCAGTACCAATCCACAGTAGCCCGACGGAACACAAAACAAGGAACAACAGAAATAACCAATCATGGGGACGTAACCTTCGTCTTGGCCTCTGGGAGTTTGGGATATTTTACATCAAGGACAATAATTGTACAAATCGTTCCTACACCACAATATTTAGTCAATAAAATTATTCGTGTACATTAACCTAAACAATGTCGGTCATGTCGGTAATCTACCTCTTTAGTATTTAAAATTTTTTAAAACATCTTCCGTATTTCCATACAGTCCATACAGTTTTATAAAATAACAAATTAAAAACGCACGCGCTAATTGGCTGAAAGCCGTGTTTCTATTTAACAATTAGACAACGAGTCCGAGTTGTGAGCGAATAGTCAACGAAGGCGAAGCCTGAGTTGACTATTCGCTCATAGACAATGAGGACGAGTTGTGTAATTGTTTTAGTAGAAACAAATTAGTGGACTATTACAAATCATGCATTCTCAAAAAAATTATCCAAAAACTCATCTGAAACCTCCCCAAAACGAGAGTTTTCTGTCATTGTTTTGAGCGCGTTTCGCCATCATGGTCTGTGACGAATAGACAACGGTTGAGTAGCCAATCAGAATGCAGCATTTGTAATGGACCATGGTACAAATAGCTAAAGTGTCGATAAATATGTTCTATGACATCCAACAAGAAGAAAATCGAGAAAATTGGATGCTTTTCTTCACAGTAAAGAGCGTTCATCCGACGACGCTGTCTAGCGCGAGTAAGGAGAATGTATATTTTCATCATTTAATAAAATAATCTTATTACTTATTTCCTCAGTGTTATTTTATAAAAGAAATAGAAAGCATCTTTCCATGTTCCCATACGTTTTAAATAGAATCACTCGCGAGTGAAAGTTTGGGAGAACGAGAAACTTTTGCCGTGGAAACACGAGCCCGAAGGGCAAATGTTTTAAATTATATGTGAGAACAAATTAAAAGCAATTGGGTGACAAGGAATATATGAATGTATTATATATTAAGGTTACCCAGTAGGCGGGGCGTTAGGATCTAAGTTGTTTTGGGGTTAGTAGTTCCATGTTGTATTTCATCGTATGCAGGCATGTTCGATCGTAACAATCTCTCCTCGCGGATACTAAAAAAGATCGTCCAGAAGACGACTCAGACCTAGTACCTCACGGTCATGCATACTAATTAGAATGAATTTCTACACGAATTTAGAAAAGATTTACGAAGTTTGTTGAGAACACTTTTTAAAGCTGGATTTCGATTAAGCGAATATAGTCGCGTGAATGACTTTTCTATTGTATAAATTGAATGGTTTTCTACTTGGTTGCACACGAGCACTCATAAAACAAAAGAAGAGAGTCGCTCGCGCGACTATATTCGCTTTATCGAAATCCAGCTTACCCGTTCAGAACAAATAAATAAGTTTGGACTATGTAGTTGGAATTTGGAAAGAAAAAATGAATGTTTAGAACTTATTTTTCAAAGAATAGAATTTAGGACTTAATTCAGACTAGCTTTGCCTGGGCTGCTGTGCTTTGACGGATTTTCACGGAAAAACAATATGGCGTCCAAAACAGACAGAGGAGGATGGAGAGGAAGTTGAACTTACGATTGATGAATCACACACGTTCGAGCCGAAGGATAACATGTTCGCGATCAATCAAGAAGACTTTAGGGTATGTTATTGTTTTGAAATTTTCAGCGGCATGGCTGTTGTCGTCTGACGGGCGAATATATACTTACTACAAATATTATTGCTAGATTTTGATGATGGTCGTGTTAGATCGTGTTACATTAATGCTGGATGTTTCTGCATGCTTATTAATAGACGATAGAGATATATTGCGGTTTGGTTTTACGCCGATACATACCTCGTCCGCAGCGCTGCCACTGCCAAAATAAACCAAACTCATTTAAATATGCCAATCATTTAATTTATGCCTATTGAGAGTGATCGACTCCCACACCTTGATTTATCTGAGGCCTAGGCCATTTTAACCTAGTCTCCCCTAGGATATCATTAATAAGCATCAAAAATATTGGGTAATTATACATGTAGTATATTTTAACATCACTCATGCCCTCTAGGGTAAATGTTGATGAACAACCCTCTTTGGATATAATGCATGGTTCAATTCTTGCTGTTACCATCCCCCCGGGCACCCCCCCCCCCTGGGGCAAACGTGGGGGTGTGTGAATTTTGTTGACCATCTGGTCCTGCGGGTATCCTGGGGGTGCCTGAACGCAAAGGATGTTGGGGCGAAAAATGGTGTCGAACAGCAACCAGTTTCTTCAATTTTTCTCTGTAAAAACTTTTGCTTTTGTTGCTGACTGGTTGGAAGAGAGAAGTCTTTCTAAGCTGATTCCTGTGATCTTTACAACTTGTGAAATGTACATGTATATAAAAACTTTTTTAGTTTTTGTCAATTTTGTACCCGGGGTGGGGAATTGCATTTTTTTTACTTGCCCGGGGGCAGGGAAAGTGCAGTTAAGTAATAGAAAATTTGCATATCCCCGGGGGTGTGCCCGGTGGGGGGGGGGGGATGGTAACAGCAAGAATTGAACCATGCATAAGGCCAAGTAAAAAAATATAGTAGTTTATTTTTTATTTAATTTGCATAAAAAATATGTTTTGTTTTGGAGCCTTTTGCGCCACCTTTCGATCATTTTCGTGCGTTTCTGTATCTTCCATTACATTTTGGCAATTTTCGGGACTTTTCGGTTCATTTTGGGTTTTACACGTCACAATTTGTTTTGGTGCAATCTTGTATCGAAGCAGTTCCAGAGAAATCCATTCGATTCTGTCATGGTTTGTTTTTGTGCTTAATGTTAAATAGATTTAATATTGTGTTAAAAAAGAAAAAAGAAAAGTGCCTGCATTCTCCTTTTTTTAAAGTTAGGACAATAAACTACTATATTTTTTTACTTGGCCTAATGCAGGGCAATCAAATGGGCATTGCACATATTAAATGGATGGGCCAATTTACTGTGTACTTGTAGTCTCAACTGTGCAAATAGTCAAAGAACTTAGTAAAAAACAAACATTGAAATACTGTTGAACATTACTGTCGAAGAACAAATATTGTCGAAGAACGTGAAACATTGAAATACCGGTACTGCCTGATCTGTAAGTGAAGTTGGCACCCACGCATTTATTTTACTACCTGCCACGTGACGCACACATGGTTGTGACCCCGTAAGCACCTGGGTATAGAACAAATATCTTTATAAGTGATTTTGGTCCAAAATTTCAAACTATATTTTGCATACAGTATATGTATATGACTTTCTTACAGTAAGGTTTGGTTTATAAGCGACTTTTGCATACAGTATACTGTAAGCGACTTACATATAATTGGTGGTGACTGTATTATTTTTGAAAACAAAAGATCAGTGAAGAGAAAACTGGGAATTTTGATCCCCTAGCCTGGTGCAAAGCGCCGGCCGAAGGCCTGGGGAGAGGGTGCTAATATCGACCGGCGTTTAGTCCCTTATCACGGGAGATGCAAGCGAGTCCTGATCTCGGATCATATATATATATATATAATGCATTAACAGCCTTTTTAGTTGCCATGGAAACAAAGGAAAATTGGGGATTGAGAGGAATTATTGGCAGTCGAAGGGATTAGGTTAGGATTAGGAATTGTGATGGTGAAGACGTTTGAACTTAACAGTTTTTTTTGTGCATTAAATTTGGCATTTAAATTTAAATTGCCGCCAGCGCGACAAACGCCTTTCGGAAGAAGCCGCGATTCGCCGACGGCGAAAGTTATATGCCATCAAAATAAGCCATATTCCGCACATGTGTTTATTTTGAACAAACATGACTACCGAATCTGTAGTTTTTACAGGCAAGATCACCAAGACAGGCACAAATAAAAGGTAAATAAAGTCTGTGTTGAGCAATTAATTTGCCTTTTTTGCATAGTTTTTTTGGTTAGGGTTAGTAATTTGGTTAGGTTTAGGGTTAGGTTTAGGATTTTGGTGATATTAGCGTTAGCATTTCGTTGAATTCTAAGAGACTACCGTCATATTGGCTACCGTACGAATAGCCATTGCCTTCACTGCTTCAGTGCGCTTCATTTTATTGTTTAACTCTTTGACTTGACTCTTGAGTGACGAAGGACTTTCGCTCAAAACGTTGAATAGACCTATTACACACTATTTCGGCAGTGCACCAACCTTTAAGATATCTATATTTCTACACTGCCAAGTGCCTCTCTTCAATAAAACAACAAGTCAACCATGTATTAGTTGTACACTGTATTGTGTATTTGCTCCGAGCTCCGAAATCTTTAGATATATTTTGAAATACTTAATGTTCAGAGAGATTTATGCTATATGCCATTAGAAAGCGGCCTTGAAAATTCACAATTATGGTGCAAGTTTGAAGTTTGTAGGTATCATGGAAAAATTTGAAAGTGTGTAATGTTTAGAATTTTCAAAAATATAATTTTGGTATTTGCTCAGAAATCTTTTTTCAGAAATCTTAAAAAATTTGAAAGTGTGTAATGTTTTGAATGTTTAGAATTTTCAAAAGATATATTTTATTTTGACAGTTGGAATTAAATCCATGCAGTTCAAAATATATACCATTTGTGCTTTATAATACTGCAGAATACTAAGTGTTAGTACAAATTTTGAAATTGCACATACAGTACTATGTTTATTATTTTATTAAAATTATAAATACTATGCTTGATAATTAGCCTATATATACAGTACTGGTAGTTTAGGGTGCAAAATAGCTCTGTTTATATGACCTGGGCCTGGCCTACAATTTTGTAGCATAAACAAGCATTACTCATGTATACTTGTCAGCGTTAATATATACACTGTTGTACATAGTGAATAAAGCAGAGCTCGGAGTAAAAAATGTAGACGATACATGGATGATTGTCATGCAAGCTCATATCCTCAGAAAAATTATTCTGTGGGACTGCGACAGGAATTGAACCTGTATAGTAACTTTCTGATTGCTGGTAAGATGCTCTAACCATTGATTTCCCGATGGAGAGTGAAGGTTACAATGATGTACTGATTCGATTGATATATGTCTGCCTACTGTATATGCGGCTAGCATTCGCGTACAGCAGTGTATAGTTTAACACATCCAAGCATTACTGATATACTGTATAGTTACTGCTGCATAGGCAATACATATATCATTCAAACCAATACATCATTGTAACCTTCTCTCTCCATCTGAATCTCGATGGCAATAAATAAGGTTATAATTTTTTCAACTGGGAATAATTTTCCGGAGGATATGACCTTAACGTCCATGTATTGTATACTGGTCTGTATTCCATAAATAATCTGTGTTTACTCCATCCATTATGGAACATGTTAGGCCTACAGTAGCTGGCCTAGTGGGCCACAACTTATTGTGTCTGTTAATAGGCTTGGACAATACTTGTCCTAGGCTTGCAATGTAAAATACAGCTTATATAAGATTATGTTGACATTGGGTATGTTGACACTCACTACATGTATATTAGCAGAAATTGTTAGGGATTGAAGTGTCATCAATATAGGTTATATATGTACATTGTGATAAAATTTAGATACTACAGTACACAATGCCATACCTGTATGCTTTGTTACATTGCTTTTGTATTAATAACCATCAACATATGGTATCTGCAATCTGCATTAGGCATTATTATTATTAATAATAATAATAATAATAATAATAATAATAATAATAATAATAATAATAATAATAATGGCTTAAGTAGTACTCGTTTTTCGACATTTTAGAGACTTGAGTTTATTGAACACTTGAACGTTAACGAAATTAGTTTGACTACTTCACGACAGAACTGCAGGATTAGAAAGAGCCACGATATTCTGATACTTTGTTTTTAAACCTTGGTCTACGCGCAACTGCTAAACTGCGTAAGTTCTATTTAAATCTATTTCAATGCCGCCATTCAATTGATTCAAATCATTAAGAGCACGTACTTTTAGTTTGAGAAATACATTAACTGATTCGAATTAGCGTAATTATACTTTGTTTACATCGCTATTTCAGTTGTCTTCCTACGCGACATCTCGTCTATGGGAGGTATTGGTCTTTTGTTTTGCGGGACCGGCGCTACGTGTTTTTAAACGCAATAAGATCTCGTCACCTCAATTAGCGTATCCTGTTCTCTACTTTACGACAATAATTGCCGAAATTATTTTTAAAAAATCGACTTGGGTGTTTAGTGAAGTTGAAAAGGCATATGACTCCGTAAACCATGGATGGTTAAAGAAGATGATGCAGGTGCACAGATTTCCAGTATGGTTGTGTAGAGTTATATACAACCTATGCGCAAGCTGGAACACAAAGATCGTGGTTAACACCAAATGCGGTAAAGAGTCCTCTGGGACAATTCACTTTAACAAGGGTCTACCTCAAGGTGATGCGCTGTGCCCACGGCTATGTCGATGATCTTAAAGTTTTCGCAGCATCCAAGGCGAAGTTGAGTAGAGTCCTGAAATCGACAAAAGCTGCGATGGAAGACATTGGTCTCCAATGGAACTACAAGAAATGTAATGTAATACACATTAAAAAGGGGGCTCAAACGCAAGAGGCTGAGGATCTGAAGCTACATGTAGATCAATCATCGGTAATAGAATATCTTAAAGAGGAGACACAGTACAAGTGTTTGGGCGTTCCAGAGAGGCTGATTCAAGAAGAGAAGTTGGTGCTAGAATGCGCAGCGAAAGTCTACCTCCAAAGATTATCGATCATTTGGTCAAGCCCACTATCCGTTTACAACCGTGTCTTAGCTTCCAATCAATTTGCAATGTCAGTGCTCTCTTATCTCATGTGGACACAGCACTGGCCGCGAGACGCGCGGAAGATTATCGTGGAGAGTGGTGGGAAACATCCGTTGGGATCAACGGCCCTTGTATACCTACCGAGAGACAAAGGAGGGCGTGGTCTTTGCTCTGTGGAGAACGAGTACAAGCTAACCAAGATCAAAGCAGGTATCAAGATGTATAGAAATACAGATCCCACAGTACAGTTGGTTCGGGCGTTTGAAGAAAGAGCAGTTGATCAAGGCCATCAATCGTTAGTAAAGGAGGTGTTAAAATATGCTAACGAGATTGGAATCACTGTAAACTTAAGTCACCCGCACCCCACGTCCAGTAACAACAAAGGGGAAATGGCATCTGGAGAGAAGGTTAAGAAACAACTGAAGACAGCAGTTGAGGAACAGCTTCGAGATAAAATCCGAGGTGAAAAGTGGCAAGGGAAATTTCTAAAATCCAGATGGGATGATGAAAAACTGAACCAAACAGGATGCTTTGCATGGCTGAAGGAGTGTAAACAAGCACCCTCGCACACCATAGCTGGGATGATGGAGCTCTACGAACAGTTAACTCCAACGAAGTTGTACACATCACATAAAACGAAGACAAGCCAGATTGATGACGTCATGTGCAGATTGTGTGGTAAGGCCGCGGAGAGCCTTGCACATGTGTTATAGCAGGGTGTTCAGCACTGGCACAAAACAAGTACCTCTCAAGACACAATGCAGCCTTAAAAATCCTCTTCTTCGAGATGCTGAAGGTGATGAAGCTAGCGAGTACAGTTCCACCGTGGTTCAGTACTCCCCAAAAGTACCGGGCTCGATTTACGAATCTGAGGCTGCGCAAGCATTCTGGGATGTACCATATATGCAGAGTACAACCATGTGACAGCGAATAGAGTACTGTAGATGCTCGGTTCGTAGATCACATGAGCTGTCCGTGGATTAACAACCGTGAAAAGAAAGATGAGGAGAAAACGCTAAAGTACGGCCCCCTGAGATGGGAACTTAAACAACAGTACCCTGGGTACCAAGTGGAACAGTACAATGTGATTATTGATGTCCTGGGAGGATGGTCCAGAGATTTGGATACTACAATGCGAAAGATGCTGGGGCCTGTACCCTAAATATCGCACGAACATTTAAAGTCATTACATGAAAGGAAGTTAAATCGGATGAAAGATTTAATATAGCCTGATTATATAAGAAGGCAAACATCACTATGAGATAGAGAATCCTTTGATAACTTTTACGATATTAGTTGTTAGATAATTTTAATGACTTTTAAACATTTAGACTTGTTAAGTTTTAGTAGATATTCTGTTACAACAATTTGTTTTATATTAATCCTTGACAGCAACATAGGTTACGTACTTGCGCCCTATGTTACTTTTTATGTAATTAGCATTCATACGTGTCATACTGCTACAGTATAATAATAATAATACAATTATTATTATAATAATTATTATTATTAGGTGGAAACGGAAGGGCGACTGGTCCCCCCAAGAGCCTGGGTTATTGTGGAACGTATTTCTAGTGTAAAAAAATAGAGTGCTGCGTAGAAAGTGTTTTGGATATACTGTAGTAAAGCGACAAGGTGGTGAACTGCCGAGATTTTTAGGAATAAAATACTGACATTTTGAGTGGAGCCAGCTTCGTCAAAGTAAGTCGTGATGAAAAAGAAAATGGAAAAAATTGGGCTCTTACTCTTATGAAGCCTGAAGGGCTCCTCTCGAAAGATATTAAATATTTTGTAAATACCGTAATTGTTAAAATAAATACCAAACTTTTGAAGTCCGAATGTGAAAACGAGTCTTCAGAGCAGGCGGAAAAGTAAATAAGAATTAGATCAACCTTTGTGTACCAAAATTAGGGTGAAGTTTCATATAAATCCCGAAATGACGTCACATAGACTATCGGTAGTCCACCGGGCGAGGATGAGCATGAAATCTTGTTGGTCAGCAGTCACATTAACTGGATAACATCAAGGGAATTGAGGTATATAATCACCAGAATGTTGTCACTTAGTCATGGAAATAACCGCTAATCCCAAAACAACTTAGATCGTAACCCTAACCCACGGGATATACTTCATGGTAACCCACCATATTTTACGGTTAGGGTTAGGATTAGGATTAGAGTAAGGATTTCGGTTAGGTTAGGGGTATAAAAAACAGATGGAAACCATGTCTAGTGTTACCTAACGTAACGTTACCTGAAGTATATACCTAACCCACGCCTAATAAGTTTTCTAACCCTAACCCCCGCCTTAATTGTCTTCCTAACCCCTCGATGTTATTCAGTTAATGTGACTGCTGACCAACAAGATTTCATGCTCATCCTCGGTCATTGCCCGGTTATAGCAAACCCGATTAAAATCAGCTGTTATTTTAAAAATAAAGCATTATCGTAAGAGTTAGGGTTAGGATTAGAGTAAGGTTTGGGGTTAGGACTATGATGAATTCTGGATACTTATATGAAACGTCAGCCAAAAATTGTCAGATATCACTGTCGGCGAGGCTCAGTGGTTGAAACCCCACCGGCTACGGCTTTTTTCCGATTTTTTTCCAATTGTCTAGTTATTCTTTTCTTTTTTTCTTTTCTTTTCTTTCTATTTACTGAATTAGTTATTGACAAAATTAATTTATTTATTTTGATCCCTTTCTCGTGCTCAGGCTAAATTTTTAACGCACTGAAGTTTTAAAACATGGCGATTTAATTAACGGTATATAAACAAGGCTAAAACTATGGCCTTGATACAAAGTTTTGTTTCCTCTTGTAATTCACCAAAGATCGATTTAGGAGCTATGGAACATTGTTGAAGAATATTACTTGAGTTAAAAGAGTTATAAAGTGATTGAACTATACTCAGCCTCTACCTATGTGCTCGCTCCGTATTTAAAGTATTTAAAAGTGGCTATGAAACGTTGTTGTTATGCATGTTTAGAACACACTTTCATATTTATTATTTTCTAACAATTTGTTTATAAGCGTCAAAATCAACCAATTTATTAAAAAATCTGTAACAGAGACTAGGTCCGAATTTAGCTCGAAAGTGTACCGACGACGTCAAGGTGTTTGATAAACAGAGAGTTTCAGACAGCGGAATTTTTTAAATTTCAAGTATTTCTGCCATCTTATAATAGTTTTTCTAACTAGTTTTTCTGCCATCTTATAATAACGTTTTTAAGAATTTTCCCGTTCAATATGCATATTAACATTTAAAAACTGTAAAAAAATATTTCGTTTCAGAGAGTTGTTGTGTACACGTATTTCTAGTTATTATTATTACTCGGGCTACCACCTGTGGTAGCCAGAGTCTTAAAATGGGCTCTGTTTTCCGTGTTGTTATTTATATCGAGAATTGCAAGGAAAAAAAATAAAAATAGGCTTTGCGAAACATGCAAGAAATGCAGTCATCCCGATAGGCATTGCAAAACTTGTTGTCAATGAACCGCAGTCGGAAAAGCATTTACGAGACCTGTAAACCCACAAACTAATGCAAAGATTCTCTCCAGGATAACTGGATGAGAGAAACACAGATGAGAGATTAAAGAAAGAACTCGCAGAACCGTGGACGAAACGTCAACATGACAACATATAGTCGTTGCAAGGCAATGCGAGCGAATATTTGAAGCGAGTTCGAACTTTCGTTTTATTGGCAATGAATCGCAGTTGGAAAAGTTTACCGAGACCTGTAAACCCGCAAACCATTGCAAAGATTCTCTCCAAGACGAGAGAAACACAGATGAGAGATCAATCATGAAGACGGAATGGACAGCCGAAGGACAGGGAAATATTATTATACCATGTGTTGACATTTATCCGTGAAACTCCGTAATATTAATCATTATGAAACGTTGTGTTTTTGTTCGATTTAAATCAATTCTATATCGAAATGATCACTTGAATCTGGCGAATCGAACGCTGTAGGTTTCGTCTACGTAAATTGTGAAGATCAGTTGTTATATGAGAAAATGCGTAAGCGATTAAAGCGAGACTCGTCTTTAAAATCAAAGGACATGGCTTCAAGATCTATTCGTCGTTTACCCGATGATTTAATGCTTTTATGTCCATTAAACCGATGTAATTCCGTAACAGATATGTTTCGTATACCTTGCCGTTGATTTTTATATAAATTTTGACACAGGAAGACCTTCAATCGAACAGATATTAGAAAAAATAGCATTGCCGTGTTTGTGTTAACATTAAATTTCGTCTGCGTGTCAGGCGTTCTGCATTGGGGGTGGAGGGGGGGGGGGGGGGGCTAGCCTGCGTGTAGACGCCTGACTTTTCTTCGTCCTCATTTCCAGCCCAACTTGCTTCTAAAAGTTTCCCACTTTAAACGAGCGCTGCACAATGCCTTCAGTGCCTGATTACAGAAATCAATGCATTAAAAATTATCCTTTGTAATATAAGACAATTGAGCGGGTTTTCTAATTCCAACTGTCTAACATGCCACCAATACCAATCTCCGCAGGCAATATGCGCGCCATGTCCCTAAAAGTAGCCCGAGTTAACGCCTAGCGGGCGTCTTGTTTATCTATAGTCTTACCCTGACTGGAACCTTGTACTGTTTGTATGTTAAAGTCTTCGACGTAGATAATAATTTGTGCACCAAATGCTGACGTAAAACAACTAGTTTTGTTGCTCAGTGACATATATTGCACGTCATCTCATCGGATTGGTATAATACATTTTTGTGTGTAAATCTTCGGCATATAAAAAGCAAAGTTTCCAGCTTACATATACTTGGAAGCTCCATATCTTCTCACCACCTTCTAATATCCCCTTTATATTGAACAAATAATTAATTACGTGAAAGTCTTATATATAACCCAGTATAAACAAACGAAGATAAAAAGGCAAAACAATCAAGGACTAAAGAAGTTTTTCAGAATTTTGTTTGATTAAAAAACAACAACAACAACAATATGGCACTCCGTCGCATTTACCCATGATTCTTGCGGCCATAACAAAAGAAAATAGCTCATTTGCAGTAATTTGTGAGTCAAATTTGACAGTGCAATTAATACGCTTTACTAGCATTTTACAACCTCAAACTACTATATTCCGGCTATTTAACCATAGTCAATCGAGATATGGTCTGGAAACTCGGCAAACTTCAAAGCGACTATAATGAGCTACGTTTTGATGTTGAACCGTACCTTACACCGTGCACATCCTTTGTTTTAGGTTTATTAATATTTAAACAACACGGTTGAGCGATTAAACCCAGACGATTCTATTGGATGATTGCTTCATTATACTGAAATACAATAGGTTCAGTGACCTTGCACCGTGCACAAAATTACATAAAGACGAACAAAAAGATAGAACAAAGACTTTAGCTGAGTTTGCAGACCATATCTCGATTGACTATGATTTAACATACTTTGATCGAAAAGGTACTTATTTTTTATTGCCAATGTCCTTTAACAAGCATTATCCTTTATCTGCAACGCCGTCAACTCTTTCAAATCATTATGGTATGTCGGCAGGCTGCGGCAGCGTTCCTTTATTAGTTCGCTGTCCACAAGTAACTATCGTTAAACGTACTATCTAGACTGGGGGGGGGGGGGGGGGATCTGCCCGCGCTAATTTTAAATGCAGATATTTCAACAATGGTTACAGCTATGACTCTAACATTTCACAACTGTTCCTAGAAATACATTGTAAGTATGGGCAGAAAAAATGGTGAAAAAATATTGGGTAAAAAAAAAGTTAGCTACAGAGTATTCCGGAACACCTACTAACAATGAATTTCGACAAAACATTTTCATTATAATAGAAACAATAAAAATAAGAACATATCGATTAAGATAAATCTATTTATTGATATAATAACTTATGTACGATAACAGAACAGTAAGAAATAATCCTGAGAAAAACCCTTTTTGAACTGCTTCAAATCCGAATTTTTGATCGATGACGTCTAATGACGTCACAATTTGTTGCCATGACAAAAAATGTAACATATATTCAGTGTTAACTACCATGCCATGAACCTGTGAAAATTTCATTGGCATACATCTAATAGTTTTGGAGATATTGCCCGCGGGCAGATTCCGCCCCGCCCCCCCCCCCCCCCCCCCGCCAACCCCAGAAGACCAAAAAATGGTATTTGTTTGTATTGGTTGTGGCTGTCGGAATACTCATGATTCGGTTAACATCGTTTGTTCTACTTGGAGTTATTTGAAATGAAAATGCCATGAATGAAATGAAAATGTCATGTCCCCAGTAGAGATTATAGAAATGAACGGCCTTGAGTTCGACTTAAGACCTTGAGTTCGACTGCGGGCAGTGGCAGTCAGAAAACATTTCAAATATTATCCATACGTGTATTTTATATATTTCTCTGTAGGAACCATTTGATTGTACTGAATATGTTGAACGTATTGCCAGCACTGTGGAAGGTGGTGGCACCAAGGGTGGCCAGGAGGCGTTTGATCCAAACAGGCTACACAGTTTTTGTGTGAACTCAATCCACCATCTGCAAACACTAGACAGGACAATACAGGGACAAGTAAATAAGTTGGAAGAACTATGTTGTAAAGAGGAAAAAGAGCACAAAACTAGGATAATTCAAATGGAAGATAATACAAAGGTACTTTCACATTTCAGTTATGTGTGACAAACTATTAAACTTTTAAATACTTCCACATGTACAGTACGCGTAAATCTGTAACGTGATGGTTATCAGTCACAGGGACTACAGAGAGTTTTTTCTATGGGGGTGGGGGGTGGGGGCTAAACCGAAGGCTCGATCATGCTGTGGGTCTCTTCTGAAATGGCTCATGCAAGAAACTGCCAAACGTGAAAATACTAATATATATTATCAATGAGGGTATTACTAGCAGTGGCGTCGCCACGGGGTGGACAGTTCTCCCCAAGACGGATGTTTTAGTTTGTTCAAATTCGTGGAGAGAACATGGGGTGGGGGGGGGTACAAACCTTGCGGGTTGCGTTGACGTTACGTAATGTGTTCGTCATACAGCAGAGTACAGTATATGCCCTGCTAATAAGCACTTGTTCGCGTTAGTCATTGAACAAATAACTTTGCCAAACGAAATTTACATTATAATTTACCTCTGCACCGCATGCAGAGGCTTCTTTTGTCTACGAGGCGAATTTGGCAAATAATTATGCGCTTTTCGCTAGAGGGTAAGGGAGAATGTGTAAACCGCAGAATTTGGGAACGCGGGTGAGAAATTTCTCGCAATTTCTCGTGGGTGAGAAATTTTCCGAAAGCTGCCACTCTGAGTAACTGAACGTTATGTTTGGAATTTGGTTAAGTTTATCAGAAAGCTAATAAAGATTAAAATAGGAAATATAGATTAATTTAGTTTCCGAATGCTATTTACGATCACTGTTGTACATCGCTTGCAACTTTCAGAATTCTGTAAAGTCTCAACCCAAAATGCAGGAAATGGCATTCCAGGGACTTTAGATTTCAAGATTGGAAAGAGTCTTGCAGAAAATAATTAAAATCGAGGTCGTGTCTTTATTCACATTGTACTGGTGCTTTCATAGCTATCACTTGATGCTGTTTTGTTTCAACTCACAACCATCATATTTGTTTTGTAGACAGCCACAAAAATTTTTCACCAACTTGATGATCGTATAAATTCAGTTGCAACCAAAGTGGTTCATCTTGGTGATCAACTTGAAGGGATCAATACTCCAAGGCAGCGAGCAAAGGATGCTTTACAACTTATGCGATATTTTGAGGAATTTCTCATTGGCGATTCCCCATCATCTCCTGTATTTAAAGAACAATCAAGGGTATTTTTCCTAGGCTGTTTTATAGCTGTTAATGTTGACTTAATTATGAATTGCGTATTTTACCATTTTAAGATTTTCAGGGGATTTTTAGCGAGGGCCTTAGTCCAGTGATAACCAGGCTCTAGGGGTTGGGGGATGTGTAACGGATTTTCGATAATCAGAGTGAGCAAACTCGCAACACAGAAAACCTGATCTCGATCAACATTAACAACAACAAAAAACGTTTATTATCACTAACATGCAGAATAAAGATTAAACAATGTGAACAAAGCGGAAGTCACGTATCCGGTTACATTCCATCCCTTTCGCGAAGAGTGACGACTTCGTCAATGTTTCTGACACATAGTAGTTCGCATAACATTGACTTCGATGCCAGAATGCATTCTTTGCTATCGTTTGATACTCGGGTTAATAATCGTCTTTGCTGCTTCTGGTGTGATTATAGACAGGCAACCAATCACGCGCTCTTGCAATTCTTGATCGTTTTTTAGTCGGAGTATGGGAATGCACGGTAACAGTGTCTTAAATATCCTCGTTCTGCATGTGGGTTGATCTGAAATAACGTAGTAAGTTCCACCGCTGGGTTGTCCTTGTAATTCCAGGTAAGGACGTGCAGTGGGTAGTTAAACCTCTCATTTTGCCAATCCTTGCCAATATCTGTCGGGATGGTGGAAATACTTGATACAGATGCTTGCATACCTCGGTGACAGGTGCCTTTGCTGACTTGGTCAGTATATATTCCGCAACGCGGTATGCAACACGTTCGTCTTGTAAGTCACCGGCGCAGGGCGTGTATATTACGAATTATTTTAGCTTGTACTTGGTCTGTGCTGAGGTCATGGTTTCTCGAAGGTCTCCAGATTCTGGTTCTGGGATAAGAAGGATCTTTTCAACGTTGGTCAGAGCGGATATCTCGTCAGTTATCGTATGTTTAAGACGATACAAGTCACTGTTCCTTGGCACAAGTCACTGTTCCTTGTCACTGGTCCTTGGCACAGGATACAGTGAATTGCATGGATAGGTGACGGAAGGTGGCAGTTTTCGCATAGTGGCCAGATAAGACGTGTGTATAGCTGGCAAGTGGTTTTCACCAAATAACAATGGCCATGAAAGGTTTGGGACAACCAAGGCAACATGTAATGTTTCTTTGCCTGGGAGCCAAAGAATAGGAACCTCTTGTACGGCTACGGCTTGTAGGGAATTGATAGTATCGGCCATGTACACAGGTACCTTTTTCTCAAACTTGTTGAAGCTGAGCTGAGGTCGCGTTGCTTGAATATGTTGTGCATGCTCTAAACTGCATAGTGTAATCGAGCAGCAAGAGTCAAGTGGCAACTGAAGCTGCTTGCCAACACACGAGAGAATAGTTCTCTTTAAATTAACGGACAGTTCACAAGGGTTAGTGACTGTTGGCATCGAGAGTAGAATACTTGCAGGTTTTGTCTGGTAATACACACGGTGTAGGTCGGTTGGTATTCCAAAGGTGACATATTTCATTGATCTTTGGTGGGGCTTAAAGCTCGGTGGAAATTTGGGAAGGCGATCAGGGCAGTTGTTTCGTTTGTGGCCATGTCGGTGGCAATGGTAACATTTAGGGTATGTTTCTCCGATGGTGGATGATCGGTATAAAGTGCCTTCGGATCCACGGATGGCTGATTTGTGTTATCGGGTGGCGATTTTTTATAACTTGTACCAGAAACAGGGCAAAAACAGCGCTCGACGCGCATGGGTTGTTGGAAGTATAAACAAGGAGCTCACGAAACATATTTGCCCCCCAAATATTTGAGATCCCAATTTTAAAACAGTAATTTAATATACAAGTTGAATTCTGAATGTACAGTATAGTAATACCGTAATACAATTACAAATATTGTTGAATATCAGATTTATGTAATATTGTTTCAAACTTTCAATACTATTGCTGCATTTCAGTATTGTATAAGAGTAGTATAGAAACTAGCGGTACCAGCGCACTTTTTCCATTTTTCATGTCTCAACTTTTTTCTCTGATGAACGCAGCACTTTTTCCGTTTTTGGATTCCACATATAATTTTCGAGCAAATATGTGGAACCTAAAAACGGAAAATGTGCTGCGTTCTCCAGAGAAGTTGAGACATTCAAATGGAAAAAGTTCGCTGTTACCGCTAGTTTCGAGACTACTAATAGACGATGTGTCACATGGTTTAGAGCCTATTAGACATGTCTCAGCTAGTAGGCTACAGAGTGAGGTGTCTGGACGTGGCGCTAGACGTGGGGCTGTTGTGGGTAGAGGTGTCGCTCGTAACAAGATCATGTCAAGCAATATTGTGTATGATACTGATATGGGCTTTATTTCAGGTCATGAGTTGAGTGGATTCCTTAATTCGAAAAGGTCTAAGAACTTAGCTATATTAAATAATAAAACGACTCTTATGAGAAGGTACGAACGTAAGCGTAACCCTATTGTGAGTGGTAATGTCGCTCGTAGTGGTACACTATCGAGTGGTGGTGCACGTGATCCTGCTATGAGTTCTGGTAATTTAGTTATACCTAATATTAAGATGAGTTTTTTAAATAGGATGTCTGACTATCTAGCTGATGCTAAAACGTTAGGGTATGAGTGGATGGACCTTATTAGAAGAGGATCTAGAGAGAACGTCATTAATAGAGTCACCAGAATTAGGGAGCTTAGAGAAATTCGAAAGGCTAGACGCAATCTTAGACGATATGTGAGGAGGTCACAATTAAGTCAGGAGGCCTCAGACAAAGAGTACGAGAGAATCACTAGTCTTATTGCTAAGATGAAACGTCCTACTGTTGTACAAAGGAGAGTTGCTCTTAAAGGGTACACCAAATCGTATAGCGTTGAGGTGGTACAATAAGGACCCACTAAAACAGTTAGTCAAGACTAGAGGAGTAGTGAGCTCGACTTTACAGAAAGAGTTAGAGAGACTGAAAGGTTTAAAGTTTTCCGAGATATTGAAAGTGACTCTAGAGAAACAAATTGGTGACGGAGAGTCTGTGTTTAAGACAGCCTTCTTCCATAGCGTAATCAAAACAGTGGTTAGTATTGTTGATGTTAGTGGGACTACAAAGCAAGCTAGTGAGGAGATAGTAAATCGTATTGCTGTGTGGTTGTCAGAAGGGTCTGGGTGGGTTGTGGATAATATTGATGATCACTTTATTAATGTGGTGGTGTATGAGCCTCTTAGAGGATCGAGTTGTGTTGAGTTACCACTAGAGTTGAGGAATGCGTCGAAAGGTTTAGTCAACATAAGGAACAACGATGACAAGTGTTTTATGTGGTGCCATGTGTTGCATAAGTGTCCTGTAGGAAAGGATCCACAGAGAGTGTCGAAGCATAAGAAGAACGTAGGTTCTGTCAATTATGAGGGAGTGAGATTTCCAGTGAACACAAAACAGTACAACAAGATAGAGAGGCAGAACGGTATTAGTATCAGCGTGTTTGGATATGAGAATAGACAACCATTTCCTATCTACGTTTCTGAGGAGAAGTACAAGGATCATATGGACCTGCTGCTAATAACGAATGGTGTTAAACGACACTATGTGTACATCAAAGACTTTAATAAGTTTATGTTCAACCAATCTAAATACGAGCACAAGAAGAATTTCTGTAGGTACTGTCTTCAATGTTTTACTACCAGTGAGATTCTAGAGAAACATAAGGAGGTTTGTGTGGTAGTGAATGGCAAGCAAGCGATCAAGATGCCAGATGAAGGAGACAACACTCTTGAGTACAAAAATTACCACAAACAATTAGAAGTGCCATTCGTAATATACGCAGACTTTGAGGCTATCACAGAGAAGGTCGACAACGTGACACCACTTACAGGATCGTACACTAGCGAGTACCAAAAACACACGGACTGTGGGTATGGGTACAAAGTAGTGTGCTGTTATGATGATAAATATAGTAAACCAGTAGAGATGTTTCGAGGTAAGAACGCGGTTAGGAAGTTCATGAAAAAGATGTTAGAGGAGGTTAAATACTGCAAGAAAGTTAGAAAGGAGAATTTTAATGAGGACATGGTGTTGACCAGAGCTGATAAGGTTAACTTCAAGGAAGCGACTAAATGTCACATTTGTGATGGGAAATATAAAAGTGGAGACGTGAGAGTTAGAGATCATTGTCATATCACTGGTAAATATAGAGGTTCAGCACATCAGTTATGTAATAGGAACTATAGACTGACTGATAAGATACCTGTCATATTTCACAATCTAAGAGGATACGATAGTCACTTCATAATGCAAGAGATAGGTAAGCTAGGTCAGAAAATCAACGTCATACCAAATAATATGGAGAAATATATGGCATTCATGTTAGGTAAACATCTAGTGTTTTTAGATAGTTTCCAATTCATGAGCTCTAGTCTAGTCAACCTAGTAAACAACCTACCAAAAGATTGTCTTAAGTACACGTCCGAAGTATTTCAAGGTAAGGAGTTAGAGTTGATGTCACGAAAAGGTGTGTACCCATATGACCATATGGATAGTTTCGATAAGTTTAACGAACTTGAGTTGCCATCAAAGGAGAGTTTTTACAGCATCCTAAACGACGAGCATGTGTCAGATACAGACTACGAGCACGCTCAAGAAGTGTGGGAGACGATGGGTGTGGAGAATATGGGTGAGTACCACGACCTATACTTGAAGTCTGACGTATTACTATTGGCTGACGTATTCGAGAACTTTAGAAGAACGTGTAAACAGTACTACCAATTAGATCCTTGTCATTACTTCACATCACCTGGACTATCGTGGGACGCTGCTCTAAAGATGACAGGAGTGAAACTAGAGTTGATGACTAACATTGATATGTTTCAGTTTATCGAGAAAGGAATGCGGGGTGGTGTCTCCTGTATAACACATAGACACGGAGAAGCTAATAACAAATACATGAAGGGGTATGATAGTAGTAAACCATCGAAACACATCGTATACCTAGATGCGAATAACCTTTATGGTTGGGCTATGTGTCAGTATCTACCGACTGGTGGATTTGAGTGGGTCGAGGGTTTTGACATCAACAATCTAGACAAATATAATAACAACTCAGACAAGGGGTTGATACTCGAGGTTGATTTAGAGTACCCAGAGGAGTTGCACGATCTTCACAACGACTACCCTTTAGCCCCTGAGAGGATGAAAGTAAGTAGTGATATGTTGTCAAACTATTGTAAGACGATCCAAAACAAGTTTAGAATATCTGTAGGAGAGGTTGCAAAACTTATACCTAACCTAAACGGTAAGAGTAAGTACGTCGTTCACTATAGAAACCTACAATTATACAAGAGTTTGGGAATGAAGGTTAAGAAGATACATAGAGTACTTCAATTCAATCAGTCACCATGGCTCAAACAATATATCGACTTTAATACGGACAAGAGAACCCAAGCAAAGAACGACTTTGAGAAAGACTTTTTCAAGCTTATGAATAATAGTGTGTTTGGAAAGACTATGGAGAATCTACGAAAGCGTGTGAATGTGGAGTTAGTAACAGACGAGGAAAAACTGAAGAAACTAACGTCAAAACCAACCTTTGTAAGCAGTAAAATATTTGACAATAACTTGGTAGCAGTTCACAAGATCAAAGAGACACTAACTGTAAATAGACCAGCATATGTAGGTATGTGTATTCTAGACCTATCGAAGACGTTGATGTACGACTTCCACTACAATAACATAAAAAAGGAGTATGGCAACAAAGCCAAACTACTATTCACAGACACGGATAGTCTAATGTATGAGATTGAGACGGAGGACGTGTACAAAGACATGCACGCTAACAAAGAAATGTTCGACTTTAGTGGATATGATAAGTCATCTCCCTACTTCAACCTAACTAACAAGAAGGTTATTGGTAAAATGAAGGATGAGACATTAGGAGTCCCCATCGTTGAGTTCGTTGGTTTAAGGTCAAAAATGTATAGCTATGTAAAAGAGGACGGAAAAGGTGGTAAGACTGCTAAAGGTATCAAGAAGAGTACCATTAGAAACAACATAAGACATGACAACTATAAAAGTGTCCTAACAAATGGTGAGCAAATGTCTCACATAATTAAAACTATTCGCAGCAAGAGCCACCAACTAGGAAGCTACGAAATAAATAAGATATCCTTAAGCTGCTTTGACGACAAACGACATATACTACCAGACGGCGTGTCTAGCTATGCGTATGGACATTACAAAATAGTCTAAAATTAGATGCTCAAATTTCTCAAATGCTTTTTGGTCTTTAGGTGTCTATATTTAGAGGTCACATGGTATGGCCTATTATCGCATGTCTCACACACCCATTTATGAGTGTTCATCCACTCTCTAGTTTGCGCTCTGACTGCTCTTAAAGCTTCTTCTTTTGTTTTGTAAATTCTTGGTCTTGCCATTATATATTACTAAATGTTTTATTTATCCACTCGTTGTAGTATGGATCTCCTCTCCTGTCCCAACCTATATCCTTGTATACTACACTATACAGGTTATACTCGAATCGCGCCTTGACCTTACCAGGTTTGAGGTCGTTAAAACTACCTCTCAACTCTATACCTCTTCTAGAGCATATTCTTATGACATAGAAAATATATTTCGATATATTCTTGACAATCAGTTTGTTTCTTTTAAGAGACCATATTATCTTTATAAAATCACTGACCACTATTGGTATGTCACTCTCATTAACTAGTCTTTTACTAGTCAACATTCTCTCTAACCATTTACTGTAACTATGAGCCGATTTCTTATACATCCAAATATTAGGTACAAAGTTTCTCACGCGTCCGTAGGTAGTCTCTCCACACTTGTTACAACTAAATACACCATCTTCGATTTGGGTTCTGTGGTTACTACACTCATAACAGTATGTGGTGTCGTACCACTTTTTTGGTGTTGCGTTCTTACTTCCGTTCTTGATCTCGTCCAATGTGTACCCTAATGTAGTACCACTCCACTTTTTTGATGTCTCAATCTCATCCAATGTATACCCAGCATAGAACATTCTCATTGTACGTTCGTCAACCATCTAAGTTACTATACTATATATATCTTTAGACTATAGTGTGGTAACTTTGTGGTTGTCGGTTAGTGTCTCCCACTCACACTTTATTGTTGTGACCTGTTTTAGAGCGTCTGACAGTGATTGTTCCAACTCTTCTATCTGACGAGTTTGGTAAAAGAGTGCCTCTGTCAAGTTACGCTTTTTGTTAAATTCCATAGCCATCTCCTTCAAAGTTTTAGTGCTCATTATAATACTCTATATATTAAGTAACCTAAAGGTAGTCCAACAACTCCAACGAATACCATTTGATACTCTTTCATCTCGTCTGAAGGTTTGTAATAGTCTGACAACTCAGGCTCTTTACTAAATGTCTTCCCATCATACTGTATCGTCAGTACTTGTCTTAGTTGATCCAGAGCGTGGTTTGTGTCGTTTATGTCTGCGTTAGCATCTGACAGTTGTTGTCTTAGCTCCTGAATTTTATCTCTATGACGAATCTCATTCTCGTAGAACTTTTCTTTCGCTCTTGCAAGATTCTCCAATGCTTTGTTGTGTCTCTTTATCTCTGTCTCGTAGCCGGTGTGGTTTAGCTTGCTGAATATAAATCCAGCTCCTGCGAATGCTATAGCGTTGAACAAACCACCCGCTATCACACTAGCCATTATATATTACGTTATATTATTTTGAGAATGGATCTACAGGTAAGTATTTCTTACTCTGTGCCCACTTGACAAGTAGCGTTGAGACACCTACAGCAGTCGCTAGCTTGAGGGTGCCCTTCACTGATTCAGGGGTGCCTAACGGTTCTTTTAGTACTTTCTTTGACGCCATTGATACGGCTACAGCTCCAGCAGTCACGATGGCTGCGTCGTATAGCTCGTTCATCAGTTCTTTTTGTCTATTGACGTCATATATTATACGACATGTTTTAATCGAGGCTGTCGAGTTTATGTGATGGTTTTATAACGACGTTCTTAGACTCTTCGGTCACTACTTGTTTGTCTTGCCTCATCGTGTAATACAGTGAACCAGCGGCTATAACCACTCCTATAGTACCTATGATGTATCCGTAGTTAAAACTATCGTCCTCACTTACCACTCTCTCTCTCATCTTCCTCTCTTTTGCAGCTTTAGATATAGCAGCCAAGCGTTTGCCTGCCTCTACTCTCTTAGGGTCTTTGGTCCTCGTTGTCGACGTTATAATACAGTAGGTACGGACTCACTGTCAGTCATCTATATTATACGTGATATCTCGTCACAGATCATCTCACAGTCATCTCACAGATTATCTAATAGATCATCTAACAGGTCGTCTCACAGATTAGACAGTGTGGTTTCACTCTTAAATCTCCTATTACAGTACTCACACAGAACTCTGGAGTCTCTCATATACGTCTCTATGAAATGTATTATCTCATGTTGGTCTGAGGATAGTAATGTGTTGTACCCTTGTGATCTTAGTCTCCTTAATACCCTCAACTGGTTATTCCTAATAACCCCATTACCTTTCGGTGTTTTGAACTCTATAGCAAAACCATTGTGTCTCTTGTGTAGTTGTGGAACTATCAAATCTGGTTGCCCACCACTGTAACCTTTCTTCCATCCATCTATTCTTTTAGTAGATGTGTCTTGGTACTCGCCCAACCCTGGGATGACTATTGTTGGATGGTACTCTCTAATATATTTCACAATGTCATAATGCAAGTCTGTCTCGTTCGTTATTGATAACTGGTTGCATTGTGTGTAAACACCTGTTTTTCTTATAGATGGTAGAACTTCTGTGAATACCCACTCTTGAAACCTCTTGGCTGACTCTAGTTTTGATGAGAATATCAGAGCATATACTCCTGGTTCTGATATATAGACTGTACTTGGGTGTATATTTTTAAACCCCGTTGAAACGACGGGGTTTAAAAAACAATAATTTATCTTGTATTTGTCGTCTACGTGTTTTCTAATAGATTGATTAGTGTCAGTGTAACCTAGCGTTGCAGCTACCGATTGTCCGCAGAACCATATATTGTCTCCTTCCTTGATAGTCGTGACTGACATGTTCTCAAAACTAAATACTTTGGTTAGACTCATCACCATATACTATACCACATGTTTTATTTTAAGGTTCAAAGTAGCAGTTCTCTTAAGAAAGTAACCGCTTAGCACAAACACATGATCTGACCAACACCCCATTTTGGGGGTGTTGGTCAAAACGAGCTCCTAATTGGTGGTACTTCTGTAATCACCTACTCTTGGAACTTGTCGACTGACACACCACTGGTTCTTACGTGTAGACCTGTGTTTAAAGGGGGGCGTGATTCGACGCCCTTTGTGTCTCATATACTTTATTGTACTTTTTCACCATTCCGTTAATTGGTGGGCATAAGTCAGTCACAATATCGTCCAACACTTTAACGTCTGAGACAAACGTTGACTCGTTGTAAGGAAGACCTCTAAGATACGATCTTAGTTGTGTTAGTATCTTTTTGTAGCTAGTGTGCGCGAACTTACAATGCTCCACTCTACTCGTCAGATTGGATTTAGCCAAGTATCCTTGGATGATCACACCAGGACCACTAATACAAGCAATGATTAGAGGGTTAGCGGTTACCGATCCAGCTACAATCCCTACTGTCGTTAACCCTATGCTAGCCATGTTTAACGATAGTTTAATTTTCTTCAACCTTTTGTGTTTCCATTTGTAACAGGCTTCTAGTTTGTGGTAGTACGCGTACAAGCGTTTGAGCTCTAGCGCCTCTTCCTCTGACATATCCTTTGATATGTGATTGAAACCAACAACTGACTTCTTCCTCATTAACTTACCTTGTATTTACTCATCATGTCTTTACCAACTAGTATTATATCTCGGTTTGTCATATAACCAGAGATGATTCTCATACCGTAAAACTCTATCAAAGATGGGTATTTGTAGGGTGCGAGTGGCAATTTTGGCCGATGTGTTCCAAAGATAGATCCATAAGGAGATCCTATCTCTTTGTAGTTAGCTGTGAAGTCTGAGTCTGTTGATCTTATGTTGTTGACCCTAACATGGGAGTTATCCATCTGCCAATGTATTGATATCATATGTGTCTCAGCGGTGTCGATGTTATTTGGGATTGTGCATGTGTACCCCTTTACTGGATCGCCACCACCATACGATAATTTGTCAGTTTTACCTCCTTTATACCCTATGTATTTGTCATGCGATCCATCGTCGTTTGACACAATCGTCTCCCAATCTGTCGTGGATACCCTCTTGGCTAACCTCACTACCACAAAAACGGATATATCACAGTATTGCATACGTGGACAGTTAAAGTGTATCCCAACTTCAAGTGGAAAAGATGAGGATAGTATAGGGGACAGGAATCTGCGACTATGGTTAATACCAATAATAGGACCATATGTTGAATCATTTTGTACTAACATGTCTCCAATGGCTTTCACTTTGTTTGTCCTACTGTGGAGTACCACACTTGCGGCGTATCTTGTGGTGTCAAAATCAAATAGGACGTTATAGGACTGTGTTTTAAAGTATTGTGGTAAATATACGAACTCTAATACTTTTTTACTGATAGCGTCCAAGTCATCGATTGGATCTGCTACGTTTTTGAGTGTTGAGAGCGCCATATCTATATCTCCAGACATCTTCCCACCACTCACGCTTAATTTAGGACCATCGTCTAGATGTTTCTCCACTCTTATTAATATTTTGTCTATCTCGTAGTCTCTATCTTCAAATCCATAATTTAGACTCATTATACTATAACATATATCTACTCACTAAATAACCAGACACAGCCGAGACCCCTAGAATTAGCCCCAACTCTGTCGTGTTGTCATCTGGTGTCACCTTTGGTGTCTCTAGACGGTGTGTCACCTCTGGTGTCTCCAGATGGTGTGTCACCTTTGGTTTATCAAGTGTCTCCAGATGCTCTCCACCTTCTTGGTGAACTTTCTTAGCCTTCGTCGTTGACGTGTAGTTTAACCCACTATTTACTCCAAACTTCATACTCTGTGTGGCAGTCTTCAATAGGTTGTTGTACCCAGCGATTTTGTTCTTGAGGATTACCACGTTACTTGGCATTAACCACGTAGACGGTGATAGCGCAAGATTTTGGACAACGTTAGTGTCTGTAATCGACTTGTTCATGTTGAGAATCCACGTTGACACATCATAGTTAATAACACTATCCTCCACCAGCTTTCGAAACTCTTGTTGAGTCTCTAGACTACCTGCGGAACCACCAACGATTGACACACGTGTTCTCGCTTGTGCACCAAGTGTGGAGTAAACAAAGGCTTCTATAGATTGATTTAGGTATTGTCGCCCAATGTTGGTAAAACCATTCGACACCAGAGGAACGTATCGTTTGTAGTCGTTCTTAACGTCGTTAATCGTGAAGACTCTCTCCTCACCTGTTGTACCATCAGCAAGGACTTTACCCTGGTAGTAATGTTTTCTAGGAATCTTGTCTGTCTTACCATACAATTCTCCAGCATCAAACTCTCTACTTATCGATCTCATGCTCTCACCACCTTCCATCCTTCTGAGAAGTCTTCTAACAGTAAAGTACAGATGAAACCTCATTACACTTGTGATAACAGGGTGAACTTCTTGCGAGGGTGACAAGTGTTGTAACGACACTCCACAACAGAAACTTGCACAATATGTTGCAAACACGACCCTATAGTAGCTCTCATTATCGTCCCACTTTGACTTTGTCTTTGACGTGGTGATTTGTAATATTGGTAGCTTTGAGAGAAAGTAGCTCTTTTGATTAACGAAGACTCTAAAGTTATTCACTGGGTAGTTCAACACGTTTTCCGTTGGATAGCCATCCCAAAGTCCCCAGTGGTTCTTGCGACCTTTCGGTAATGGTTGGATAGTTCCACCAGATAGCCATATTTCTGGAAACTTGTCGTTGTGACCTTTTGGAGACTTGTTGTTGTGTAGCCAAATCCACATACTCTTGTCGTTTTTGAAGGTATCACTAGTTATGTTCGTGCTTATGATGTCGTTGTTTCTAAAATATATGTCAACGCCATTAACCTCACCATCTTGTGAGACAGTTGGATCGAACTCAAACTTGCTCAAAGTGATGTGAGGGTACTTTTTCACTAGGTTCAGCTTAGCCACGCGTACGGCGTTAGCTATCTCTTTTTGGTTAGCTATCATTGGTTTATTTATCGTTAGATACTTAGTATACTCCGGGTTACTCTTAAACCTACTTGAGTCTACCGAAACGTCACCATATTAGTTTTCGTCACGAAGAATATATGTATATGCATATTGTCGTCAACGTCAAGAAAAAACCTATTCTTGTCAGCATAAGGATACTTTCTTTTGAACGCAACCATCATAACATACCGTACGTTATATGAGAGTGGTAGTATTGATTAGTGATTCAACGAAAACTGTAGACCTACAAGAGTCAATTTTAGTGACAAACTCAGACCCTTACGTATTGGTGAAGAAGGCAACCATCTTTTGGGACTACGTTAACGTAACCACAGCTAACAACAAGATAACTTATAACAGTAATAATCACGCCTTTAACACTGGGTATCACACCTTTAAAATGATCGCTGACGACTTGAAAGAGTTAGGAGACATCAAGCTAGTAGCTAACAGATATGACTCGACGTGTACGATAACAACTGATCAACAAATAGAACTGTTTAAATTTGGACAACTTTTGGGATTTGACGAAAACACTACAATAGCCACCACAAAAACCAGTCCCAACGTTGTGAACGTTAACAGAGGACTGAAATACATACAAGTAACATCTAATATTGTTGACAGATCTAAGAACATAGTTAACAGTAACAGAAGCGATTGTATCGCAGTACTGCCAATAACTAGCACACAGACATTAAAGGGTTCTGTACAACATTTCTTTGGTGTTGGGTCGAAAATCCTAATAAACAAAGGAGTCATCAACCAACTAGAGTTCAAGATAACAGATCAGGACGATAATAGTGTCAACGTTGGTGAAGTATTGTAAGAGGTATTTACTACAACCCATCGACTGGTTACCAATCTGCTGAAAGATTGTACCAAAAGGCACAAGAAGATGGACTAAGTGTTAGTAGGGCAAAGATAAAGGACTGGTTAAAATCCCAAGACACGTACACCAGGTACAAACCGATTGTTAGGAGACATAAGTTTAGACAAACGTTTGTTGACTATCTGGGTGAGCAGATACAGATGGACTTGGTCGATATGGGTAAGTACAAGCACAAGAACAACGGGTACTACTGGATACTAACAGCCACTGAGATCCTTAGTAGGTATGCTTTCGCAATACCCGTCTATAGGAAAGATACGAAAAACATGACTAAGGCTGTCACAGAGTTACTAGAGAAGGCTAGGGTTAGATTTGGTGAGTATCCCAAGTTGGCTCAGTTTGACGATGGTAAAGAATTCTATAACGTTGGTGTGAAGGATCTATTGGAGAAACACGATGTGAAATACTTTAGCACGAACTCTGACAAAAAGGCAGCAGTCGTGGAACGGTTTAATAGAACACTTAAGACGTCTATGTGGAAATACTTCTATAGTAAAGGAACGTATAAATGGATTGACATTTTGGATCAGCTCGTTGAGAATTACAACAATACTAAACATAGTACTATACTTATGAAACCTAAAGATGTTAGAAAGAAAAACGAAAACGAAGTATGGACGACGTTGTTTGGACACCATTTCGGTGACTACCCACTACCAAAGTTTAAAGTAGGTGAGACTGTCAGGATATCAAAGTACAAAAGCATATTCGCAAAAGGGTATGAGGCTAACTTCACTGAGGAGCTATTCAAAGTGTCAAAGGTTATGCGTGGTGACCCTACCGTGTACGAGATAGAGGACCATGAGGGGGAACCTATTGTTGGTAAGTTTTATGAGGAAGAGCTGTCAGCTGTTGATAAAAAAGACGATGTATATAAAGTTGAGAAGATACTAAAGAGAAAGAAGGTGGGAGGTAAAAAGATGGCTTTGGTTAAGTGGCTCGGTTATGATAGTAAACACAACTCATGGATACCAGAAAGCGATATTCAAAACATCGAGTAGTATATAAATGGCTGAAGGAGGATTTGATGAAATCGAAATGCAAGACTGTAACAAGTTTAAGGAGTATACGGACAAGGAGTTAGAAAAAGAGTTCGACCTACTCAACTCTATTGATCTCACAGAATACGAGACACAAGAATATAGTGGCATACGTGACAGAATCACCAGGGTGGAACGAGAGATAGAGACTAGAGTCATAGAACGCAGAGTACAAAACAGACTCAGACATATGGAGACATCGTTCGTAGGCGAAAAAGATGGGAAAACAGTGTCAATCTCTAGTGAGGATACCACACACGACGGTGTCCCAAACCCAAAGTACGATAAAAGGTCATACAATGCGTCAGTAACAAGAGATAGAAAGCAGTTTCTATTGGACCATCTTGGTGTTAATATTAACGTTGGGGATGGAGAGGCCTCGAGTGATATAATATATATATAATAAAAACAGAGTCGAACAAAGAGTGGAGCAACTCGTAGAAACGTCGCAAGGTATCTTCGTTAGTGAACAAGAGATTAGGGAGTTCGCTGGCTCTCTCAACCCAAAAGGATCAACTGATGTTAAGATAGAGTCGCTAGATGCACTAGGCAACCAATATAGACTCATGTCTATCGTCGAGTTAGACCCTCTAAAAGAACAATTCTATAAGAGTGTTAGTGAGACAGCTTACTTGAAGGCAGATAGCATCCGTATCGAAAACAACATGAGACCAGAACACAACGAGGCAATAGGTGTACTAAAAGACGAGGTTGAGGGTAACGATCTAAATAGACTCGAGAGGTTCAAAAAATGGGCAAGGGAAAACTTAGTTGGAATAAGTGCTATATCAATCTCTATAGCTGGGATAATAACTACCATAGTAATATCCGCTAGGAGTGTCATCGTCAAAGGTGGTCAAGCACTTGGAAAATTAGGAAAAGCAATAGCTAACCTAGCCACAAAGGCTGGTCCTCTACTAGCTGGACTGCTAAACATGGTGGCGACTGTACTAAAGTGGGGAGCTGCAGGCGTATCTTGGTTAGCGTCTAATTTGTGGATCCTAGCGATAGCACTAGCTTGGTTCGTCTACGATCAGTACAAACAGAGGAAATAAAACATGTGTTATAATATATAGTATGAATACTAATGAAAAAGAGTTGCTTCCTGCATGGATATAGACGTCGTGAAATATCTGCTATCAAAGGCACAAGAACCCGTCATGTTGTAACGCTAAACCCCAACAAAGCCAATCCAGGGGAGGAGTTATACATCGACATCCCGAAAACGAAGGGTAACACTTGTTTGGTACCCTCCAGTCTCCATCTTTTGTTCGACTTTAAAAGTTCGAACGCTAAATCATGGTTTCTTAACAACCTTTCGAGACTACTACTTGAGAGACTGGTGATAAAATTAGCGGGTGAGTCCGTGTACGACAATAGTGGTGAAAGCGTCATCGGTACGTACAAAGACCTCTGGAAATCTAACAGTGAGGGAGACCAGATGGTTGAATACGGTATAGCAAACGAGAACCTTCGAAAGTTAATCTCAAAGGATGACAGTGGCGCGGCCAGTGGAGACACACAAAAAGTTAGCGATGGTCTGATGTTCTCTATTAATGACACCAAACAAAAGGTTCAAATCGACAAGATTCTAGAAGATCATGGTCTATACGCACCATACAACATGAACAACAATTTCAGGTATATAATCACACTCCCTAAAGCGTCTGATATTATGGTGGCTCAATCTGGATCAGCTGTGGCTGGCTATACGTTAGAGAACCTTGAGTTGGAGTACGAAACTATCGAGAGTCAAGAGATTGCTGATGAAGTATCATCTCTATACGCATCAGGTAGATCTCTGTCATATGAACACATCACACTAATGAAGACTGTGGAGTGGGATAAAGGAATCACACTCGTGAATGAGAATATTAATCTGCCGAGAAAATCGATGAAATCTGTCGTTTTACTCTTCACAAACAAAACAAGAACTGATAGTGAAGAGTTCGTCTATCCAAACATAGAGTCAGTCAAACTCACCATAGAAGGCGTGCCAAATATGGTATACAGTCAAGGAATACCAAAGTCAAGACTATGGGTAGAAGCGAAACGACTATTCGGACGAAAACTAGACTATGACCAGCACATGACTGTCCAAAAGTTTTACAAAGACGGTTTCGCTTTGGTTGTTGACCTTAGATCTATCGAAGATAACGCGAAAGTCGCCACTGGAAAAAAGATCGTGAATACTCAGTCAGGAATACTGATGGAAATCATCAAAAAAGTCACAACAGCGAACGTCATGTGTAGAATATTCGTACTCTCCGACGGACTCGTAAACCTTATCAACAACGATCTACAATCAATCCAATACTAAAACATATAGTATTCTATATGAAAACGCCTTTTAACATGTTGATTGTTGGTATGACAGCTTGTGGTAAAACACACTACCTACTAGATATGTTAGAGAAAGAGTATATGAATCACTTTGAATATATCATTCTTATATGTCCAACATTTGAATGGAATAAAACGTACACAGAATGGAAATACTTGAGAGACCCAAACTTTATCGCTATTCAGTGTGAGCAAGATAAGGTCGACGTATTTCTTAAATATGTGACTGACATTTATAAAGGCACTAACTCATTGTTAGTATTAGACGATTGCGCTAGTGGGCAGGACGTTAAAAACAGAACAAGTGAACTAGTTAAACTAGCCTTTAGCGCTAGACACTACAACCTATCCACAATAGTCATAACACAACAACTAACCTCAGTTAGTAAACCATATCGTGAGAACATCTCAAAGTTAGTGACATTCTACAACCCTAACAGAAACGATATGAAAACTATTGCAGACGATTATCTTAACGGAGTTAACAAAGCGGAAATTGAGAAAATAATAAAACAGTTGAAAGACAATGAATACGCAAGATTGGAGATACTTCTAAGACATCCATACTCATACGAACTAGTTATTCCGCGAAAACAAAACATATCGTATAGTATAGGACATGCCAAAACGCAAGACAAAAAATCTTGAGACAATTGATGAACTCATCGAAGACATACAAGAAGCAGAACAGGAAGTGATCGATGAACCACAAATCGATACACCACAAGTTGACGACACTCCGCAAACTGACGTAGACAAGAAACGAAACAAACTAAGAAGACTCTCAGAGGACGGTGAGATAGATCAATCCGTCGCTTATCTTAAAAAGGCCTCAGCTAAAGTTATCAATAAGATCTATGAAGAGTGGGAGGTAAAAAGAATGGAGAAAGCGAACGTGTTCCTCTGCGATCTTTTAATAAGCAAGTTCGCCCACGCGTTAGGAGGGTTCAACGCTATTGAGTCACCTGAAAAGCTTGAAAATGAGTTGATTACTGACCAGTTATTAAAAAGAGATGTAGAGAAGTTTATATCACACATATCCCCCTACCTCCCTTGTTTAGGGTTGTTATCAGGTGGACTGACAATTAGTAAACACGTATTTAGCCACATGGCTAGAGGGGAAATCCCCGAGGGGGAACCCCCAAACGAAGAAAACTAATTACAACATAAGCGGAAGCGAGTTGAAGTGAGACATTATATATCCAACGCATGGGACCTAAAAACCACGACAGCAAAGAACATGGGGTACCAACACACTTTTCCAAATCGCGTAGATTCCTAATGGATCCGACTTTTGGAAAACCGTCCTTGTATTGCCGTGTTCTACACTACTCTCCAAGGCTCTAGCGATCACGAACAGCAATGATCGCTAGAGCTTTGGAGAGCAGTTTAGAACGTGGTGAATCAGTGGAGGAAAAGATAACAAGACTCAACAAAGAGTTGTCGTGGATCTACCAGATTAGAGAGCTCAAACGACAACTCTTCACTAAGAGTAGTGTAGAACGTGAGGAACTTGACAAGAGGTTTAAACATACTGCATTGGGAAAAAGGATGACCAGTCGTAAAAGAGAGTTGCGGCTTCTCAGTCCTACTAGCTGAGACATGTCTCATAGGCTCCAAACTGTGCTGCACGTCACCTGTTAGTAGTCTCGAAACTAGCGGTAACAGCGAACTTTTTCCATTTGAATGTCTCAACTTCTCTGGAGAACGCAGCACTTTTTCCGTTTTTAGGTTCCACATATTTGCTCGAAAATTATATGTGGAATCCAAAAACGGAAAAAGTGCTGCGTTCATCAGAGAAAAAAGTTGAGACATGAAAAATGGAAAAAGTGCGCTGGTAAGCATTCTGATATTGATTTTAATATAACACACTGTTATTGACAATCAATGTATGGAACAGAAAGCCTAAATAACTACACCCTGTACTGTTTAGATAGTAATATAATATAATATATACTTGTCTAGTAATAATCTTAGATTAGTGACGTGCGTTCGGCCTGTGTTAATAAGAAAAAATTGAGTTGACCAAAAGGTAAATATTCCAAGCATAGAAATAAATTTGAGACCGCGATTTCACTCGTTCACAATTTCCAAATTCGCTAAAGTCGATCATTAGCCGCACAATGAACAGTAATGCCACATACACACGAGTTCTTTTTACTAAGCGTATTTGTGGGTGCTGTCTTTGGGTGTAATAAAGTACTTCAAAAGTTTAACACATAACTCAACAATAAATTTTAATAACTCGACGTTTTTTGTAAATTTTAACTATGATATTAACCACCAAACTCAACAAATCTTTACCCCAATTTAAGTCTTTAACTATGAACTAACTAATAAAGTTCAAGCAATGTTAACCCAAATGTAAGTTTTAAAATATCAACTAACTAATAAAATTCAACAATGTTTTAACCCCAATTCAAGTCTTTAACTCTGAAATAATTAACAAAGTTCAACGAAACCAATCTTTACCCCAATTTAAGTCTTTAAATATGAACTAACTAATAAAGTTCAACAATGTTTTGCCCCAGCTTTAAGTCTTTAACTATGGTATTAACGAACAAAGTTAAGCAATGTTTTGACAAGTTAGGGAGTCATACGCGAACGTAACGGATGTTTGATAATGCCCCGTTCCCACTGTCGTGCGATCCGTTCCGAACACCACGATTGGCCATTCGTAGCTGATCGTGGAATTTTCGTTTCCTTTTCTGAAATTTCACGTGTGGATGCGAGTTGATGCGAGTCGATACGTTCTGGTACGATTTGGTGCGCTTGGATGCGATATAGGCACGATTGGTCACTTTCAGATGACACGATCTGTCACGATCTGGTTCAGATACGATCAGATACGTTCCGATAGGATTGTCTCGATTGAGTCCACGATTGTGTCCCGATCTGACACGATCATCACGATCGGGGTCCCCGAATTTGGACGATCTGATACCTGTAGATACGTTCGGATACGTTCCGATACGATCATCACGCACCGCTGCGCTCTTTTGCGATCGGATACGATTGTGGTGGCGAAGTCTTTCACGATCGGGATGGAGAGTGATCACGATTTGAGCCACGATTGAACCCCGACGGGTACATATACAGCCCGACTGACCATGGACTTCATTGTTTCTTGAACTTCTACAGAGTGAAGACTACAACCCACAATCATTGATGATGGCAGGAGTTGAGGATGATGACAACGTGACATTTGCAGTATTACTGTATGCTTACATTATCGCCAGAGAGGAAGAAGACGAGTAGCTGCCACAGCAGCCACAACCCCAAGCACAAAGGGCCAGGAGAGCTGCAGTCAGGCAGTTCTGGGTGCGACCATAGCTCACAGAGGAGAGGAGACAACAGCTTGACCAGTTCTCCAGCCTCCTAGACACCCAATTGAGGCTGGAGGATCCAGTAGCGTTCCACAACTACACAAGGTTAACACCACAACTCTTCGATGAAGTCTTGCAGAGGGTGGCCCCAGCTATTGAGAGGGAACTCACCAGTTTCAGGCAACCCCTCTCACCTGGACTGAAACTGGCAGTGACACTGAGGCACCTTGCCACTGGAGACAACTATCGGTCCCTTGCGTATGCCTTCAGGTGTGGAGTGTCCAGCATCTCAGAGATGGTTCCAGAAGTGTGCCAGGCAATTGTGCAAGCGTACAAAGATGAGGTGTTCAGGCTACCTGTGACCCCTGAAGCCTGGGCAGCCCTAGCTAACCAGTTTGAGCAGAGATAGAACATCCCCCACGCCATTGGGGCCCTGGATGGCAAACACATTTCTATCAAGAAGCCAATCCACACTGGCAGCCTCTACTACAATTACAATTACAAGGGCTTCTTTTCGATACCATGCACTCCTGGCTCTGGTGGATGCAGATTACAAATTTGTGTGGATCGAGCTTGGCGGAAAAGGTCACATGTCAGATGCTCAGATATTTGGCGACTCTGAGCTGTTCAACGGCCTGGAAGAGGAAGCCCTAGGACTCCCCCCACCCTGCCCTCTAACTGCAAGCCCTGATGACCACCAGGACATGCCCTTTTTCATCCAGGGGGATGACGCCTTCGCACTCAAGAACTACCTCATGAAGCCCTACAGCAGAAGAGGGATGTCCAGGGAGGAGAGGATCTTCAACTACAGACTCACAAGGGGGAGGAGAGTGGTGGAAAATGCCTTTGGGATCCCGGCCAACAGATTCAGGTGTCTTCTCAGGACTCTAGAGCAGAAGCCCAACACTGTGAAGGATATGGTGGAGGCGGCAGTGGTTGTGCACAACCTACTGAGGCAGAGGCATCCACGCATTGCAGCACAAGAGGTGGACCACGAGGATGAAAACGGCAATGTCATCCCAGGGGCATGGAGGGACCAAGTGGACTGGCCAGATGTGGATCAACCTCATGCACCTCGCAACTCAGCTACTAGGGGACTTCTGCAACAAGGATTCTCTAATGGTCATCCGGGGGGTGTGCCTGTGTCTGGGGCAGGTCTGGGTCATCATCACCCTCAGTAAGTGGATCAAATGTGTTGAGCTGGGAGGTAAGGTTGAAACTGCAGGCAGCTGCTGCACTCGGTCGCAGCAGGCTGACCAAGGAGTCATCTAGGGGGGAGGGCATCGCAGTGGTGGTCGTGGTGGTGGTGGTGTCCTTGGCCCCTGAGGGTCCTGGGTATGGCTCATTGGTTGGAGGTAATGGGGTGGTCATCGGGAGCGTGGGCAACTGTCGCTGGACGTAGCTGTGGTCCTGACTACCCCAGACACTAGTTTGAGGCCCCACATGGCGAGGTGGCCACTGGGAGGGGTTAGGTTGCCACAGGGGCTGCTGCAACTGATGGAACTGCTGCTGCAACTGATGGTCTTGGCTTGGTGGTGGATGCGACTTGCTATGCTCAGCTGCCCGTTGAGCCCTGTGCAGCTCCTGCATGATGTTCGCCTCAGCATCCCTCCTGATCTCCCCAGGAACGTGGACAGGGTCTCCTCCACATACTTTCCAAAGTAGGAGGTGCCAGATGCAGCCGTACTTCTGGACATGAATTGCACCAGCAGGTCTTCTGAAAGAGAGAAAGCGAGGGAACCTCTTCATAGAAATATTATTATTTCTAGTAAGTATATCTCTATGTATTTCTTCATGTGAAATAAAATAAAATTGAAATTGTTATTAGAGGAGATAATACTTACTCAGTTCTCCAGAGGTCCCCCAATCCTCACTGCCCCGTCTGCAGCCGACAGACCCTGGCTGTGAGGCTGTGTGGGTGACTGACTGCGAGGCTGATTGTGAGGCTGCTGGGAGTGGTGTAGTTGGAGCCCTGCTGGAGGTAGAGGCAACTACTGATGTTGGGCTGGTTGAGGGGGTGAGTTCAGTGCCACTGGCACTTGCTGCTGCTGCTGGAAAGGAGGCCACATTTCTGGCATCCACCGTCTCAATGTGTGGGATCAAAAAGGAGAACTTATCCCATACCCACTTCTCTGTTCTGTTCATTTCAGTAATGACATCTCCTCCTGACCCACTCTTCCTGGCTCATTTCTTCAGACGGACAATCATGGTCCTCATGCTTGAGTACCATAATTTAAGTTGAGCCGCAGTAGTGTTCGTCTTGGCAGCCTGTGCAGCCCAGATATCCTCCTTCTGGGTGACATCCTTGAACCCCGCAAGGCGTTTGCTGTAGAGGACCTCATTTGTCATGAGGAACTCAATTATTTCCTCCTTTTGCTTTTCAGTGAAGGCAGTTACTGTTTTCTTTCTCTTGGCTTTCTGGGTGGGGGTGGTATCCTCTGCCTCCTCTGCTGCCGGCTCTGGATGGACTGGTTCAGGCTCAAGGTGTTGGGCAGCCTTTCCCTTTCCCTTCTTCCCTCTGGGACCCTTGGATGGCATCTCTAAAAGGCTCCAAAAATACTAGCCAATGCAAGTTGACCAAACAAATGTGCTCTCGTCAAGTGTAGATCGCTGAATGAAGCTCAATCAATCTTGTCCGGTATATATATGGTCGCGAGAACTCGTAACAGATCGTGAGCGCACGTGAAAAATTGTTACTAATCGTATCTAGTCGCATCTACTCGTATCAAATCGTGAGTCAAGCGTGTCCGGTCGTGAGCGATGGTACCCGACAGAGCGTAACAGATCGTGACAGATCGTGGGAGATCGCAGCGCATCTCAACAGAGCGTGGTGTTTGTCTTGTCCAAGGTTGATCCCGATCACCACGATTTCGAACCACTATTAGATGCGATCTGTCGCGCTTTGTTACGATCTAATACGATCTCATGCGATGCTCACGGTTGAAAATTAATCGTGTTGATCGTAGAACATTTTTGAACCATCCAAACATGTTCTACGATCAACACGATTGCCACGATTGACCTCAAGATCTGATCAGATGTGATAGGATCACCACGATTACTCCATGATTAAGAGCACGATTTCAATCGTGGCGCGAATCGTCATAGTGGGAACGGGGCATAAAGAAGATTTTCAGTGGTGGTGGTACACACATTTAATTTGTCCGTGTGATATATACCCCACAACATGTCCCACATGGTATGATGTATTCAATCATGTATTTGAGTATTTTGTTTGACATTATGTATCCTTCAAAACTCTCTTAGATCCCCCTCAAAATGCAGGAAATGCTATTCGGTAACAATTACAACATTCTAAAATGGTGATAAATATGCCTTAAATGATGAAACAATAAAATTTATATCTAATGATTGCTAAAATAGTATGAGACAATAGTCATAAGATAACAAGGAAAATGCACAACATTTTCAATATTTGCTTAAGACGAGTCAGCGTCTTTAAATGTGTATTATATAGCTGAGAAATCGCGTGAGCTTTGAGGCTTTGTTTAAAAAGTTTCAGTGACGTATTTTCTTTTAAGCTATAATCAATATCGTTCCATATTTTTACAGCTCTAAAGGAATGTTCTCTGCCCTGATGCGGTCCGCCGGTCCTGTATAGCGCAATGTTTAATGAATTCATGGTCCGAAGAACGCTTACTGAATTTGTTATTTAAATATGCAAGGTTTATTTAAATATTTAAATGTCACGATCGTCTCTCTGTTATATACTGTAGCAGTTGCCTCACGCGGGCCAGCCAGTTAAGCTGACGTATAGCTACAACAGGCTAACAGCATGCTGCATGCAGGTCAAACTTGCTAGAGTTCATAACTACAGTATTCCACAAATCGTAGAATATCGCTCCTCGCAATGATTTTTGATATTCGGCATAAATTACATCACATAACAGCCAAACATTGAGCATTAACTGGAGATCAATCTAAATCTGATGGTTATACCCTGTATACGATGTTATAATAATTATTCCAACAAATCAAGCCATAGTAACATTTAATAGACCTTAGTGTGTATGTAAGTTTTGTATTTTATCACACCACAGATCCATGAAGCTGCAAACATAATCCATAAATTGTACTTGATATCGCAGGAACTTTCAAGTGAAAGGTAATGTAGTATAATACTGATTATTTATTAACCTCGTTTGCTCGGTCTGTACGAAGAAGTATTTGCCTGAGGTTCAGTCGTACAGACTGACCGACGAAGTTAGGAGCGAGGTTTGCGCGAAAAAAAAACAAGGAAAATACTTTCCCGAGTACAGACCGAGCGACGAAGTTAGAAGCGAGGTTTACGAGAAAAACCCGAAGGAAAATACTTTCCCGAGTACAGACGGAACAAACGAGGTTAATAAGGAATTTATTATATGGTTTTTGGTTCTTTAAATTCTTGTCGTTTTTAACGTTGTCTTGTTTTACAATGTGCCGGTTTAAATTTACATGCTTGTTTTTAACCATGACGTTAATAAAACGAATATTTGACGTTTCCATACGCCGCCCATATATGGCTTAGCCTTAGGCTTAGCATATATGTCTTGGAATAAAACGAAAATGGTGGTCGGTCATTTACAGCCGAGTTCGCTATACTTTATCAGTTTTCTTTCTATTACTGCCTATACTGTATTTGGCACTTTTTGCACCGAAACGAGATAAAACTGATTTGGGATGTTGTGAGATTCCTCTTACTGCGTTGGATGTCCTAAATACTAGAGAAATAAATGGTCGAAACCGTGGACATGCTAAATCGTATTTGTCTAGTAGAATTCCGTATTCAACTTGGAACGAGTAGCTTTCAGCTAAGATGCATCATTTTATCTGGGGACAAGATGATAAGAACGTTCGAAACAATCAAGATGCTCTTGCATGCGCGGAGTGTAAAGGCCCGTTCACACGGGCGATTTTTGCTAGGATTTGATTGCAATTTTAGCTGCGACATTTATCGCGCGCAGACTGCGATTTCAAACCGTGCGTGTGAACAGCCGGCGATTTTGCTGCGATTTGTACTTTTGAAATCGCAGCAAATCGCCGTGGTTTCGAGTTTGCTCGAATTTCGCCACGATTTTGCTGCGATTTTATGTGGAAAAGCACCAAAATACGCTAGAGCAGACCCTCCACACACAGGGAGGCTGATTTCGCGCGAAAGCATGGCGGCCGCAGAATCTGGCAAAGGCACTCCAAGAGTAAGAAGGGAATCGCAGCAAAAATCGCCCGTGTGAACGGGCCTTAAGACACTAAGGCACTTGAGGCTATTTTCGTTGAGGCTTACAGACCACCACCAAAACAGTCTGAAAAGGGAACAACTGTAGTGATAATCCTCAGGGTAACATGAAAATTTAATTTATGTAATTTCTTCCTCCAATATCCAAACCTGCGTCTCGGTGCTGATTTCCTTTCTTTTCGATCATGAATTATTAATGATTTGAGATATAAGAAAGCCGTTTTGTCCTTGTTTTCGTGTTTAGCCAATGAAATCTACGAGAAAAAATCTAAGGCGCCGTGGGTTTTACTCATTTACTAGCTTTAATGTTCAAATGATGTTAACAACTTGGCAATGTTAAAGTTAAAGTGATTTTTTGAAAACAAGTGCTGTATTAGTTTTAGCTATTAAGCCATATAAATAGCAAAGTGAAAAGCTGGTAAACTGCCAAGATTTTTAGTGACGAAATACTGACTTTTCGAGTGGAGCCCTTCATCAGAGTAAGACGAGATGAAATAAAATAAATAGGGCTTATATATATATATATATATATACATTTGTATATATGCAAAAAGGGTGTCACAAGTAGAAAGTAGCCAATCAAATGCACGGGAAATAAACAAACTAATAATTAATGAGATGCGAAAAGTTAAATCATTTGCTATTTTTACAGTACCCTGGGACCCAGGGTATTTTTACAGTCGATCAGCAAACAGACTTAGGGTATTTTTACAGTCGATCAGAAAACAGACTGATGGGGAGGGAGAAATCACAGGTCCAATTACTATCGCATATAATCTCCTTGAATATTGGACCTGTCAATTCTCCCTCAGTCTGTTTGCTGATCGACTGTAAAAATAGTTAATGATTTAACTTTTCGCATCTCATTAATTATTAGTTTGTTATCTCCCGTGCATTTGATTGGCTACTTTCTACTGTGACATCCTTTTGGCATATATATATATAAGCCCTATATATAAGCCCTATTCTGGATAGAGGATATTGATCTCGTTCTTTTTTCTGCTTGTATGGACCTCGCCTTCGGCTCGCAGAAGAACATGAAATATATGTTATTGACCGAGTGTGAGGTCCAGATAGAAGGATATTGGTCGAGTTCTGTTTTCGCTTTCTTCTATGTATTTTTTGTGCAATTTTTTGTGCAATTTTTTCAGAATTGTGTGTATTGTCTTTTATATGATTGATGTGATTGTATTGTCTTTTCAGATTCAGCGAAGTTAAACAAAATATCGTTGGTAAGATAGCGTGGAGCAGTGCTAGCTATATAGAGTTTATTACACAGTATGGTATAACACAGTATGCAAGTAGTGGAAATATAAAAAGTATAGTCCAGTGTAATATCGTTTATATGAATTGTTTTTACTTTAACAGACCACTACAATAAGATTGAAGACCAGCTTATTGCACTTTTTAAAAACGCTCATTATAAAGGCAATGAGAGTGAAATGAAAGCATTGGCCGAAACCCTTCTTCCTTTTAAGGTATAAATAATCTGTTCCTTGCTCCCATATTATATTTCATCAGTGCGCATGTTCATAGTATGGTAATACTATGATCAGTGTCAAACACTCTTTCAATTGAGTTGTTGTTGTTGTTGTTGTTGTTGTTGTTGTTGTTGTTGTTGTTGTTGTTGTTGTTGTTGTTGAGAACGATCACACTAAAATATGTTTTCTTTTAAGAAATACTCCAGTTGTATCGAAGTATTTATTACTGAATGTCAAAAGGTATCGTATAATATATTAAACATCTTTTTATTTCATTGGTTGCCTGGTTGTTGAAGAGCCAGTTACCACTAACCTAGGGTCAACACCTACGGTAATCTACCATTTTGTTTCAGTATATGGATTGTTGGACTAATTTAGCTGAAACGTCACAGGTCAAAACCTTTCTCAATTTAAAATAAAAAATGCTGTGAAAAACACGGCACACAGTAACGCAAGATTAACAATTGAAACTCGACAAGCGCCAGGCACATGATATCCACTAACACGCCAAGTTTGATTTGATTTCATAAAAAACTCTGCGTTTGGTGGCATTTTGAATTTTCACGATGCTACGCGGGCGTTCAAGATGGCCCTTTCTACCTGTTTTTCAACCTGATTTATGATAATTAATGCTAATTTATATTAACATAATTGGGATCTAACGCCATTCATTACTTTTTATGCCTGTAGAGTCAGTTCAATTCCCAGGACGTCTTCGAAGATGTGGTTGCGTTATGTCGGAATGTGAACGGTTTAGTTAAGTCGACATTTGGTATTAATGGAGAAATGGTAATGGGGAAACTGGTGCAGAATATATACGATGGTGCTATTATGGTAAGTGGATCGTGTGTGCTATCACAGATTATGTTACCATTCAGATTATTTACATTCAATGCTACGATTGCACTTGCATCTTGCTGTGTTTAATGGAAACTTTAAAGTTAGTTACATCCGAAGCTCTATATCTGCGTGTTTGTTGTACCAGCTGAGTTAAAATGCCACGGGTTGTTATTTCGTGCTAGTTTTTTGGTACAAACTTGAAGGCGGTGGTATTTAATAATAATATTTGATAGACACTTCTCCAAATTTGCTTCAATCCTCACAAAACAATGGCTCCAAGTCGAGATTTTGAATGAGATCGTTCATATCCAACTTCCATTCCATGCTGTTGTTCGTGCCCATTTAAGCACAAAATTCTTAACTACTCCGTTGGTTTTCTTGTTAATCGAAAAGCTAATCGAAATACAGCTAAAAAAAACTCTAAAACGTTGAGACGTTTTCTTCTGACGAAGGGCCTTCGCTCGAAACGTTAGAACTCATACACACTATTTCGGTAGTACACCAACCTTTTTAGAGCATTGACTTCATTTGTAATTAAGAAGGTGCTACACGTAATTATAGTGACTGTTACGACGCACTTTTTTGTCTTCGTTAAATTGCTATATACGACCAAATAATGGATTTATTGACACTATTGTAATGCTTATAAGACCTTGAAATACTGGAGAAGGCAAAAATGAGAAAATAGACTAATATTGAGAAACATTAAAAGAAAAACGACAGTTACTGTAATCCTTATATGCATAAACTATTAGCATAACTCTAATCTCAATGTTGGATGCCATCGTACACAAACCTAAATAAATGTAAAACTGGCAGTAAGAGCGTGGAATTCTTTAATTAGATAATGAGAAATTTGGTTTAGGGACACCATTTCAAAATTAATAAATGTCAGCAATTTTTAAATACTTCTTTTCTTTACTATAGAGACATGTAAATCATAAGCTTGATAGCAAAATTCAAAAGGATTCCTACCTTGAAAATTTGTACATCTTATATAGCAAGTAGGTATATTGTATGGAAATGTAGGAAAAGACTTTGACATGGTCATCGGAGGTGTCACAATTCATTATATATCATATATATGTAAGAGATAAATACCAAGAACGAGGGATGTATGCTATATACAGCCCTGAGGACGCGTAGCCGTCCGAGGGCTTTATATCGCATACATCCCGACGTTCGAAGGATTTATCTGACTTATTTCATGATTGAGGAGGTTTTCCAACAAAGTTTTGTCTATTTTTTCCACCTTGGACAAAGATTTTCCTATTTTTTTCTTCATTTCTTATCCCCTCGCCCGGCCCGAAGCGAAGCACCGGCCGAAGGTGCTAATATCGACCGGCGTTTAGTCCCTCATCACGGGAAATCCTAGCAATTCCGATAGGGGTATCTAGTACGTATTCCTTATAAGGAAGCGCAAATAGGAGTCATTGACGAGCTAATAGAGTGAATTAACGAGCAAATAGCTGACACGTTGAAACCTCGTACCAGCCTCCTTGTTAATTGGATTGTAACCGACCCCAAAACAACAAAGGTCCTAACCCGTTGGCAAACGTTTTCTTGAGAAATAAAGCACCCCCAAAGCTGCAGAATATATCAAAGGAAAGTTAAATTATCTATTTACAACATACGTACAGCTTTATCCCGGTAGCTAACTTAGTTCTCTTTAAAAGCGCGGATAATCGAACATGCCAAAATATAATTTTCCTAATACGGATACCATCTTGTAAACAAAAACACGGCTGTCTTCGACGAACGTTTTCTTGCGAAATAATCAACTCCCAAAGCTACAATATATATTAAAACAAAGATAAATTATCTGTTTACAATATGCGTACAGCTTATCCTGCTAGCGAACGTAGTTTTCTTAAAAAGAGCGGATAATCGAATATATCGTAACGTGTTAATAATCCCACATCCAGCGTGCTGGTACGAGTGCCATGTATTTGTTCGTTAATGCCTTCTATTTGCTCGTCGGTCACTTCCTTATATGGAATACGTACTAGAAGTACATAATGGCAATTCCAGTCTCACATTTAGTTTATTACTCGGGTTACTACCACCTGTGGTGGTAACCGAGTCTAGGTTTCGGTGGCATTCCTGTATTTTTATTATTTTTATTTTTCGGGTCGATAAATTGCAATTATTACATCATCCCGATAGGTTTTGTGAAACCAGGCGCTGCGCTCATCTTTATGCATGCGCCATCTTCTTTGGTCACTATTGCTCGCCTCTGCATTGTCTATGCTCAAACTATCCAAATAAATATAGTAAATTTGTGATATAAGGAACGTGGCTGGCAAGCATTTTAATCATAAACACGCTCACACTGCTTGGCAATCGCACACGCCGATCGCGGTAGACCTATACTAAAAGTTGACGAGCGATTTTGATATGTTCGATCAAACTTGGATTGTGTCGGAAACACAATTGTACTGGAAAATGTTGCTCAAATGCTGTTTATCGAAGAACGAATTGATGAAGTGAACTTTGAAGTGACGGGTAAACATGCTGTTGTTGTGATGATAATAATATATACCCGAAGAGACTCAAGTACACGACAACATATGAACGCGGTATGGAAATACGTTACATGTACTAAGGTAACTGTAATATTTATGATAAGCTTTATTGCCTGTAGGCTGTATTGTGTATTGCGATGTCATACTGTACAAAATAAAGTCGATGCTATTCAACAGTTTATTGTATATCGTCGATCTTCTATAAAAATCACTTATTGCAGTACATTCACTAGCCTCCCTGTTTCCCATAACCCTGTTTCACTTGATATTTATGAAATTTTCATAACCCTTAATTTATTAATTTCCTTAATTTGTGTATTAAAAATAAAAGTCTTCTTTCCTTGACTTTATATCATGGCATATATCATTAAGTCAACCCGCTGGCCTCAAATGTTAGATTATGTCGTAGTTACTCACTCTGTGAAATATAATTTCCTATCTTTAATCCAGGCAGACATAATTTTCCCATCTTTAATCCAGGCTGAGCATGCAGTTGCACACTCTAAAGTCACGAGAAATCATAGACACAGACGCCAGCTTGATGTAAATAACTTGAAAGTTAAATTTCGGGAGGTCAAATTATGAAAATCTGGAATGAGTGACATTTGATCCCCCGTTATTTTGAGCGCTGACGTGTGATAATATGATTGATATACAAAGTAATCCACAATGACAATAACAATTTATAATAATACATTCAATAATCCATTAAGGTGGCTCGATAGTCTGATTGTGTGTAAAACTAATATTATTACGATAAAATATTACCATTGTATAGCTTCAATATTGGTTTTGATTTCTCAAATTTCTACGTTTTTGTTTCGGAGTAATATTTGTTTTTCTCCTGCAGGAAGGAAAATGCCAACGGCGTAAAACTTTGGAGTAATGAAAACCAATACTAAAGCTATACAATGAACCTAAAATAGGGTGAAGATCAACACTATATAGATATTTTTATCGCAATATTAAAGGACATTGGCAACAAAATTCATAATGTCAAATTTTTGACTTTCTGATTAACAAACGAGCTTACAAAGGTAATCCAAGTAAACAAAACTGCTCTTGTACAAAACAACAGCACTAATTTTAACCAAAGACAATCCTGTCATCCGCCATCTTGTTGTAATACTTTGCCTAATTAACTGGAAAGCTGGTGACGTCACACCCGAAGTAAACCTGATGAAGCTACTGTATGGGTGGTTGACCGTGTTTCCGCGGAATGCTTTTTAAAATGTTGTTCAATTGAAGAAAAAAAACATTCACAAAAATCAAGTTTCAGACTTATAAAGGACATGAGGATGACTAGATAAAATTTCGCTTTACCCCGGTTGTGACGTCACACGCATATCGAAGATACATCCAAGATGGCGGACAATGATTTAGGTTAGCAACTTTAACAGTGAAATTGAAACACTTTACGAGCATATTTACAACATTAAACTGCTATATTCCGGCTATTTAAGTCCCGTACTTTGATCTAAAAGGTACTTATTTTTGTTGCCAATGTCCTTTAAACACTTATTGACCGAGTGGGAGGTCGTTACGGCAAAATTGTCCTGCCCGCGATCTTTCACTTCGTCGCTCGATCTGTGCAAAAAGACAAAGGACAGGATAAGTTTGCCGTAAAGACCGACCAAACGAGGATTAATAATAAGCTTTTTATTATGTCTCTTTTAAATTTCTCACATTTCTTTAAAACTTCAGTTGTTTCGTAATGACCTAGTACAAGCACAAAGTACGCGGCTTCTTTCGCAGGCTAGTAATAATAATAATAATAATAATAGACGTATTAGGAGCATTATACAATAGTCTCAGTAATGACCTGTCTTTACCGGTTTCTAAATCCGATTGCAGAAAGCTGCGTTAAGACCGCGCTCATCATCCAAGCCATATAATAAGATTTATTTAAGCTCAATATTCTTCTTTTTATATTGTTGTAGGACAAAGGAGCTGGCGAAGAAGCTATCGGAGTATAAGCTAGGATCAGATTCGTCTTTTTTGCATCGTTTGCAGAAAAATGTTTTCAACAAGTATTTGAGCAATTATATCGAGTAAGGACATAAAAGATGCATTGATTTATATTTTCTTCAGGCATTTTAATTGAACGACTTAGGAAATGAGAAGTGACGTAAATTTGTCAGTCTGCGACACAAGGTTATGGTTATGGAGATTAACATGGCCGGATGTTTGACTGACAATATAGCAAAGTGAAAAGGTGGTGAACGGCCGCGATTTTTATGCAAAACCGAAATCAATTTAGCTGCATAGTAATGTACTGTGTATTTCGATATTACATTGAAATTCTCAACTATTTTTGGTAATTATTACTTTTATTGGTTTATTTCCAATTTTAAAGGTGTGAATTAGAATACCTACTTGAGAAATGCGAAGTTTTGCTATTACGATTCTACGACTCTATTGGACATCAAAAAAAGGAGAAAGTACCAACATCTGGGTATGTTTAAGGAGGTTGATAAAGTTCAAAGCACATGCACTAGCAGTAATTACTCTTGCACCGTTGTAAGTTATGCCATAATATATTTTCCTCGTTGCATTGCCAGATTAAATGAATTAGCGAGGCGTGCTGGTCTAACTCAGACGCAACAAACAACAGACAACACGAAAGAAACTTACCTTAATCAAGACCTTGCCGTCAGTTTGCTTCTGGAGAATCAAAATTCGCTCAGAAGGTGTGAGATGGTAAGTATAATTTCATGATGATTTTTAATTAAGCTCTTGAAATTCTGATTCTCACTCTGACTTTCATTCTCCAGCTTTTGTGGGGCCTTTACGCCTGCAGAAACCACACTTTTCTTTGAAAACGGCTTATTAAAAGAGTTTTACGTTTCACTCAATCTGACGAAGGGCCTTCGCTCGAAACGTTATTCCTGCTATTCATTATTTCGGCAGTACACCAACCTTTCAGTGTTTTCGATTCATAATTTCATTCTAACACTGCCTACGCATTACAATACTTTTATATCATTTTATGAGTCTACAGTGCTTAAAACGGGTGCTTTTCTTCCAGCTTTGCAAGTCATCTGATTTACCTTCTTGTGTGTTCAAAATATATTCTATCCTTCTGGACAGTCTCTGTCATGAACATCTTGACTATGCTCTAGATATGGGCTTACAATGTAAGTGGTTTTACTTCACTGCACTTTAAAGGGACACTCCACCCAAAAAACAAGTGCTGCTTAAATGAAAGTTCTTTATCGCTTTACTTGAGAATGCGTATTACTTTTCTTTTAAACGTTTTAGTTTTAGAGAAATTTGCTTTTGTTTATCGTATTTTTGGTAAATTGAAGGCCGCCATTTTTGTTCTGATTGCGGGCGAATGCGGTCGCTCCCATTAATTTTTGACGTTATTAATTGAGTGATGGAAACACTTTGAAAAGAAATCCTTCACAATAACGTGAATAGAAATCCTGCATCGTAGACTAAAACCACGTTATTGTCATGCTATTGTGAAGGGTTTCTTTGTATAATGTTTCTATCACTCAATGACGTCAAAAATTAATGGGAGCAACCGCATTCGCCTGCAATCAGAACAAAAATGGCGGCCTTCAATTTACCAAAAATACAATAAACAAAGCCAAATTTCTCTAAAACTAAAAAGATTAGAAGAAAACTAATTTCCATTCTCATGTAAGGCGACAAAGAACTTTCATTTAAGCAACACTTGTTTTGGGCGTTGAGTGTCCCTTCAATATTAAAGTACCACTGTAAAATATTAATTTACGTTTGAATTAGCTAGCTAATGTTACCGATGTCTTTATGTTACTTATTTATTTATTATTTATAAATACCAATGTAACATAGTCGGCATTGCACCATTGTTATGAGTGTGATGACGTACTTTATTCCACAACTAGAACAAATTGTCGTAGGTGAGATCATGTGTAATACAAAAACCGTGCAACCGTTCATGGAAAAATGGAAATTGATGATTTTCGAAGGTTTTTTCACATGCGAATCTACGTGTAGGTGGTTATATTGAAAAAGGATGCATGGAATTAAGGATCTTTGAAAAGTAGGCGAGATAACTTTGTTAATATTTAATATATGAGATGCATGGGCATATCGTTTTTCAGCAAGCAACTCCGGTGTGATGACACTCAAAATTGTAGCATAATGTCAGAAATGACGAAAATTATTCTGTTTCTTGATGAGGTGAGTGTGACGTCATCAAATTACCTCACCAGGTAAAAGAGGTGTGCCTACATATTCCACACATAAAATATCTTGGATGTACAAAGACTTTGCACGGTGATTTCAACAGTGAAATACGAAGAAAGTTGTGGAATTGAACGATTTTTTCTAGTAAACAGATTTGTTTGTATCTCGAAGCAAACGTTATTCGTATTTTACTGTTGAATCACTGTCTAAGGTCTTTGCACGTCCCTGAGTTGACGTTACTTCCTGTGAATAGTTGGGGAAAGGCTTGTACTGTAGCTGATAATAGTAGTATTAAGCAATTTTTATAAAAAAGTGCCAAAGATTATACGATTACCAGCTCATGTTGTGGTCTAATGGTTACCACACATGTCCATAGCAACTCTTGGTCGGACCACCACTCAGAGTCTTAAAATAATCTTCAGGCAACTGGAGGAATACCGATTAAATGTCTCTTTTTATATGCCATCGATTGACGTCACAAACTGCGGGGGCTGGATGACTAATCACTCTTTTCTTCAGGCGGCTTATATTTGAAATGTAAAATTTGTTCCTGTGTCGTTTAATTTCGGATCGTTTGTATTTACTTACTTTCATGATACAAAGTTTCTCTTCCAAACAAAGATTACATCTTTTTGCTCCACTCGTATTAAGCAGCGGCTCTTTTCAGGATAGCCCATTTTATATTGAAAGTCCGGTTTTTCGTTTTCAATTTCCATACGTATTTAGATAATTCGGTTTCGTTGGAGTATTTTCTGTCGGTGAAGGATTTTGGGTGGTTTCTTTATCGTTCTTTAAAACTGTTTGCTGTGATATATGGAGGTGTAACGATACAGTCAGTCCACGATACGATACGTATCTCGATACAATACTAACAATAGCCACGATACGATTCGTATCTCGATACAGTGGCAATATAAAATAACAAGTGAAATACATACTGTAACTGTAGATTGAAATTAATATCTTTATTGTTGTTGTAGTAATGTAGTTGTTAACGTCTTTAATTTTCATTGTCTAATTCAGTAATTCTAAATGAAACATGAAATTTATTTCTTATGAAAATTAAATTGATGTTTCAAAATCCGTTGAAAATTAAATTGATGTTTCATAAATCCGTTTTATGACACGGGCAGTGCGTGGGCGGCACGTGGCCAAGGGTAAATTGTGCTTCCGGTTTTAAGTTTAACGTTGTTATTTTGAATTTTTGAGTTTGACGAATATTAAAAACATCATGCGTATCGTATATTCGTATCGCGATACAGTTCTGCGTGTACCGTATCGTATCGTGATATATCGTGTAACGGTATATCGTTACACCTCTAGTGATATATTGTTTTGTCTCTCTGGTGTCTGTTGTGGTGAACAGTTGCCTTGGAACATGCACTCTTCCTTTATCCTACAGTTACAATTTTATTTTCTTGGTAGCTTCTTGGTTTGGTTAAGGATTCGGGAGTTGTATTTAGTGATCTACGCCGATTTCTGCCAATGTGGTGCAGGCTTTTCCTCCAAATAGGCCCCCGGATTTTATAAATTACTACAAAGTTATCAATCAATATTCAATCAATCAACCAACCACAATTACTTGAAAAACTTATTTATTAGAAAAGGTTGTCTGAAAATATTAGGCACTTCATGCAAGTAACGAAAAAGCAAACATTACTGAAATTGTAAGACATTCTTTTTCCGTTGAATACTTAAAATACAGTAATTAAGGTGTGTGGTACCCCCTTTCCCGACAAAACCTGCGGAAAACTCGGATGTTTTGGGGACTTTGTCGGAATGTTTGTACGTACAGAACGTCTGATTGGCAACACGACTCTTTTTTTATTCATCAACAATGATGCATCAGATCATGTATTAATATTGTTACCATTTATGTAGCTCTTCCAGCTCCTGAACCAAAGACAATTCCCAACTCCAGATTTTTGGAGGTGGTCGATCGAGCAAACGCTATTTTTCATTTGCTGGAAAAGCATTTTAGTGATTCCATCATACGTCTTGTTGGGTAAGTAGTTCATAATTTGTACTGTAATTTATTTTCCCTCACTCGCACCTAAAATGGACGCAACCAATTCCGTAAGCACTCACAATGATCTCGGTTGCAAATCAAGTATATAATGATTAATGTATTGTATGTTGTAATGCACTACATGAATCGAACTTTGTTTATTTGTTAAACTATTCTAGTTCATCTCCAGTGTACTCGCAGTGCATCCGGGTAAAGAAATCGATGATGGAAGGGATGGAAAACAAACTAGATAGTGGAATGGATAGGTAACCTTTTGTTTTCTATTATATTCGTTTATAAAATAACGAGAACTCAATCTGGGATTCAGTATTAATACTCAATCTTGAATTACGAATAAATTATTTTTGTATTCACGATGCAATTGACAGTACTGAAAAGGATGGCGGCTGTACATTTTACCAGAATGCTTTGCGACCTTAAATCACTTGTAATAACAGCTAAACATTGTTTACCTTGTAAACATAAATTAAATACGCAAAAAATATTTTTGAACTCTATCTTCAGCTATTTCTACGAGATTCATTGTTTACTACACACAAGGAATTATGGTTAAATTTACCAGTCGCCATCTTTTTTGGTACCGTCAATTAAACGAGATTTCTGTGACTTTCAAATCTTCACTCTTTCCAAATATTCATCTGTTGTTATTAATACAGTTTTACATTTCACACTGAAGTATGAACATTACCAAATTACCTATATAAAGTAAGGTGTTTTTCCTCATTGAAATATCTATTGAATAAAACTAGAAGGTTAGCAACTCGTCTCCAGAGGCCACAATCCTTTTGGTCAGCGCAAAGGCTCGTGGCCTTGGTTGCTACTCTCATGTGTATGTTGTAATAGTTACTGTAGGATTAGGGCTAGCACCACCATAAACAACTACGAACCAAGACATATATTCACTGGTATGTAATGTATATGCAAACCATTATGTAATGTGTACCTAACATGAAATCGAGACAAAAGTGCTCTCAGTTAATCCCATTTCTGACACCCTAGAATTCAAAAATTTTCGTTTGGTCCCTTGATCTGCCTGGCTATGTCATATTGTGCCATGGATAACCTTGTTTCTATTCGATTAAGTCTGTTGGATTTCGCTCAAAAGTGCTCTCAGAATGTAGGAAATCCCATTCCGGATAGGGGTATCTAGTACGTATTCCTTATAAGGAAGCGCAAATAGAAGGCGTTGACGAGCAAATAGAGTGAATTAACGAGCAAATAACTGACACGTTCAAACCTCGTACCAGCCTCCTTGTTAATTGGATTGTAACCGACCCCAAAACAACAAAGGTCCTAACCCTTTGGCAAACGTTTTCTTGAGAAATAAACCACCCCCAAAGCTATAGAATATATCAAAGGAAAGTTAAATTATCTATTTACATCATACGTACAGCTTTATCCCGGTAGCTAACTTAGTTCTCTTTAAAAGCGCGGATAATCGAACATGCCAAAATATAATTTTCCTAATACGGATACCATCTTGTAAACAAAAACACGGCTGTCTTCGACGAACGTTTTCTTGAGAAATAATCAACTCCCGAAGCTACAATATATATTAAAACAAAGATAAATTATCTGTTTACAATATGCGTGCAGCTTATCCTGCTAGCGAACGTAGTTTTCTTAAAAAGAGTGGATAATCGAACATATCGTAACGTGTTAACAATCCCACATCCAGTGGGCTGGTACGAGTGCCATGTATTTGTTCGTTAATGCCTTCTATTTGCTCGTCAATGCCTTCTATTTGCTCGTCGGTCACTTCCTTATATGGAATACGTACTAGAAGTACATATGCATTTCCGAGACCCTAGAATTCAAAACACATTTTGGAGGGCCTCCTTAACTGGACGCCTACATATAACGGCACCTACATATAACCCGCCCCCAGTATATAAAAAACCTCAATCTATCCAAAAAAACGGACCTAACCTCAAGTACTTGGATAAAACCCTGGTGTCGTATCGAGGCACACTGTTGTAACGCGCAATGGTCATTCATATGCTTTTTAAAGGAGAACTGTAGTAAAAAAGCAAATAATATTTAAATCGAAGACCTCCCATTGTTATTTTACGAAAAGTTTATAATTTGACGGTTACTCGAGAAATAACGTTTTCATTCTCGTATGTTTACACGCGTCTCTCAACTCCCTAGAGGCAAGGGACACGTTTTATATTGCTTGTATTTTTATACTTTATTTACCTTGAATGTCTGGTTACGTTTAAAGTTCTTTAAGGAGTATGTATGTAAATTAGCTTACCCTAATCAACGCCCTAAAATTATAGACAGCATTATCATCTGGGACTAGCTTCCTCCGCAGGCAACTCTGTGTCTTCCTAGCTGCAACGTTTTCAATCTATAATGTTTATTTATTTCTTTGGCTCGGCCAAAATATTGCAGCTAGGGTTGCCTGCGGAGGAGGCTAATCTAGGACAACCGTACCCCTCGTCCAATGTATCGTACGTAGCATGTTTATGTTCGTGTTCGTGTTTATGTTTATGTTTATAGTATCATGTTTACCTCGATTTCGTTTATTCTCACTGGGTGATTTAATCGCTATAAATGCCTCAAAACAGGAAAACCTTCTAACAAATAATTTCCCAACGCAACCAGATGATAAATCAGACATAGTTTGACGCTACTCTGGCTTTAAAAGGTTTTTTGAACGTAACTTTAAAAGTTACTGTCCATGACCCAACGTTTCGACACACCAATCTAGTGTCTTTATCAGGGGTGAATTTATACCCTCATAGAATGTTTTCCCTCATTAGCATGCATGAGCGAACATATTGGTTGACAGTTTGCGATGAATTTCAAATAATATAAATTATATTTCGTCAATTAACATGGTATTACAAACCATGACTTCCATAACTTACCATGACTTCCATAACTTACCATGATTTATCGGGAAATCAGTGATTAAATGTCCCTCAAGCCTCGGGAGGATTTGTAAAAGTCTTCCACAAATCCTCCCTCGGCTTTCGGGGTCATTCACTAATATTCCTCATGTCATGGTATTAATAAATGTTTATATCAATGTTTATGTTTATGTTTATGAATGTTTATATTAATGTTTATGTTTATGTTTATGTTTATGTTTATGAATGTTTATATTAATGTTTATGTTTATGAATGTTTATATTAATGTTTAATGTTTATATTAATGTTTATGTTTATGTTTATGTTTATGTTTATATTCATGTTTATGTTTATATTGATGTTTATGTTTATATTAATGTTTATGTATGTTTATATTAATGTTTATGTTTATGTTTATATTAATGTTTATGTTTATATTAATGTTTATGTTTATGTTTATGTTTATATTAATGTTATGTTTGTGTTTATGTTTATATTAATGTTTATTAATGTTTATATTGATGTTTATGAATGTTTATATTAATGTTTATGAATTTAATGTTTATGTTTATATTAATGTTTATGAATTTAATGTTTATGTTTATGTTTATATTAATGTTTATGTTTATATTAATGTTTATGTTTATGTTTATGTTTATGTTTATATTAATGTTATGTTTGTGTTTATGTTTATATTAATGTTTATTAATGTTTATATTGATGTTTATGAATATTTATATTAATGTTTATGAATTTAATGTTTATGTTTATATCAATGTTTATTAATGTTTATATTAATGTTTATGAATGTTTATATTAATGTTTATGAATTTAATGTTTATGTTTATATTAATGTTTATGTTTATATTAATGTTTATTAATATTTATATTAATGTTTATGAATGTTTATATTAATGTTTATGCTTATGAATGTTTATATTAATGTTTATGTTTAATATTAATGTTTATGTTTATGTTTATGTTTATATTAATGTTTATTAATATTTATATTAATGTTTATGAATGTTTATATTAATGTTTATGAATTTAATGTTTATGTTTATATTAATGTTTATGTATATATTAATGTTTATTAATGTTTATATTAATGTTTATGAATGTTTATATTAATGTTTATGAATTTAATGTTTATGTTTTTATTAATGTTTATTAATGTTTATATTAATGTTTATGAATGTTTATATTAATGTTTATGAATTTAATGTTTATGTTTTTATTAATGTTTATTAATGTTTATATTAATGTTTATGAATGTTTATATTAATGTTTATGAATTTAATGTTTATGTTTATATTAATGTTTATGTTTATATTAATGTTTATTAATATTTATATTAATGTTTATGAATGTTTATATTAATGTTTATGCTTATGAATGTTTATATTAATGTTTATGTTTATATTAATGTTTATGAATGTTTATATTGATGTTTATGAATTTAATGTTTATGTTTATGTTTATATTAATGTTTATGTTTATGTTTATGTTTATATTAATGTTTATTAATATTTATATTAATGTTTATGAATGTTTATATTAATGTTTATGTTTATATTAATGTTTATGGATGTTTATATTAATGTTTATGAATTTAATGTTTATGTTTATGTTTATATTAATGTTTATGTATATATTAATGTTTATTAATGTTTATGAATGTTTATATTAATGTTTATTAATGTTTATATTGATGTTTATGAATGTTTATATTAATGTTTATGAATTTATTGTTTATGTTTATGTTTATATTAATGTTTATGTTTATATTAATGTTTATTAATATTTATATTAATGTTTAGGAATGTTTATATTAATGTTTATGCTTATGAATGTTTATATTAATGTTTATGTTTATGTTTATTTTTTAATATTTATTGTTTTGTAGGTTGTTGACGTCTTATGCAGGATATGTAAAACATGTTCTATCAACCGAGCAAAAGAAAACTGATTTTCGGCCATCCGAAGGAGGAGATGCCGATCTTTTTAGTTGTACACAGGTAATTGATTATCAGGATCTTTTCACATTTTATTATATAACAATTTTATACCTCAACTATAAATTGTCCAATCAGAGAGCTATATGTGTACCACGTCCACGTGACCATCTCGAATACACCAGTGTATGTTAAATCTATATCTGTCTATCTATTCTATCTGTCTGTCTGTCTGTCTGTCTGTCTGTCTGTCTGTCTGTCTGTCTGTCTGTCTGTCTGTCTGTCTGTCTGTCTATCTATCTATCTATCTATTAATAAAGCTTTAAAATACGTCGAAACCATGGTGAAATGGTAAATATAGTTCATACAAGAACTATTTGAAAACACTACTAATATATTATTACATACGATAATATCTAAAATAACCCTAATGAAATAACCCCAAGTTCTGAAAAGAACTGTTTTAAAACTAAAGATGAGCACGATGCATTTCGGCAGACAAGTTATGGTAGCTTGTATTTATAGGCAACGAAAAGTCCAGTTACGTCAGTCGCATAGGCGTCATGATAGTGTTTCTAAAATAACCAGATTCCTAACATAATGAGGTTACGATCCCATAGCTACACCATCAATTTATTTGTATATACTGCCTCACCAAAACTAAACTGTACCCTTCATAAAAAGCATCTTTCGAAATACTAGGTGGTTTAATATCTGAATTATAATCGAATTATTTTAAATCGTTAATAAATGTAAACAAGTCTTTCAAAACATGTGAAGAATATTTCTTCAAACCAGGATTTAGTAACAGAGATAACTATTTCGCCAGACTATGTTAAGCCGACTATATCATTAATAAAATAGGTCACAACGGAACACCATCGTTGTGGACTTTTGGTAAGCCATGCATGCTGGGTCTTTCAGCACCCGTTGGCTGAACCTCTTTATAGAACTCTTCATCTATTTGGCATGATTTCTTTAAACACAAAAGGAGCGATTGAAGATTCTTTTCAGTCAGTGGTATTAGTTTTACCATGACGCGGCAATTCACCCGCATTATATACCGCATTACGGCATAACATCGATATTTCGCTGCCTATAACTAAATTTTGAAGAAAATTTGTCATAGCGGTCGTGCATCGAGTGAAAATATAATTTGTTCCTTCTAGTTGCTGTAATTTGGATGATTTTCCTGCTAGCTAATTTATCTTTATTGTTGACATTTACCACTCAATATGCAAATTAATTTTGCAATTTGTTCTTCCCAGGCTTGTAAAAAGTGCTGTCAGTTCATTGATTGTCAGTGGTCCCTGCTTAACGATTACATAGATGGTAAGAATTTGGAGGCAGTTTTAACAGAATTTGGTATCCGCATTCATAGGCATCTACTTGATCACCTGCAACAGTTCCAGTACAACTCTATGGGTAGGTAGGCTTATGTCATCAGACATATTAAGTATTTGTGAATATACCCATTGTGTTATTATATGATAAATAAATATACAAACAAATATAAGTGAATATATCCATTATGCATTTGAGTGAAATACGTCCTTTCAATTATGAGATGGGGAATTCATTGAACTTGAAAACAAACTTATCCTTTTTTAAATTCGGAATTTAGTGAAATGATAATATGCATTAAATAAATACCTAATGCTTTCCGTGTTTGGATACTGTGATTCAAACACGCGGGAAGTTGCGTGACTGGAGAAAAGATGTGTTTTAAAAAAAATGTGTTTTTAGCTTTTTGAAAGTCGAGCAACTTCCCATGTGTTTGGATCACAGTATCCAAACACGGAAAAACATTATGTATTTCTAGAGCCTGCGTAGAGCATACATGTTATTTTATAATGTGAAATCCAAAAGGCAAAAAGTTATTAAACTAATTATGGGGTACTTATATGGGAGGCGAGGTAAACTGGATAGCCTAAAGTGAGTCATCTCATTGCATAGTTATTTTCATCTTACATGTTTATTTGTGTTTACCCTGGTAATCGAGCTGTCTCGCCTCCATATTCCATATATACTCCATATTCCACATACTCCGCATACTCCACATATTCCACATACTACATACTCCATATTCCACATATCTCGCCTCCATATTCCATATATAAAGGCAAAATAATTTTATTGTCATATCCCTTTATTTTAAACAGGGGTTACTGTTTAAAATTAGCAAATTGCCTTAACAGTCTAATCCAAGTAAACAAAACGACTCTTGTGCTTGGATAATTTTTCGATATGCGTGTGACGTCACAAGCAGGGTAAAGTGAAAACTTTAGTCAGCCATAATTTCACGTATATATATAGTCTAAAACTTGATTTTTCTTTCTCAATTGAACCACAATACTTTTAAAAGTATACCACATAAATTCAGGTACCAGAAAGGAAAGTTTCATGTTTATCCTATTAAAACAAGATGGCGGATAACAAGATTTTTATTTGTGGAAATTAGTGATGATGTTTTGCAGCAGAGTAGTTTTTTCACTTGGATTACCCTCGTATGACAGTTTGTTTATCAGAAAGGCAAAAATAATTTTTATTGCCATATCCTTTAATACGACTGAAAAGTTTTTTGTGTTTTCTTTGCAGTATTCCTTTTGGTTTTTGTCATACTATATTATTTTAACAAAATTAACAGGAGGGGACTGATTTTGTAAATCGACCTTGCACTTTTATCTTTTAATCTTCATATTTGACTGTAGTAGGTTTCTCCACAGTATTCAATTTTGTTTTTGTTATTCTTTCTAACACATTGATAGGAGGAATGTTAGCAATTTGTGATATCAACGAATATCGAAAATGTGTACAACGATTTAAGGTATGTCGATTATCTGATGTTGACGTGCATTAGAAATATAACACGTGATTAGTTTGCAGGGGTAAACACACCATAATATTAAGAACTAGAAATACGTATCCACAATAACCTCTCGCCCGCCTATTCTATATCAGACACATTTTTATATTAATTATTTCAAAGTAGTGCATAACATCAAATTCTCTCTCTCTATTTATCACCCTCTTACTGTGGTGTCGTTGATAGGTAATATACAATACCCTCGTGTGATAATCTCGCCGCGGCAGGAATCCATTTCTCACAAAAATATTTGTATATATATATATATATATATATATGCCGCACATGGTAGGACCCAATCTCGTACACATGATTGGCTAAGACCAACCGGTAAGTTCCGAGTACGCCTTTTGCGTGATCCGTTTTAATCGGCCAATATTCGTTGGGGAGAAAAACGGCACAAACCTGGCCGATTAATTTTTAAGTACATAAGCAGGTTTTTACGAAGGGTATACACGTTTGCGTAACATAATAGGCACGTATGTACTTTGACTGGTAATTCCAAATCTGTTTTCAGAATTGAAAACGGTTAAATATTGACCGAGATAACGTTCAAAATAATACACGACGAAGCGGCCTCCTCATTGCCGATTAATTTCTAAGTACATAACAGATTTTTACGAAGGATATGCATGTTCTCATAATATAATATAATAGGCATGTATGTTATGTATTTAGACTCGGTAATTCCAAATCTGTTTTCAGAATTGAAATCGGTTAAATATTGGCCGAGATAACTAAAAAAATAAAAAATAAATTTCTACGACGAAACGGCCATCAACAAATTAATACACGGCGTGCGAGGTCTGGGGACCATGGATAGGGAAAATCCCGCAGGGGATGTTTAGCGAGGGGATTATTGCGGATTCGAATTTCTAGTAGAGAACAATATCTACTATCCCGTTTCTGGGATGGTTCGATTTGGTGGAACCACTTCTGATGGCTACACAAAGTCCCTTCGTGTTTCAAGGGGGGATTACAAATCTCACACCGGAGACGAAGGTCACGCATGTACACCTCGATGAAGTGAACGATTTCGTGAAAATCAGATGATATTCTTTGACGTATCTTCTGGCGTGGTCAGACCACTGCACTAGCATCGCAGGGTCGCGGGTTCAATTGCAACCGGAAGGTCGTGATTTTGCAATTTTCGCAACTGGTCCCGGTTTGGTCTTGGAATGTATATATTTCAACACTCGAAATTTTCCTTCACCATAAATCCTTAGAACATGTAGTTTAATCGAGTGAAATGCCAAATATTACTTGTAATATACCCATATTAACTGTTTTAAGGATTTATGGTGTAGGAAAATTTTGAGTGTTGAAATTTTAAGACCAAACATTTTAAGACCAAACATTTTAAGACCAAACCAGTTGCGAAAAAAGGGATCAGTTGCGTAAAATGCAACATCAAGGCCTGCTGGATGGAATTTAACCCGCGACCGTGCGATGGTAGTGCAATTCTCTGACCACTGAGCTACGGCGGCCGTTGCCGAGAGCCTGGTAATGCCGGGTTAGCGCCACGGTCTCTATGGGCAACTATATCGTCAGGGAATCCAGGGATTACTATTTTATCGAGCTCACCGCTAATGTGGTTGTGGTCGAGGTTTTGAGCACTGTATTTATCCATATTCGCCAACTTATCTATTCACCCACTTATCTCTCAACTTATCTTTTTTACTTCTGGGGAATGTTCATCTGCTCAAAGGTTGGTGTGTTGTACACCACCTCATTGTTGAGTGATTCATAGTTAGAGACAGCATCCAAAACTCTCTCTATTTATAGGCTGTGGTCACTATAGCTAAAATGCTTCGGATGTACTTGGGTTTTTGTCAAATAGCTTGCCCACAAGCCTGTTAAAACTCTAGTGTCTCTCGTTTCCTTCGGTTCAAGTCCCTCACTGCACCCATGGTTGTGTTCACCTCTCTAACGTTGACCGCTTTATAGACCATTGTTGTGATAAACCCTGCAGGCCATATAGTCAGGTCTCTTAAGGTCACGATGTTTACAGAGCTGACAAAAGCACCAAACTTGGCTCAGTTATAGCTTATGGTAGTACTATCAATATTGAAAGGGGTGCCCAATGCAGATATTCCTGATAAGCGATTTAAAGGGGATTAAACTTTTGAAAATATGCCTTCTCCCTGTGGTGCTTTTTATATAAAGTGCATTTTATGCCGAAAATCAATCTTAAATGTCGTTTTAATGGTCGAAGTAAACTATTTAGTCTGATATCTTTTATTTCTGTTTGTTAAAACCTCTCTAAATGAGGAAAAAAGTTATATTTAGAAATTGCTATACACAACTAGTACCAGTCTCACTCGTCAATTTGTCATTTCCAAGATGGCGGCGCCATGCATATATACGAAAACTGTAAGTATTCAGACTTTTATATGCAATTATAACAGGTTTTTCTTTTTTACAAATTTCTCTAGATACATCTTCTTATGTTAAAGGATGTTTTTAAACTCTGTCTGCTTTTAGTTTTGCCTTTTTTGAGCTAAAAATCCTGATTGTGTGCCTTCAACGTTTTTAAAAATTTCAGAGATAATGGCATTTTCTTGGAGTCATTGCATCATCTGCCAGAAACATACATCAGAAGAGCTAAGATGCCCATTAAGATCACGTGGAGCAGACAAGAGCGATCCCAGACCGTGTATAACTCGTTTCTACATAATGTTTCTGACTTCCGTGATTCACTGGATGTCATATTGCCCGTTAGCCTTACTCTGCCGCTCGACCTAAATGTTGAATGGATGATGCTGTAGCTGAGGCAGTAGTTAACCTTGAGCAGCTTGGAAAGACGCAGTACGAGGATTTTGTGAAGGCAGTTATAATGGACAGGACGAGTTCAATAACCAATCCCATCAAGAAGAACAATCTTCACCTTTATCGCAAACGGCCGTCACGCGCCAAATCCAAGCAGTCGAAGACAATCACAGCACTACAGAATAACGTCGCCCTTTTCGCGCAATTGTATATAGCAATGCAGAGTCGCAATGCTGACCTCGAGGAATTCTTCAGCCACGAAGTACAGGCATTCCCTCCCTCGTTATCAGAATTTGGCAATCTCCGTCTTCCGAATGCGAAGTCCGAACTGATGAAGTGCATCGCCCAGCCGCAACAGCCCGAGCCTCCACCCAAGTTTGACTGCAGAATATGTGACGGAGCTGTTATAGTCCATTGTCTTCCGGTTACAGGAGCAATCACCTTCGATGACTACGCCGACAACGTTTTCATACCTTATCTCCGCAGTCAGGGCAGCAGACGAGTGGACGTTGTTTGGGATGCCTATGTCCCTGACAGCCTGAAAGAATCAACTAGAGAAAAGAGAGGGAAAGGCGTGCGACGTAAAGTTGCAGGTGGCACAAAGCTTCCGCCCAAGTGGATTCAATTCCTGCGTGATTCAGCAAATAAGGAAGAACTGTTCGCATTTCTTACATCGAAGGTTGCTGCATACACCTGGCCTGAGAGGAAGACGGTCTACGTGACTTCAGGTTTGCATTGGTTATGCTCACATAATTAGTAGTATCATGCCAACTATAATGTATAGTTCATTTTTTTAGGGGTTTCTGTGATCTCCACTGACTCAGACAGATCCATGCCTGAATGTAACCACGAAGAGGCAGACACACGGATCGTCGTCCATGTTCTCCATGCCATTCAAGTCGAGCAAGCGAAGTCTGTATTAGTCAGAACCGTCGATACAGATGTCGTCGTTATCCTGGTAGGAAAGTTCTACCACCTTAAATCAATCGTGCCCGACCTAGACCTGTGGGTGGCGTTTGGAATGGGACGCCACTTCTCGTACATCAACATTAACACCATTTGTGTCAGCCTGGGTGAAGCGAGGTCTAGATCCCTACCAGTTTTCCATGCGCTGACTGGCTGTGATACCACATCATCCTTTTATGGGAAAGGCAAGAAGTCCGCCTGGCAGGCATGGGAGCTGTATCCAGATGTCACCTCGACTTTCGAGTTTCTGGCAAACAACGCCTTCCATCAGCTAACGGCGGATTCTGCCCATTTCAAGCGAATTGAACGGTATGCTGTAATGCTGTTTGACAAGTCGAGCCCTCTGGATTCCATAAACAAGACGAGGATGGAGCTGTTTTGTAAGAACAACAGAGCAATGGACAAGCTTCCGCCAACACAGGTAACCATGATAGCTTGCATGCTAAGAGTTTTTCTTTACTGTTTTGCTATTCAAGACGCTTCATCCAACGATTATAACAATTATATTTCCTTTCAATCAAAAGGATGCCCTCCTACAACATGTCCATCGTTCAATTTTCCAAGCGGGAATCTGGTCGACCAGTGAGCACTCACAACAGGCAGTACCATCTCCAGACAAGTTCTCTTGGAAGAAAGAGGGAGGATCATGGGTACCGAAATGGCTAACCATACCCGAGGTCTCGAAGGCTTGCAGCGAACTAACAAAGTGTACCTGCAAAGGTTCATGCACAAGATGCAAGTGCGCTAAGGCGTCTTTGCCACTTTGGCGTGCACTCCGCTTTGCAGATGCAAATGTGTAAACAGTGCAAATGATCCATAAACAGTCGTACTGTCTAACCTTTTTTTAGGACTAAAGAAAGTTAAGGCGCCTGCAATGTGAACCGAATGAGGATCGGGAACTATATCAGAATGCAAACTAACGTGAAGATGTGTTTTGAAATGTTAGCTATTATTTATTTGCTAAGCATTGACGCTGAAAAACGCTGAAAAGTGACATAATTTGCTGAGTGGAGACTGGGCACTAGTCAGTATACTTGTAAAGGCTTGTATAATTTATGTCAAGGTGACGTAATTATGAATAAACATGCCCTATCAAGCCTCAAAACGCTGTTATTTATTTGTTCTTTGCCGAATTTAGAGAAAAGATATAGCAACCACAGGCAACCCAATTCGTGATTTTAGGTAAAACTTCATTATCCCATTAATCCTTAACAAGTAAGAATTGCGATGGGCACCCCTTCCAATATTGATTTGTATATGCTAAGGAAGCTATGTGCCAAATTTGGCACTTTTGTCACTCCTGTAAACATCGGGCCTATATTTTGCACTAAGAGACCTGACTAATACTCTAGTACCACTTCGTGCTTACGTGATATTCTTGAGTATAGCGTGCGCCGGTTCGTTATTACGAAGAGGTGTATTCCCATCCCAATCAGTCAATGAGCTGGACTTCGTCAACTTGACAAAGTTTAGACTAATATCGATGTTGTTCCCTGTGAACTCCCTGTTATTCGTGACGATAACCCTTGATACCCTTTGTGCGTAGAGTGCAGGCTATATCAGAATAGGTTTATATTCCAGATCGGTGTAATCCACTCAGTATTTTCGTAGTTGGTGATTGTTGCTTTCTTATACCATTGTCTTTGTCAAAAGGTGTCTCTTTTCTATGGTCCCTTCTCAATTGTTCGATATAATCATTCTCCCTTTTTGCGTCATCGGCGGATCTCGTAATGCTATAACAGGTACGCAACATGCTATCACGCTCTTATCTCTAATTGGAGATAACTATCGTTCAGGTGATCGTCACACTTTGAATTGTATTTAGCGTAATCATGATGTTCTAGCGGATCCATGACATTCAGCCATTGGTTATACACTACTCAATATTTTATATACTGGTCTCTTGTATCTAAGAGTTGTGTTTGTTGTCGTAGCCTATCCACTTAACTAAAGCCAACGTCTTACCTTCCTCGATCTCTTCCTCGTATATATAAGGATCTTGAGAAGATTCGGTACAAATCGTCGTCTTTCTTGTTAACAGCCGACGGCTCCTCTTCGTAAAACTTTCCGATAATTGGCTTTCCTTCATGGCCCTCGACTCGTAGACCTTTGGGTCACAACGTATGACTCTCTGCACCATGATTTAAATACAGATCCTCTGTGAAATTAGTAAAAATGGTAAAAATGCTCTTGTACTTGTATATCTGAACAATATCACCAAACTTGGCAATGTGTGCTCTGCGAAACACTGCCCAAACTACGAGGTACAGACTGCACTCTTGTTCTCCTTCGTTATATCTATTGGTTTAATTAGAATGGTGTGTGTTGTTATAGTTAGTGACAAGCTCGTCCAAGACATTGATCCTTAAGGTGCTATTGAACCGTTCGACGATCGCAGCTTTCTTGTCTGATTTCGTGGAGAAGCAGTCGATATTATATCTCTGCAACAAGCTCCCGTCGTCGAACTGCACTAATTTTGGGAAATCTCCAAATCGCACCCTGAAATGGTCCAACAGCCGACATGTACGTACACTATATATGTTTGGGCACTTTGACTATATTGTTTTATTATGCCCAATTATCCCCCAAATGTTTTAAAAATGAAAATTTCGGCCACTTTTTGAAAGAAATTTCGTCTAAATTCGGGTAATATTGCTGTTAAATATTCATGAAAAATTTATATTTTGAACTGTTTTAATATTAAATAATATATTTTTACATTAACATAATATATTTGAGTTGTTTTGCAGTTGCCCCGGTTTAAAATAATACTAAGGGCTATATCACATACGATAGATGAAGTACTCCCCTATTTCGGTGAGGAAACCGCTGAGAAATCTAGTCACATTACTCTTAATTTTTCGTACAAAAATTTTTGCCCCCCAAACATAACTGGTCAGGTACGCCTATGTCTCTAAAAGTATCAGAGCTGACAGTTGTATACTATCCAGATCGTAAGCCAGGAAAGCCCACCCCAGTATAATAAACTTTCCATCCTGAAATGAATTCAATTCAAACCGCAGTTATTTTATATTAATGATATAGGTGGCTTTAAATCTGTAGGTATTCACTACAACCTAAGATCTACCTACCTTGCAAAGCTGCATTTAAGGATGACACAGAAAGCTCACTTTCTTTGTATTTTATCTTGCAGATACCGTTGTTAAATTCGTTATTCAACACTCTTCATGCCCTTGGCAATCTTTTGGTTGTTGCTCCAGAAAACCTCCAACAAGTATGCAAAGAAGAGCACCTTGTAAGAGAAACATATCACTTTACTTATTTTTTTATTAGTATACAGTACTTGATAGTAGCACATTTAATGTAAAAAATAAAAAGCAAGGAATATCAGATCACTTTTCGACTTCCGAACATATAAATATGAACTTCATAGCGAAAAGGTTTGTCCAATTGACCATTTTCACAATTATCCGCACAAGCGTTTTTCGGGCTTTTGGGGTATTTTAAGGACGTCAATTTGTTAATGTTGGACGTCAATTTGTTAATTTGTTAATGTTTGGTGGCCCTCTGGGGCCAAAACCCGAGGAGGCATATATAGTAGCCCCCGCACGTAATATGATATATAAGTATATATTAGTTATACCCCAGAAAAAATCTCGATTTGTTCACTTTAAGGCCGCAATGTGCTTTCTGGTAATAGCCGTAATTGGTATCGGGAATGAATTAAGGTTTCAATGGAATTGTGGAATGCCCACGTGTTTCAGTCTCATGGCAGAACAACATCGTTTTTCAGTTGTCTAACACAAGGAACAAAAGACAAGCACTTAATGATGTCAAAATTGAAAAGAAAACACCGCTGTACATCAATCTTGAGCCGTAGCACAAACTCTAAAATGGCGGCGTCCAGAAGCATAAAATACGAGAATGAAAACGTTATTTCTCGAGTACAAGAGCAGATACCGTAAAACTATTAACATTTCTAAACATACTTAAAGGCCAGATTATTATTGTTATAATCATGTTCCCTAACTAGGCGTAGCTTTAGTGCTAATCTTCTTCTTATGTCTTCTTGTCTTATCTGTTTGTTTATTTATTTATTTATTTATTTATTTATTTATTTATTTATTTATTTATTTATTTATTTATTTATTTATTTATTTATTTATTTATTTATTTATTTTTTACTTGTTTAATTACTTTAATTTAAATATTTTAATTTACTTGTTTTATTTTTTCTAGGCTGTTCTCGACAAGACTGTTGTTCATTCTTTTATACAGCTAAGATCCGATTACAAAACTGCCAAACTAGCACGACATTTAGAATGAATATCTTTTAAGCTGGGAAATACAGATATCATAAAGATAAAGGCCTTTAATAGGAAAACCAAAGCAAAAATCATAATGAATGGATTATGAATTCGAAATGTCTATGAAGTGAGAGATAACAAGGGCAATGCTCTATTTCACTATCAGCTCATAGAAGATGCGAAGTATTATCTAGTTGTTTTCGTATGGAAACTACTTTACGAAATGCGAGGTATAATTGGTGGCTAAAAGGGATTACCCAAAAGGACCTTTACTAACCCTGATCCTAACCCTAACCCAATCCCTTTTAGCTAACCCCGGTATAATTATTGTTCTTTGCTGAAACAATCGGCCTGTATTAGTCGTTAATCGATCATTAGATAGCGAGTAACTTAACGAATCAGATTGGTGCATTCGCATTAGACTATATAGTAGTTAGTTGTTTCTATATTAAAATACGATAGAACTGGAATAGTATTCCAGTTTTGCATCTTTGAACACTCGTGATGTCATTAGATGCGTTCCTTTGTTGTAAAGTACTCATAGCTAGCTTACTGAGCTTAATGATAATTTGCATTATTTGTATGATTAATCATGGCAAAAAATAAAGTAAAAAGCCATGAATCCAAATCAGCTTGCGAGTCTTTTCTATATCTAATATAAAATCAGGGTGTTAGGTTCTTAAAGTGTTCTACCAGGGCCCTTGCAGTGTAATGGAAAGTTGTACTTGCGAGAGATTGTAGAAAACTTGGTACAGAATAACACTAATCAGACGTCAATGCCTAAATCTTAAGGTTTGCAATTTTATCAGATGATTTCGCCGAGAAATTTGTTAGCACATACATCATCCATCATTTCATGATCATTTCGATACTTGTCATGTTGTAATGCATGTGGTGCCCAAACTTGTACCCAGGGATTTCCCCTGCGAGAAGTGTGCTAAATTTAGATGAGTGTCACGTGACGCATGCGTGATTCGTGTCACGACCGAGTTGTGAGTTTTAGAGCATAGACCGCATGGTCGAGTCGAGTGTAGAATCGAAATAAAAGAAATAAAATCATTATACAGTCCCTACTCGATTACCTGGTCCTTCGACAAGGATCTTGTGGATTTTGGAGTCGAGATGACTGAAGATAATACGAAGAATTTGCAAGTTCGTTCAGGGCATAGATTGTTCGCGGAGAAAACAATACAACATGTCCACGGACGATTTTCATGGTTCAGCGAGCGAGATTGACAAACTAGGCGGATATAAAGCAACGCTACTCAACAAGAAAGAAGTCCTCAATGAGCTGAATGAAGTTATAATCGAGAATATCGTTGTAAAGGAAATTAATGAAGAGGTCTTCGAGGCTAGTGAATTTAGCGAAACAGTTATACAGAGTGTTAATATGTTGTCGAAGAATACAGAAGCCAATACGAGCTAAAATCAAGTTGAAAGGAAGGCTACCGAAATTAACGTTGAAAAGGTTCTCGGGAGATTCAATGTCATGGCAATCCTTCTGGGACAGCTACGAAGCTGCTGTACACAACAACGAAGATGTTTCAAAAGTATAGACAAGTTTAACTATCTGAAAAGTCTTTTACTGTAGATGCCCAACTGCGTCAACGATTGCTGGATTTACCTTGACAGTCAAGAACTATGAAACTGCTGTAAAAGTAGAAAGGTTCGCAAACAATCAAGTCATTGTCTCCAGACATATGGATGCCTTGCTGAGTTTGGAAGGAGTTGCCAACGTTAACGAGATAAAGAAGGTACGTAAATTATACGATACTATAGAGACACATTTGAGAAGTTTGCAGAATCTTGGTGTTTCATCTGAGTCACATGGTAACCTGTTGATTCCAGTGATTTTGAGTATAATTCTTGAAGAGCTAAGACTCTTAGTGAGTAGAAAGATTGATAAAGACAGTTGAATGTTGATAAAGTTCTGTCCCACCTCAAGAATGAATTGGAAACTAGTGAGAGATGCAGCTTGTTAAATGCCAATTCCAACAGTCAGAAGAAGGAGAACATACACGGGAGGGCTAAAGAAAATGTCTCTGTATCCTCATTGTTTGCTGGCAGAGAAGATCGACCAAAGTCAAAGCCTTATTATTCCTTTTGTAAGCAAGAGCACTCTTCAGTGGAATGTGAAGTAGTGACTGATATAGCTGCCAGAAGAAGAATTCTTCGTAGAAGGGGAAAATGCTTCCTCTGTTTGAAATCTGGTCACTTTATGCGAAGCTGTCCCTCGACTCTAAGATGCTACAAATGTGGAGGGTTTCACCATATGTCACTTATAGGCTTCAGAACACCTTGAGATTACCAGTAATTGGAAATAACAATCTCCTAATCAAGGCCTTTGGAGATGAGACCCCGAGACTGAGATCCTGCGATTTGGTGCAGTTATCCCTTACAAGCATTGATGGAATGGAACTTTATATTAATGCCTACAGCGTACCAATCATCTGCAATCCACTTAGTAGTCAAGCAGTTGGTAGATAACCCTGAAGCAAGAAGTTGAAATTGATGTGTTAATCGGAGCCGATTACTACTGCAACTTTTTCACTGGCGAAATTAGAAAGGGAAGATCTCCAGGTCCTGTTGCATTGTACACCAAGCTAGGATGGGTATTATCGGGGCCATTAGTATTCAACTGTCAAACGAATCCAGAATGTGCTGCCAACATTTGTTCAACCCACGTTCTGAACTTTGGTATGTCGACCATTAACCTCGAGGAAAAGCCTGATGATGCAAGGAGCAGCTGAGCAAGTTCTGGGATCTTGATAGTCCATCCGTTTCCATGTCTATCAGTATGCCGCCTCCCATCCAGAGTTCGTGAAAGAAATGTCGAAGTCTCTCTAACTGATGATTGTGCATCAGGTTCGAGTGCTGTGTCATCCACGGTGGAAATGTGTAAGAAGATAAAGTTAAGGTTACAAGCTGGAGGTTTCAACATGAGGAAGTGGAAAAGTAATTCCGAGTAAGTAACGAAGCAGCTCCAAGAAGGCGAAGATTCGCAACAAACGCAATCTATTCCAGTTTCAACAACTGCATGCGTAACAGAAGTAGATCAAGGATACGCCCAGTCTGTTTTTGACGTTATTGCGAAACGAGTTGTTCTTAGTGTCGCATCTCGTTTCTACGAGCCGGTTGGTCTGTTTTCTCCAATCGTCTTGCCTTTCAGGTTACAATTTCAGGAGTTGTGCCAGAAAGCAATCAGTTGGGTCGATTCCGTAGACGAAACTATTTGTTTTAAGTGGAAGGCACTCCTCCGAAATCTAAGAGAAGTTGGTACCATCTCACTGAAACGGAGTTGTTGCCAGAATAGCGAAGAACCGAAATCTACGCAATTGCATGTGTTTGGTGATGCTTCCGTGTCCGCGTATGGTTTATCTACGTTGTGAACATGAAACCCGGTGTTTGATACATTCTATTCATTCATTCATTCATTCATAACATTTATTTCAACACGATAAAGTTGTATACAATAATATACCGCAGCAAACTGCTGATGTGGTCGTGTATCCTAGCTAATTAATTCAATAATTTAAACCTAACCTATTTCCAAACATTAAACGAATACAAAATAAAAATTAATGATTGTAATCATCCTTAATATCTACCATCTTTAATATCTACTTAAAATATACGTAGTTTGGATCCTTGTTATTCATATAAGACACAAAGTCAACGGCTGCTAAATTGCATGTCTTGAGGTGTTTCTTAAATATAATCTGGTTTCTTTCAGCCTTAACACTTTCTGGTATACTGTTCCATAAGATAGCTATTCTGTTGGTTACTGACTTTGATTGACGATCAGTTTCTGACCTAATAATCTTCAATTTGTAGCCATCGCGTAGCCGTTTGTTGTTGTTCTTATTTATGATAGTGTCTGAAAGGCGACATAGTTTTATATTTTTCTGCAAGTGTTTTCCAATTTGTCTTCTTAACGACTTCGCTATCCTGGCTGCCCTCACATGCATTTTCTCCATGCAGAGTTTTAAATTGTGTGGTGTTGCAGTTTCCCCATAGCTCAATACCCTACGTTACTGACGGGAAGACGACTTTCCAATAAAAGTCCTTAAGCATGTCTTGTGGCAGAAACCGCATCGACTTTAGGAGATTTAGCTTTCTGGCATAATTTAATATTAGCTCATCTACGTGATCTTTCCATTTCATGTTGTCATCTAAAGTCATTCCGAGTATCTTTGCATTGTTTACCCATTTAATTGGGTTTCCTCCAAGCCACAAAGGTGGTAGTGGTTCGATAAATATTCCTCATTTTAGTAGCATAGCCTCAGATTTTTTCGGGTGGATGGTCATACCGTTTTCTTGGCACCACTTATCGACTCTCTTCAGAACCATGTTTAACCGCAAGACAACCTGATGGATGTTGTCTCCAATACAATACAGCGTGGTGTCGTCCGCGTACATTTCAATATCTTCTTTCTCATTTGTAGCGTTACTTGGTAGGTCATCACAGAAGAGGGCAAAGAGCAATGGGCCCAACACTGAGCCTTGTGGTACTCCATATTCAACATGCTGGCGATCCGACTCCACTTCTCCGATCTTTGTATACAGTGACCTGTTTGTCAGATAGTTCCTTATCCACTCGTATAACTTTCCTGATATGCCAAAGCTAGTATCTTCTAAAACCAGAGTTGCACCCTTGGCAACCCAAACCATTCCTCGCCTCGAGCTTTTGGCCTGCCTAGTATCAGCGCGTCTGTCGCAGAGTTTAAGAAGAGCTTTCCATAGCTCATGGATTTCGTGATTTACTGGTCAGGTTAATCGACTGTCGCTCTGAGTTGGATCAGACGTTTGTCCAAGGAATATAAACAATTTGTTCAAAACAGAGTGACGGAGATTAGAAGTATAGCGCCTGCAGAATCTTGGCGGTACTGCCCTACGAAAGAGAATCCCGCAGATATCGCATCGCGTGGAGCTTTAGCTACAGAACTGCTCCATGATCATAAATGGTGACACGGACCGACGTTGTGTGGAACCGAAGAATGGCCTAGCCTGCAGTTAACTGGAAATTCAGCCCATGAACAAGTTGATCAAGAAGTAAAGGTTATCGTTGCAGTTCTCGAGTCCACAAGAAAATTTGGATAAGAAAAAGTGATACAAGCTACGAAATACAGCAGCGTTGTGACCTTGAAAAGAGTAACAGCGTACGTGCTACGTTTTGTGCAAAGTGACCAGATCAGAAATCCAGCTGCGTTCGACGTTTTGGGTTGGTAAAAGGCCGTCAAGTAGTTAAGAGAACATGCGCTCCACTGTCGAAATGTAGTGTTTGCAAGAAATTAAGGGAGATCTTATGGAGTGCCAGCTGCCCCACCGTTGCCGAAATTCCGTTTATCAGACGACTTTGCATTCACCAATATAGGAGTTGACCACGCTTGTCCGTGAAAGACATCTATTCCCAAAAGAAAGAAATGTACAAGGTGTTCATCGTTTTGTACACTTATACATCAAGTTGAGCTGTTCATGTTGACCTTGCTCCTGACGTAAGCTCCCGTTCCTTTATTCGAAGTTTCGAAAGATCTATTGGTCGTTATGGAATCTCTTCGTTCGTCTTGTCGAACAATGGAAAAGCCTTCAAAATTGCAGAGCTTAAGTGCTTTCTTGCGTCAAAGGGAATTAAATGGCGACACAACGTACAGCGTTCCTCTTGGTAGGGAGGTTTCTTTGAATGGATGGTTCGATCGAGCAAAAGATGTTTAAAGTAAAGTTTGAGAAAGGCAAGGCTGACATAGGAGGGAGTGCTGAATTCACGCCCGCTCACATATCTGTGTGAGGATGGAGGAGAACCGTTAACCCCGTCAATTCCGAAGGAAGTCAAGATGTTTCCAGACGACAGAAGTATCTGAAAACTCTGTTAAAGCAATTTTGGAGGACTTGACAGAGAGATTACTTGACGCAATTAAAGAACAGCATCGACCAAGAGAAAAAGGAGGTCCCACCATTAACGTTGGCGACGTGGTGTGCGTATATGAAGACAACTCGAAAATGTTGTATTAGAATATGGAAGAGTCGAGCGTTTGTTAGTTGGTAAAGATGATACTGTTCGATCCGCGGACGTCCGAGTTATCGACAAGAGTGGAAACCCAATGCAACTCAAGAGACCATTGCAGGGATTGTTTCCATTTGAACTGATAACATGAGCTGAGAAGAAGCAAGAAACCGATTTTCCTATCACGTTTGTAAAGAATGCTAGGAAAGAGAACATTTCTAACTAAACTGTATTAAGCTTTAGTTAAAAACATTTATAGACTTGGTTAGTTAGTCAAGTTGATTGAACTCCACTCAATTGGTTATAATTTCATGTTACGAGGTTCCAAATATATTAGCATATATTAGCAACAGAACGATTACGATAGATATGTTATTTATTACCTCGTTCTTTTAAAAACCCCGCTTTAAATTTCTGTTTTTATTCAGAAAGTTGTGCGGGGTTTTTAAAAAAACGAGGTAATAACATTGCTAATATATGCTAATATATTTTGAACCTCGTAACATGTAGAAATTATAACCAGTCAATCAAGATTTAGATGAGTCACGTGACGCATGCGTGTTCGTGTCACGACCAGAGTTGTAAGTTTTAGAGTAGGCGCATGGTCGAGTCTTCGAGTGTAGAATCGAAATAACACCGGTATACAGTTCCCAATCGATTACAAAAGTCGCTGGAGACGAGAATTAACGAGTACAGATTCATTGAAGGGGAATGTCAATGGTATATGTCAAAAAGTAAAAAATATCAATAAAGCCTTACAATAGGCATATGTCAAAAAGTGAAACATATAAATAAATTAGCTTTACAATAGGTATAATATGTCAAAAAGTGAAACAAACTCCCTCTAGTTTTAACGTAATAAAAACATTTAGTACAATTTAGTAACACGGTGCCCTCAGACATAATTTACCGCCGGCATCAGCGGGTATTTTCCGTTTGCTGTCGTATACTCGCTGACCCGTTGTTACACTTGTTCTTTTCTCAACTCCCCTACACGCATTTCCGGACCTAAATCCGACTTCATCATTAATCGGCACATACAACAATTTTACTTGCACCTCCTCTAACATCGTTTACTGAATTTCCTGCAGTAAATGTTGATTGCTCTACATTGCTGAAATTGTCGGCCGTCTCTCAAACAGATTTGCTGAATATTTTGACTGATGTTGACATGTCTATTACCTGACATTTTAGGGGTTGTGTCACGAAAATCTTTCCTTGATCCAAAAAGATCATTTGAATTAATTTTATGCTCTTCTTACAGCCAAACTAAGCCAGTTCTGCTTTGTAATATCATTTTGGGTATCTGTAGTTTCCGGGCTAACCGGGCCAGCCATATAAACAGCCCTTAATAATGCCAACCATTCCATTTCGGACATGAAAGTTTGTGTTATTTCACCTATTTCCGGTGGTAACGATAGCCGTAACAAACAAGAAAGGCGTCGCCTTTCTTGTTTGTTACGGCTAAGGCGTCTCATTTTCCAACTTGGAACCATTCATTCAATTTCTCATGGATTTAACGAACGGTTTTCCTTTATTTAATCCCACAAAAATGATCGCTTTTCGCTGTATATTCCTTTTCTTTCTTTGTTTTACCTCCTGACCTCAATGGTTTGAAGTGCTTATCTTATTAATAATTATCTTAGACTTAGTCAGTAAATGGAATCTCTTTAGTACCCCTTTGTTTGCTACGGAAACGTCTTTGAGATATATCTAGTTTGTGAGTTTATTGTTAGTATCGTTAGCAAAGGCGCGTAGAGGGCGATGGCAGGGGCGTGCGATATCATTACCAACCTCAACTTGGAGCCAATGTTTCGTGTGCAGTGAAGGGAATTAAGGAAGTGTCTAGTAGATTGTTAGAATCATGGAATGTAAACTATCGGTAATAAGTTTATGTCCAATATATAATATATACAGTAATAATTTCATGTTACGAGGGAGCCTATATAATATACTGGGTTTATGGATAAGGTTAGCCTCCTCCGCATGCAACTCTGTGTCTTCCTAGCTGCAACGTTTTCAGTTTTGCGATTTTTTCAGTCTATAATGTTTTGACCAAGCCAAAGAAATAAATAAGAGCGTTTGACCGGCCAAAGAAATAAATAAGAGCGTGGGCCCGAGCGAAGAAATAAATAAGAGCAAAAAGTCGCAAACTGAAAATGTTGCAGCTAAGGATAAGTTTAGACACTCATAACATGAAATTGTACTGCATGCATATATTATATATTACCGATGCATCTGCAGCAGTGGCCTCGCGCTTTTGGGGGCCTCGCGCTTTTAAGGGCCCCGCCCCTAAAAGAGCGGGCTCATAAAAGCACGAGGCCCCTAAATGCGCGAGGCCCTTAAAAGCGCTGTGCCTCTAAAAGAGCGGGCCCCTCCTTTTGTCCTCGCGCTAAAAATATGCCACAGGCATCGCGCAACGTTAATCCGGCCCTGATCTGCAGATGTGCCGATTGCATGCGTTTGGATTCGTCTGTCAGCTACGCTCCGTACAAAATTGATGAAAACAGAGATATTTTTAACAGTATATCATGGGCCGGCTAAGCCAACCTTATACATATTACAAACGTTCACATTCCTGTAAAACAAGCAATTCAAAATCTTCATTTTAATATTTTCTCTAGCTATTCAACTCACTGTAAAATGGGCCGCCATTTTTTATGTACAATATGATAATTATCCTTCAAACTGCGGCCATTTTGTCGTTAATTTCAACGGAAAGGAGTTACCCATTGACAGGTATGTCGATAGAAGAAATTAAATACAATTGCTAGAGAAAAACGAGGTAATATCGAAATCGTCATCCACCCCAAAAGGATTTGCAGGAAATCATTCCATTTACATGGCACCGATTTCAGGAGTAGCCTCCACAAACCGATGCATAGATGGAATCGCAGAAACAAACCAACAATTAGTGGCAAGTCTGGCGAGGCAGAACCATCCTGATGTATTTGATGGGGACGCCACCGGTTATTTCACCCCTGGAAGAACTCTTTCAAGGCGATGATCCAAGACACAAATTTAAATCCTTTGCAAGAGATTGCCACCTATACAGGCAAAGAGAAAGGTCCAAGAACTGATCGACAACTTCAGGAAAAGACAACAAGATAATCCCATAGTTACTCTGCAGAACAAACTTTGCGCGGAGTTACAAAGAAAGTTCGGAAACACTGCTGTGATAACTAATTCCCTACGAGAGTCAGCGGAAAGTTCAATGGAAAGGGCAAAGCCAAAATTCGCAGATGTATGTACGGAGGTGGATAACCAGATGACCCACCTCTCAGTACTTGCTTGTCTTGAATTATCCAAATAGTGGATCTTGCCGAATGTTCTCAAATTCAAATGGGAGAAACAAGTCGTTAGCTATACAGAAGAGAATATTAACGATGCTTATCCCGGATTCCACAACTTTGCAACAATGATCCGAAAGCAAGCTAGCCTGCGAAATCATCCCAATGTCTTGTATCGTCCAACAACGACAACGCGTAATGTAATCCTAAGGCCACGACCAGATATCCCAAGCTTGTATGTAATACTTTTCGTAGCTGAAGTTTAATAAACCATAAACCATAAACCATACTAAATAGAACGGAAAAGGATGCTGAAGTCGGAAACAAGAGGCGTAGACGGCAAGAGAACGACCACATGAAGTCAGTACTGCTCATTTCACGAGCGAAAGGGACACGAACTGAATGAGTGCAAAGGCTTCGGTGAGAAGAGTTTGGAAGAAAGAACAGCGTGGATAGACGGCATGCAGGCCTCTGTTTCCGCTGCCTCATCGCGAAACAACTAGAGAATCAGTGCGGAGCAAGCGTGAAAATATGTAGCAAATGCAACAGCAATTGCCACCCAACAATTCTACACAAATAAAAAGAAATAAAGAAAGACGGAGACCAGGGCGAAGAGACGGAATAGATTCAGTCGCGTTGCACCTCAGTTTGCCAAGGGAAGACCGGGAGGTTGTCCTGCAGCAAAATAGTGCTTGTGGATATCTTCGCCCAAAACAAACCGGTAAAGGTCCGTCATGTATTCCTGCATAATGGACGATCAGAGCAACGCTTCAATGATAAGTCCAAAGTCCAAACCTCGTAGACCAACTGGACGCAGATGGCCCAACGGAGAACTTGAGAAGTACCTACTCTCCACTCGCAGCACTACTAAAGAGAATATCGGTCGCCGAATATCTGGATTAGTTGTGAGGTCAGTCATTGACTGGTAGAGTTGCCAAATTACCAAAGCTGGTAAAGTGCGATTACATCCCACATGACAAATGCGAGATCCCGACGCCGACCATGACTGAACATCCCCAACTCTAAGAAATTACCAAAGAGATTACAGCCAAGATCAAAATTCTTATCGGAAGGGATGCACCAGAATTATTGAACTATAAGTATGAGGCTCTGGACAGTATCTGGCGAAATGTGTGTAGATCGAGTTGGAGGACCAGTTCATATCTCAACGCCGTGCCATACTGTGGTGGAAGTCTTCCACCACAGTATGGCACGGTGGAACCTATGCATGGAAAACCAGTTCTAGAACCAGAATTAGAATGCAAGAAGGAATGCTCCACCACTTTAGAAACGTTTTCGGAATTCGAGACCATCCCTTGCCCGAACTATTTCAAAGTTAAAGAGAAATACAGCGAACGTTCTGCGAGAGAAGAGATAACAAATGACATTTACCACACAACCCAAGAAGACAACGAAGCTAGCACATCATGGGAGGACCGTCGCTAGTATCGCTACATGGAAAAGGGGATTCACAGGGAATCCTGCAATTGGGAGATGTCATTAAGTCCAGTTCTCCCCCCCCCCCCCGCTTGGGGTCATGCCAAACAAACGGAAGCAAGCTCTCAATCGTCTTCATGGTCTACGCTGTTCGAAAAAGAAACCACAGATGGCCAAGTCTTGTTCGCCCCCTTGAAAGCTCTATCCCCCGATGAACTGTCGGAGAAAAAACAACATGATTCAAGAACGACCAGAGAGCAAACGGAAAAAGTCCGCGCTAGTATAGTATGGTATCTTTTCATTTTGGAGTCTACCATCCCTAAAAACCAGACCAGATCCGCGTGGTGTTTGACACTTCCTGTGAGGATAAGGGCGTGTCTTTGAACAAAGAATTGTTGGCCGGCCCAGATCTGATGAATAGCCTACTTGGCGTTCTGATGCGTTTCAGCTAGACAAGAGAATATTGGAGTGATATGTGCGTGGAACAAATGTTCCACTCCTTTCATTTTCGACCAAAAGACTTCCTACGCTTCCTATGGTTCAAGAACAACGACCCTTCACATGAAATAGTGGAATACAGAATGACCGTTCATTTTTTTGGTAACGGTCCCAGCCCAGAGGTTGGAATGAGAAAAACAGCCGACGACGGCGTGGAGAGGTACGGTACTTCTACAGATAAAGACTAGAGTCCATCGACTTGGTGAAAGGAGCACAGGCTACACTGGCCACCGCGCCAATATACGCCAATATACACAAGGTAACGTCGAATTCAATCTCCGTAATGGAAGCTCTCCCAGCCAAAGATCAAGCAAAGAACATCCGACGTGCTCTAGGTGTACAATGGGACTTGCAGGACACCTTTACATTCAGCGTCAGAAACTATTTACACGTAGGGGAGTTCTCTCCATGGTGAACTCCAGTGTATGATCCTCGATCTAGGCAAGCAGCTCCTGTCATCTGACTTAGAAGCATCAAAAGCTATTGCTACAGCAACTCGTTATTCTAGGAAAGGAAAGGCAGAATGACAATCCCCTTGGATGGGACGACCTCCTCCCTGACAATCTGATGCGTTAATGGCAGTGTTGGAATGATGAACTTGTGGATTTAGAGAAAGTATCCGTACGTCGATGTTACTGTATCATCCAAAGAGTTTTAGTCGCGTCGTACCACACGAAGTCCACGCGTTCTCGGACGTCAGTAAAGTTGCCATCGGAACAGCTATTTACCTCAATCAAGTGTATCAAGAGGGAGTGGTTAGTGTGATCCTTGCCTTCGGCCAAGCAAAAGTGGCACCAAATCAACCAACAAGCGTCCCACGCCTCGAACTATGTGCAGCAGTGTTGTCAACTCAAACTGTAAAAAAGCCAGAAGGATGACTTGAGTAGTTAGAGATTGGCACGACCTAACCTTCTACACAGATTCTAAAGTGGTTATAGGATACATAAAGAATGAAGTCCGCAGGTTCTACGTTTACGTTGCCAATCGAGTACAGTCGATTCGGGTTTGCTGGAATCGGAGTGGCTAAATGGTCTCGCATTTTTGAAGCAAGCTAAGCCTCATTGAGTCGCATATCCGCCAATGATCACGGGATTTGGCATCGACGAGAACGATCCGGGAGTTCAAAAACGAGTTGACGTCTATGCCACGAATTCCAGGAAAGTCCCTGAACTGGTCTAGACTTCTACGTGCCGTAGCAAGTTTCATATTGAGAGAGCGAAACAGTACAAGCTGGGTAAAGCATGATCTACGAGCTCTACGACGTGATCGTGAAACCTACTACAGCAGAAATTAAACAAGATACGACAGCGATCAAACAGCTATACAAAGAGAAAAGAAACAACGACAAGCCTGAAAGCCGTTACTTCCTCATGAAAGAGAAGAAAAGTACTTCGAAGATCGGGTTATTGGTGGACATGCAATGGTAGCCAAGATCCTGAGTTCTAATTGTGTGACCTGCAGGATGCTAAGAGGTACATTGACGTTGCAGCAGATGGCCAACCTATCGACAGACAGTATGGAGATCAGTCCGCCATTCATAAACGTTGGTCTAGACGTGTTTGGCCCGTGGACAGTCCGAACTAGGAAACTAAGGGGTGGTGCAGTCAATACAAAACGCTGGGGCGTGTTTACGTACTTTATTAGCAGGGCAATCCACATTGAGATGTTGCAATCCATGTTCATTCATTCAGCTGCCAGACTCAGATGCGACTGCGGGACTAATTTCGTTGGAGGAAACTCTGAACTTAGTGACGCGCTGATGGAAATGGCGGGATCGACAGAAAGTGGAGAGATACGCCACAGAACAAGTATGTGAGTAGATATTCAATCCGCCACACGCCTCAATTTCGGAGGTGCGTGGGAGCGTCAGATATAGGAATAATTCGCCACATCCTGAACGCAATGTTGCAAAGCCCCCAACTCGATCACGAATTACTGGTTACCCTTATGGCAGAAGTAACAGGTATTGTAAACAGCCGCCCCATTACCATGCAGCCGCCATCACATCGGACATCGACGAATCAAATCCCTCAACACCCGCCTTGTTGCTTGCAATGAAGAAACGTCCATGCACTCGCCCCTCCACCATGCAGGCAAATTCGTCGCACAAGATCTCTACGCTCATCGACGCTGTTGTATAGCGCAATACCTGGCTGACCAGTTCTGGCTTCGCTAGAGGTGGGAATACCTGCAGAATCTTCAAATAGATCGAAATGGTGTGAATAGTCATGGTGAAGAATAAGGATGTTTCTCGAAATGACTGGCCCATGGGAAGAGTGACGGAGTCCATGGAGAGTGAAGATGGTAAAGTCAGGAAAGCCAAGGTGATAGTTTGTAAAGAAGGGATGAAGAAAACAGTCTTCCGTCCAATGAGCGAGATCATTTTACTATTACCAATTAAATCTGAACTAAAAGTTGAGGAGTGTAAAGTTCAGTCGGCCGACCTGGAATAGTACCCAGTACTAATCCCGGGCGGTGCCATGGCAACGAGAACAGACGTTCCTCGGCACGCTTGAAGCTCTATAATGCGAGTATGACGTAAGTGAAAATACCGGCTCTGCCCTAGCTAAAATCATTTTTGTTCTTCTATAAGTCATATATTCGGACTGACTGAGTTATTGACATTGTTATTTAATATAGCTTCCCCGCATTCTCTGAGGTTAGACATTAAATCGTTAGAAAAACGTCAGTGACAGTGTAACCGGTTGAGCACTAGCGAACTCTTGCTTGATTACACTCCACGAGACCATCGTGCTGCAGTCAGTTATCCTACAGGATACGGCTAATTATACTTCTACTGTTGCATTCACGTTCGTAACTTCTAAGTCAACACGAACATTAATTTCGTGCGAAGTACATTCGATTTGTGTGAACCATTAGAACATTGTAGTAAAGAACTGAAACTCGAGGCGCCGCACTCATTCAACGCTGTGCAGTTGTGGTCAATTATCTGCAACCAATTAGACATCAATTATCCGCGCGACGACATGCCAAAACTATATCAACTTGCGATGGAATTACCAATAAAATATATTAGATCCGAAGATTCGGCCATGAGTCTGACGTACCGACGTCAGAATCGGGACGGCCCTAGACTTTCCATATGTTCGCGCACTTTATAAGGGAGTTATCGAAGCCAAAGAAACAGCATTCAATATTCATCGGCGTATTTTGTGTGTGTGTGTACTTTTGGGACTGATATAGATATCTATTTAAGTTGGTCTTGTACAAAAAATATTTTTGTTCTTGTTTGTGAAAAGTAAGTACTTTGTCAAACATGATAAATATTAATGCGATGGTGATACAAATAATTTGTCACAATACTAAATTATATCGGAGCCGAACTAGAATAATTTCTCTACTATTTTTATTGCGGTTATAATAAAGGAATATAGCTTTTCTATAGAGTTCGTCATCATCCAGTCAACAAATTCCATTATAAAGATAGCAGAATTATTAAAAATTCTTTGAGACACCTTGCATCTGGTATTAATTACACGAAGGTCATTTAAGGTCTTTCCTGTGAACTTTGATCTTTCCTGTGACGTATTCAAAGTGTCGAAAAACATGTACCTCAAGTTTTAACTTCCAGGAAGGGAAATAAGGGAAAATCAGTTTTCAGTCTGTTAACTTATTATTCTCTGTAGGTTTATACGGACTAATAGCGAAGCGCACAGAGACCTAAACAATAGGAAATGAGTCGTTTGGGAATTCTTGAGACTTTATTTTGGTTTGTTTGTCCGCATTTTGGGTTTAAAAATAGAATCTTTGCGCTATGCAAATGTACATAATCTGCTCAGAATCGCGCGTAAAGCTGCATCATAATTTTCAATTTAGCGTATTGATCCGCGCGGGGAAAGGCGAGATCTGTTGCGTTGCATTATACGGGCCGGAGGTCACGGTGCATTATAAACTATATAGATTGCAGTGATATTTAAATTGGATTTACATAAATCCGCGGGAACCAGGGAACCTATTGACAATATATATAATATACGAGTAACACCTTCAATTTAGATTGATATAGCACATTGGCAGTACAACTCAACTAGATTGTATACATTTAAACCAGAAATGAAACATGCATGATAAATTATTCAGAATGTTTATTATTTATTTTGGTTGTTGTTATACTAATACTGCTATATTATGCAAATAAGAAAAATATGAAAGCTGTTAAGAACTGGATATAATATGAAAAAGAGAAATAATTGAACTTCAATAATCAATGTGTCGAAAAAAGGTATTTAGTTTGATATTATTCTTAGTCACGTAAGACCCAAGCAAGTAATTAGTAAAATAAATATTTTCTCAAGTTATTCTATGGTCTTGAATAACAGTGTCAGGCGCACTGAATTTTTTTAGAAATTATATTTTATTTCTTATGTTGTCCCAAATGGTGAAGTGGGGAATAAATCAGCAGACGTAGCACTTGATAAGTTGTCTGCCAAAATGCATCGTGCTTGGGCTATTATTTATAGATTTTGGTAAATGTGTTTATAAATAAGCAGTTTAGTTTTCAGATAGTACGTTTTATAAAGAGATATATTTAAATTTTATCACTACATTATGCTTTCGCGATGATTGTTTTGTGGTCACAATCGTTTCGGTTTGCGACAGCTATGCATTGCTTGGGAAAACAAAGAAAATATAAAAATACCTCCCTCTCCAATTCTGAACTACTGAAGTACAAAGCCGGAGTGCTTCTGCAAAACACGTTCCAGTCGGCAGTCACACAGATAGAATAAGGGAAATAAACATAACAGGCGAAATTCAATAACAGATAATAATATCAGGCATTATGCTAATCCTTGTAAAGTTAAATCCTTGTAAAGGCCTGTTGACTAGATCCGATTTTAGGGTCCGATTGTCGGTTCGGAAATGTTGGGAGGCGTTCACATGATCCAACGTTTCTCATACTATTTCCATTCTCTGATTTCCGTCCAATTCGACAGTCACTGTCGGAAGCGTACTTCAAAACTTCCGTGAGAAAAAAGCCTTCAGAATCGGATGACTTTTCTATTCTACAAATTAAAAGTTTTTCTACTTGGCTGCACACGAGGTCGCATAAAATAAAAGGAGAAAGTCCATCGCGCGACTATATAATATTCGCTTAATAATCAACTGTATATTACCATATCCCAGCGAGCTTTTTACATATGTTAATAAATCTGACCAATCACATGCTATATTTTGATAAAACTGGCCAATCATATGGCAGCAGCTTACCTTCACAACCTGACCTTTGTATGTATTTTACGGAGAGCTGACCTTCGGACATCGCAGTTGCCCTTGGATGTGTTTCAGATCAGTTCGAAGTTTTTCTTGTGATGAGTTAAAATGAATTAATTTTAACCAAGGTTTCAAATATATATTCTTAAAATAAAGGAGTTCATTGCACCAAACATTTCTTGGTAAGTACAGCCAATGTTGGTCAGTGGCGGGAATTATTGGAAAATATGGACTGTTCTACTGTCGCGTGACGGTGTAAATAGTTTACAAACGACGAACGATTTTGTCTGATTTGACGATTAAGTTGGTGAACTTTTATGACCTAGTGAAAGCCATGAATCCATCAGCAAGTAATGAAGAAAAAGGCGAGAATGATGAAAATCTTTGGCAAACAACATGTCTTGTTTGTGAAGATAAAGCTTCTGGACGACATTATGGGATTGTGGCATGCGAAGGATGTAAGGGTTTCTTCAAGCGAAGTATCAGGAAAAGTCTTATGTATTCATGCCGCGATGGTGGGGACTGTCCAATCGATAGGCTACAGAGAAATCGCTGTCGACGTTGCCGGTTAAACAAGTGTATAAAAATGGGAATGAAAAGGGAAGGTGAGTAACCCGAGGAGTAACTAACCGTCTCAAACATTCATTACAATATATATTAAAAATGGCTATAGTCAGTTAACACCTTTTAAAAAATACCTAAATGTATTACTTAGTCTTAGATAGTAGCGAAATATTATTTCTGTGTGGGAGGGAGTGAACTTTGCGAACGAATCAGATGACACTCATTATCGACGATGACGGTTTGACCATGGTTTGACCTTCATTAGTATTACTGCAGAATATCGTAATTTATTATTTCAAGGAGAAAGCGTGAGTGATTTTAAAAAACCTTTATTTACCTTAACAGCAGAAGTACAAACAAAACAAGTCTCAAACTCGAGTTTGCCTGCAATCCGTTTTCTATCTTGTTTCTAGCTGTGCGGCGGTTGCCTTGAAATACCATAAAATGAAAGATAAGGCTTATTGAGCCGTACTTGTTTCATTTTTTCCCCTTCGGCGTCGATTGACTCAGCCAAACTGTAAAGTTTGCTTTTCATCTGCTGAAGATTCACGCTGGTAATTTTCCTTGGCGCACTATATGTGTGTCAAAACTCGCTGAACACCTCGGAAACATACGAATTTCCCAATCTGACCACAAAGGCGACTTGAGGTTTTGGCCAGAAACAACATTGCCTTGGCCTTGGCTGGTAATAAGTCGTACTAATCGGCACAATAATAGCTGGTGACCTTGTTCATACATGTAAATATTCTTAGGACATATTGTCAAGGTCAAGGGCGACATATTGAAGTGCAGTTATCAACTTTGAGATAACAGTCAGCCTCCAGATAATCTGGATTGGGAAACCTAATTTATCCCCTATAAGGGCAGAAAGCATTTAAATAATACAACCTAAAACTTGATAATCTGGGATATTTTATAAAACAAGCTGCTGAGAACAACACACATATATATATATATATATATATATATATATATATGACACAGCAGACACATTTACACCAGTCTCATAGCAACTGCCAAAGATGTTTTGGGATTTTTTTACCTTGGTTTTAAATGCACCCCAAACACCTACAGTACACGCAAAGGCCAATCTTTTAGTACTCCTACTGCAGCAAAAAGTGAGCATTCTATGATTCATTTCAACATTAATGCTCACGAAGCAATCAACATTATAGCACCAATTCCTGCTTTTGAAGAAACTTGCTGTTGTGTGTGTTGTACTCTACCGTTAATTCTACAAATCAATTAATATGCTGGCTACATGCAGAAGTGTTGTTATCTTTCACTGTTAATATTCCCAAGTTGGACTGCCCAAATACAATTTAGGATGTGTGTAATACATGTTATAGTGTAAATTTTAACACATTATAAATATTAACAAACTCAAGCCGTACATGAGAACTTTGCATATAAGGATAATCACTAATAGAAGAAAGTATGATCACACTCCTGTGCTATGAATTATGACCTACAAATGTATTTACGACTCACACGTAACCAAGATACGAAGATAGTGTACAAATTCCTCTTTACCGAACTGCTTCTGGACAACGATCGTTTCACTACAGAGCAGTAAAACTTTGGAATAACAGGCAACATCTCCCAGTCACTTCAAGAAGTTAATGAAAAACTATTTGTTAGACAATTTTATTAATAGCCAGTAATTAATATTTTAAGCTGTTATATACATTTGATTTTATAAATATTCATATTTTACATTATAAATTGTAATCTGTAATGGGCATTGAAAAGCCCTCTTGGGAATTGCTCAATAAAGTATGTATATGTATGTACTATCTAGGTGAGCATGGGTCAATATAAGCTCTTAATTTTTTCTTGCTGGAGGAGAAAATCACACACAAACAAGACAGTGAAATAACTAATAAGCATGCACATACAACATTGAATAAATGTTATCCCCACAAGACTATATAACTTGATCATGCAGAATGTGAAAGTGAATATTTTGATTTTCCAGAACCACATATACAGTAACTACATGATACACACTAATATAGCAAATGCTTACCAATATTGTCAAAGGCTAATTGTTATAACAATACAATATTCTCTTATTGTTTTATATAATCCACAGTACAGTATATTGTAGTAATGAGAAATGTATATGTGTACATTGTACAGTACGATGCTTGAAAATTGAGACAATCAGAGACTTGTTTGAGTGCTTTGTCATATCAGTCGATCATGTTGGTCAATATGATGAAATGCAACTACAGCAACTTTTAGCCAGGCAGCTGTCCTATGGATGGCCACTTTTAAAAAATAAGATTTTTGGAAGGCCATTTTTCATATGGATGGCCCAAGCAAAATATTTTCCTCAAACAACAACTTACAGGTTTCCCCCTTTCTAATGTCTTTTTTTATTTCTGTTAGCTGCTGTTTATTTTAGCTATTGTGTAGGTTTCGTTACTGATTTTTATCAAGAACATGCAGATATAATGATTGAATGTGAGATTGATTTAACATATATATATATATATATGCTCTAACATGAAGTAGCAAAAATGTTGTTTAATAAAACCGCTGTTTAATATGTTTGATAAGCTCAGTTGCTCACACCCACCAAAATTGTTGGACCGCTAGTTTTGAAATCCTGGCTAAAAGCCTGATTTAGTGCAATTTGGTAATTACAGACTGTAGACCTTTCTATTAACTATGCATGTGTAGACCAATTAGATACAGTGGAACCCTGCCTTACGGCCACCTCGTTAATATGGTCACCACGTTAATACAGCCACATTGTACAATCCCAAAGTTAACAATCACCCCGTTTATAGGGCCACTCCAACCATTAGGACAGGCAAGTGACAAACGGAAATATATCTTGAGACAAAAGACTTTTGAGACTTAATTTAATTGAAAGAGTCTGTGACATGACATGTTATAAAGTTTCAGATAATCAGCAGAGTTTTCAACATGGTTTTTATCTCCTTTAAGTGTGATTGTAATAAAAACTGTCATGACATCACTTGAAAGAGAACAGCCATGAAATTTGACCCTACCCCCGTTAATATGGCCAAATTGTTATGGTGCGTTGGTGACCGTATTAACAGGGTTCCACTGTACATGCAGGTTATGATCCAGTCTAGACAAATGCTGCAAAGAGATGCTGCTAAACAAAACATGACCAATAATGTATGTAATTATAATAATAATAACTCTAGTTTCACTGTTTCCAAATTTAACCAATCACAAATGTACAGTAGATCATACAAAGATTAAAATGAAACCTATTGTACAAGTACCGGAAAAGATTTTGCTTTGCTAACAATTGAAATTCTCAATTTATGGGGTAAAGTTTCTTCTCAGATTCAAAAAACTTTCACATATTTTTAGTTTGGAAAAGTTACTACATGTATTGCCTAACCTGTTACAATGCCTAATAATTTGCATAATTATGCATGCGGACAACAGTCAATTAATTTATAATTGATTATTACTTATTGATTCCTGTGAGCCCAATATTACAAAATATTTAAGTCGAGAATTCAATATTGGGCGAGACCGAAGGTCGAGCCTAATATTGCAAATCGAGACTTAAAATAAATATTTTGTAATATTGGGCGAAGATGAATCCAACAGGTGTTTTATTATATCGAACAAAATATCTTGACACAAAGATGTTTCTTAGCACATAAACAGACAGTCAAGACTGTTCTTATGTTCTTCACTTATGTTCAAAACTGCTGGGGTTTTTTGTTGTTGTTTTTTTATTTTTAACCGCTGTATTAATTATTTTGCATTTTTCTTGGTTGTAAAGTTAATAAACAAATAAACAATAAATAGTCAAAAGACTCAAAAGGTTGCTGGTCGTCAAAAAGAATAATAAAAAAAAACTCAGAAAAACACATCACGTTCCGCGAGATCAACCAATGAAATTTCGATTTAGATAAAAGGCACGCGAGTGACGTTGCTTTGCACGTGAACAGCATAAACAGTCCAAAGGTTACTGCCCAATATGTAGCTGTCTACATCGTAAAATATTGGGCTGCCACGTGATGCTAATAGAGACAATTGATTGGTGGATGTCAGGTCTTAATTCTATCCTTACTAATGGATAGCTAGATTTACAACATATTAAACTTAATTAAATTATAAATTGAGTAATAAATAATTCACAAAGAGTGACTGCCTATAAATAGTTTTTTTATTTACAGTGTGTATCAAAAAAAACTGAACTGGCATAAAATTAATTAACATTCCTTTCAAACAACCTATTGTCACCTTGACACCTCTGAGCCACGGTGCGTAAAAAAATATGGTTTCATGGTCGGTTATTCCAGAACACTTCGTTTAGGCGATCCCTAACTTGAATGAGGCGATGCGCTAGGGCGCCATATTGTGCCAACCAAAGATCGCGAAACAATGTATTTCAATACTGGTTTCCAAAATGTACAGCGAGTTGCGGGATTTGGAGATACGCAATGCCGTCCACATTTCGATCAAAAAAGTATGGCCTCAAAATGACACCATTCCCACAGAGTCCTGCCCAGACAGTGAGTTTTGCACGAGATCGTTCCTATCGAATTGAAATTAAGTTCAGGTGGATGAACTTTTGGAGCATATTCACGTACGTAATCAAACTGATATGAATATATTTAACATTTTGGAGTTATCTTAATTTCCCAGGTGTATAAGACCATGTTTTTAATTTCCCAGGAGTCAGTAAGACCGTTTTCTAAGGGTTCAGTTTTTTTTATACACACTGTATAGTAGTTTTTTACTCAGATAAAATGACTTGAGTCACCAAAAATCTGTTCATTTAGATGCATTTGTAGTTTAAGTAAGATATACTATTTGTGCAGGCCAAGTTATATCGGATTCCTCTGCTCATATTTTATCTATTACTTAAACATCTATCAGGACTACTGCTGGTAAACTTCATTAACTTCTCAGTGTGATAGTGAAACTAAGATTTGAATCTTTACCACCAATCACTTTCTAGAGACATATTGTCAGCCATCACAACCAAGCTCAGAGAGCTAGATTTGTACCAATTAATAATATCTAGTAAAAAGCGTGGTGTACATGCCGAAATAGTATTTAAGTTGTCTCAAAGAGTGAAACTTAAAGTGAAATAACTGAGTGAGACTTTTATAGAATAAATAATCGCGGAAGATAAAAATAAACCAATCAGGTGCGAGAAACAATGTAAAAGTGTAAAAATAGGACAGTGATGCTATTTTTACCGACAATCAGCAAACAGACCATACAAAGGGATGCTAATGAATAAAGAAATATTCATGGCGATTAAGTGAGACAAAGATCAAAGAATGAAAATCATTCATTGGTCGACCATGGGGATTAATGGTGCCAAGTTTGAAAATGTGACGCTTTTCTTGTCTTTTACGGCACGGTAATCATTTCCACCGGAAATGGGTGACATACAGTATATGACACAAACTTTCATGTCGGAAATCGAATGATTGATACTATTAAAATGTTGGGCGACGGGTTTGTCGACATTATCGTTCCTTACGTAACGAAGATGTTCAGCAAATCTGTCAGAAAGTCACCGACCAGTTTCACCGATGTAGATGGAACAACATTTACTACACGATATACAGTACCTGTAAATGATGTTGGAGGAGGTGCGTGTGATACTATACCGAATAACGAAATTTGATTTGGGTCCGAAAAAACACGTAGTGGTCGGAAAAAACACGTACGGGCACAAGAAAAGGACTGTGAACCAATTTGTCCCTAATATTTTTATTTCGTCGAAAAGAGATTAATGGGTTATCGGTGAAAATAGTACACGTCTCCGTGTCATTTTTGAGCATATGAAAATTACGGCTAACGATTTACCAATTTTGAAGTTAAAGAGATGAAACATTGAAACTAGAGGGATTTTGTCAGTTGACATTGGAATTGTCTTGTAAATGTGATTTGAGAGTGTCAGAACGGGATACACGAAAAGCTTTTTGAATAGCGGCGTCTAATAGATGAGAAGGATATCCGCGCTGTAGCCTCCTCCGCAGGCAGCTATGTGGCTTCTTTTATTCCGTGTCAAATAGCTTCCAAGATTTTGGTTGGGATTGCAGGGAAGTATATAGGATCCGCGCTGGACAAAATAATATCTTATTTCCAAAGATTTGGCCTGAAAATCGTGGTCTTCACTGCAAAGGCGGTGAAGACGCAAGAATTGAGAGTAAGGTATGGATTTAGGTATGGGAGTTAGGGTGGGAGGACGAAAACAAAAGGTAACTGTAAGAATCAGTCGGCTCATAGGAGATAGAAGTCGTCAGCGCATCACCATTAATAGATATGTAAACCTTGAACGCTGGATGGAAATCATTAACGAAATTGATGAATCTCTCTAGGTTTACACGTGACTGCAAGATACATTTTCTTTACAGTCCTCAATATATCTGCCAAAGAATTCTGGGATGATTCCTGTGTAACATTTAGATTTGTACCACGTTGCCAGTCAATTTATCATAGAATTACCCCACTTCGAGCTTGAGCTAACTAAAATTCCCCGCTGTGCCTGTGGCGGAAAATATTAGTGAGAGAATAGCTCGAGTACCACGCGCGAAACGAAATAACACGCGCATAAACCAAGACGAGTCTGTCAACAATGGAGGAACAACAAGACGTTTCAAGATATTTCAAGACAGTATTCAAGAGTGTTTCGGTATAATATATAATGATATATCATCCCTCGGGTAATATTTCGTCGAATTCCCCTCGCTCTGGGTCTATAAATGATAAATGGTATATGAATGGTTACTTGCTCAACGTCTACAAGTCACCATCTGGATTCTGGAGTCGCATCTTTTAGGCTTATGGTATTTTGCGAAACGAAACAGGTTTGCGAAACGAAACAACAATTTGCCTAACGAGGTGGATAATAATAACCGACCCCAAAACAACAAAGATCCTAACCCCCCGCCTAACGAGTTTTCTAACCCTAACCCCCGCCTAACTAGCTTTAAGACACGTTTTTCAAATTGTTGTTTCGTTTCGCAAAATACCATAAGCCCATCTTTTAATAATAGCAAGTGTTACTATTGTTGAACGTGGAAGCTATGATGGCTCCCATATAGGATTTAAGGATCATTATCATTTAACTGAAGTCAATAAACATCAACACCACCCAGAGGTTGCTCTTTGTTAATGCCTCCACAATTATCACCCATAAGCCGGGTTGTGATGGTGTGATAGATAGAATCACTTTATTGGGAAGAGTGAGTATAAGAAGTGGGGATGGTCACTGGAACTATGACAGGTGCAACCGTTATCTTGTTTTGAATGTACTCATGGTGAAAAGTTATCCCAGCATTTTACTGTAAAATACTCTAAAAGGTTGGTTTCTACTGCCAATAACAAATAATTAACGAGATGTAAAAGAAGAAAGTCATTCAATTGATATTAAAGTTGATATTTGGCATTAATTATACACTAACTGGTCAGAAAGAAAAGTTATGGTAAATTACGAGTGTTGAATTATATACTCGTAATATAAACGATGACATCATCTTCGTATTAATTGTATATATAATTTATATATAGGTCTCACTAGCTTTGTATATTATTGATTCGATGACTTTGGAATAGAGTCTTGTATTTAACTTGAATATCAAGTCTCAAGATGACATTTTTTGGTTTATGTTTTATCCATAAATAACAGATGAAGGAAAAGTTGTGGTGAATTACGAGTGTTTCGAGACCCAACCGGGATTTATCGTTCTGCCATTGTTAGTACAGATCTCACAGGAACAAAACAAAATATTAAATGTTTTATTTTTATTAGTCTACGCATTAGACAGCTAAAATCGCACACAGTCGCGGAATACAGAAATGTATATTGTATAATGTCTTCCAAAACTACCGTTAATCATTTTGTTCTCTTGAAACATTTAGCAAATCATATACTTTGCGACCCAACCGGGACCATTACTGGTCATTGCATGGTTTATACACACTCTTAGTGTGTGCTACAGATAAAAAGACAGATATCTAGTGAAAATCTCAACGAGAATTTGCAGGTTTAAATCTCGGACACTGTAAACAAGAGTTTTTCTTTTACCTTATGGGTACGTTAATTACTCAATACGCATTTATAACCTTTATTCTTTCTCCAAATTCACTGTCTCTGTTCACTTTAAATCATGCAACTCGAATTTTTGTCTCCCTAGTACACACGTTTTAAGTCTCTTCCTCCCATTTCAATCTTTCATCACTGCATGTACATTAATCCATGCATTCGTTTCAAACGGAGATTACGTTTGATGATCATATCAACCATATTTTGTTCTTATTCAGTAACTTTGCATACATTCATCGGATTACACAAATGAGTTTATTGCTTGAATCATATTTTTATTGTTCAGCCCATGCAGCGTCGAGGATTTTGGCAAGACGTTCTTCCCAAAGTACTTTATAGTTCTCTCAAGACCCCTCATTGTACAACTCATTTTCAAGTGCATGATCCATCGTTTCATCTTCGAGTAGGCCAGTGAACAGTTTGTATAATAGCGTCAGGACTCAGTAAGCATGTAATTGGCCTCTATTCTTGGAAGTTGCTGAGGTCTGATATTTTAGGAATCAATGGCGTCCTGCAAATAGTCAGCCACTGTAGAATACTGTGCGGGTCATACTTCCATTGGTTCATGGTTCGAACGAGAGTTGACCAAACTGCCGTAAACTTTTTTCACCAGAACTTATGTATTCCATCTAATCCAGGCGCCGACCAATTCTTCCTTTTTTATTTTCTTGCTCAATAATTCGAGGGGGACACTAAAGTTAATGATTCTTTCGTTTTGACTTTTCCAAGCGATTTTTCTCCAGCTGTTGAAGCCATTGTTCTTTGTTAATTCAGATGTTGGTTATTTGTTAATTGTTGGCATTTTGTCTTTTCCTTTAAAGATACTATGATTCCTTAAGTTTCCCTCTATTGGTGGCTTTCCTCTTAACCCTTTCTTCTGTATTGTTCATTTACAACTTTGGTAATCCACTGTCTTAATTTTTTATTAGTTTTTCCTTTTTCAATTGTTGTTGGTTTCCTTTCCCTTTTCCATTACTTTTGTTAGGTAACTTCCTTTTCACACACCCATTCGCTGCTTAATTGCTCGACCCATAGCATATACACTATCACTGGTATTTATTTATGTGCTTTGCAAGGATGATGTTAGCAGCTTTTAAAATCTCTTGGTTTAATTTTACCTTTAGTAAGCATTCCCTTGCATCAAATGCAAGAATACCTGAATAAGGTAACTTTTATGGAACAAAGTGCAACTTTCTTTGATTCAGGACTTGCACAGCCGGAATCATTACTTCTCCTGGAATAGAACTATAAGTAAATCAGCGAGAGCTTGTTATTGACATATTAGATCGCAATTAATTATTTTTTGTTATGTTTAATAATAATAGGGTAGCCTTTTCAGCTGTTTTTTCCGTATTCAATAAGACAAATTCTAGACTATCTAAAAACTAATGATATTACATTATATGACAAAAATAAATATAAATAATCTGTTGATAGAATCAGTTTTTAGAAATAGAAGTTCTTAGACTTAAAGTGCCTATGAAACGAAAATTAAGTTTGTCTTATTTTAATGAACTCCTAAAATTATTAGGAATTGTAATTTAGAGCTCTTTCATATCTCACGTCGTTCTTGAGATATTTAGACTTTTGTAATATGCAAATGAAATAACCTATGACGTCAAGAGCTTTACACATTTTTAGAAAATCAAGTTTATCTTTGAAACTATTCTACGAAATCACTTGAAACTTTGCACATTACGACACTTCATGAAACCTAACATTATTAGATCGAAATAGTGATGCCAATAGCAATTTTTCCTAAAAATGTGTAAAAGCTCTTTATGTCATAGGTTATTTCATTTGCATATCACATAAGTCTAAATATCTCAAGAACGACGTGAGATATGAAAGAACTCTAAATTACCATTCCTAATAATTTTCTGAGTTCATTTAATAAGACAAATTTAATTTTCGTTTCATAGGCACTTTAAATAAAACAACGGAGTTCAAATGGCGAATTTCAATAAGCCTAATTGGGTGTAAATTTTGCTAATATTACCGTGTTATAATAATTGTCAAATCTGTATTTTCTTTTTGTTTGTTTTTAGCCGTGCAATGTGAACGCAAACCTATTTTAAATTCTGATGATGCTCTTGGTGAAAATACACTAAATAATGATCCGAATTACAGTGTAAAGCCATTTAAATCTCAGCTATCTGAAGATTGTGATTTCTCCTTTAAAATGGAATTTCCTACACCAGATGCGTTGTCCATGGATTATGTTTACGAATTAGCTACCCGTCTTCTCTTTCACTCCATCGATTGGGCGAGGATTACACCTTCATTCAATAAACTCCAAAACAATGACCAGATTACTCTTCTGCAAAGCGCTTGGTGTGATCTGTTCTTACTAAGTCTTGTCCAATGTGCCAAGGCATTTCCTCTCGAGTCAACACTTGCTCTTATGGTCAAAGAAGTACAGAATTACGATGAAATGGAATCCCACGAAGCAATGCTTGACCACATCAATAAAGTTAAAGACCTGCTATTCACCTTAGACAGATTAAACTTGGCTGGTACAGAATTTGCATTGCTGAAATTTATTTGCCTCTTTAATCCAGGTATGGTATTTTTTTATTTAGACTTTCCCAAAGTCCTTTCCATTATCCCCCCCCCCCCGTTTGCTTCTCCACTCGAAAGGACTTTCCCACTTGCAACGCGCCAAATATACCTGTGGATTTGTGGACCGGGGTGTTGTAACTGGGGTGAGGGTGATAATCTCGCCGCGGCAGGGAACCATTTCTAAGGTACAAAGAGGTTTTTACGAAGGGTATACACGTTTGCGTAATTAAATAGGTACGTGTGTTATGTATTTAGACTCTCTAATTCCAAATCTGTTTTCACAATTGAAAACGGTTAAATATTGATCGAGATAACGCTCAAAATAATATACGACGAAGCGGCTGGCTCATTGCCGAATAATTTCTAAGTACATAAACCGTTTTTACGAAGGGTATGCACGTTCTCGTAATATAATAGACACGTATGTTATGTATTTAGACTCGGTAATTCCAAAACTGTTGAAATCGAGTAAATATTGGCCGAGATAACGTTCAAAATCTACGTACGAGGAACCGGATTTGTTATCGACAGACGCGGTCTGGGCATTGGGGACCATGGATGGGGAAAATAAACTCTAGGGGTGGGGTGGCCGGGGGTTGGTAGAAAAGGCGGGCGTGCATGGGGTTTTTGCGGAACGTATTTCTAGTCTAGCTGCATGATTACATGATGTAACAAAGGTTTCATATTTACCCGCTAAGGTCGGCGAGCGGGTAACAACTGCGAAGTCAGGGTTAACAGTGTAATGTTCCCCTCGTGTGCACGTGAAGATTTTATCACCCAACAAACCTGCCTAAACCATGACTAAATATTCGAGGTAAACGTTGTTGATATTTTGGGATGTTTTTCAAGTTTTTTGCTGGATACACTTCGACCCCGTCTCGAGAACCATCGAGACCCTCAGGAATTAAATCTCACTGTTTCCCTCGGGAACAGTAATTAAGTGATTAATGTCACCATGATAATGAATCAAAGCCACCAGGTCAGTGGCTAACTCGTGAATCGTGGATACGGTGACAAATGACAATCAGGCGGGAGGGAGGGAGGGAGGGAGAAGAGCGAAAACGCGCGCGAGGGGTTTTCGCTCTTCTCCCTCCACCCTCCCTTCACCCTCCCCCCCCCCCGAGCCGCTCGCAGGCTATGGACAAGCACAGATGCACCTTCTTCCAGCAGTTTGCCACTCAAACTCTTTTTTACTTTGTTTGTCTCGATGATTGATGTTGTTTCGTCATTGTTAAAAAACAACAACATTCTCTTTGCTGGTTGACGTAGAAGGTCACGAAAACTGCTTTTCGACGAAAAGCCATCGTAGAATATCGTATAGTGCAAGCTATAAATCGCCGAATTGATGTTTTGCGTTCAACCTCCGATCACGGAATAAGATAGCGGATTGTTCTCTGGTGCTTTTCAACTATGGTTGTGCGATTTTCGGCGATGACTCAGATCGCCGGTTATCCAGGCGAAACAAATTATGGACAAAACGTCTTCAAGTTCCTCCATAATTTGTTGACCGTGCCGCGGTTTGGTTTTCGAACTCTTGTTTGGTTCACGAGCTCTGCTGACCGCCATGCAGCTTGTGATACGACGAGTAGTTTCGCTACAACCATAAGTCGTTTCACTAGTCTAATATGAATTTATATCTACGGATATATTATGTTTTGCTTCATCCGAACATAAGCATGTAAACATGTCAATCAAAAACGACCTTCGAATAAAGTTAAAAAGTAGAGTGCTGCGTAGACAGTGTTTTGCATATATAGCAAAGTGAAAAGGTGGTAAAGGGTGCCAAGAATTAAAGGGTGCCAAGAATTTTAGTAACGAAATACTGACGTTTCGAGACGTCCGCTCGAAACGTCAGTATTTCGTTACTAAAAATCTTGGCAGTTTACCACCTTTTCACTTTGCTAGTATAAAGTTAGTTTTTAGTGTTAGTTTAATTTTTTTCCACGTTGATAATATCGTTTGCTAAAATTTGCTTTGCTCGCTTGCAAAAGATATTGACAACTATTCTATATTGACAATTGGGCTTGCAACCGCAATTCACACAAGTGGCGGTGAGTGCTTGAAAACAATAAGTGATGATTCATAAAGATGTTGCCGCGTACCCATTATAAACTTTACCCCGCGCTAGCCAATAGTCTATTCACTCTCAATTTCTATGAGATGATAGATGACTGAGTCGGCCTTCGCCATCGTCATTTATCACATCATGATAGAAATCTCGAGCTCATAATCTTTAAATATAAATTCGCCATCGACATAAAGGAACTCAGGTTCTGGGTACGAGATCGATTACATATTTATCAGAGCATATATTTCAAGATCATGAAAACATAAACGTAGATGTAAACTCATATTAGTGTAGGAAACGACTTACCAATAAACCATTAAAACGAAATCGTTTGTTGGTAAGTCGACATATACAGTTGTTACGCTGGAAGCGAAACGACTTTGTGTTACATACTGTAGCAAAACGACTTGTCATTGCACACATTACAAAGTGCTGCGATTTTTTCCTTGAAGTCACCTGGTCATTGTGTGAAAGAAGTGCGTTCATTTTACCTGTGCAGTTTCAATGAAAAAGTAGTTTCAAGCCTAGATCAAAATGAGGATGAGAAAGCATGGCAGTTATGTTTAGTTTTATAGCGGTCGTTTTAATTCATAGATGAATAAAATAAAGATTTTATGAGTGTTTTTTAAGGGGCTGATTACATGGAGAAATTCCAGCCCAGGCTGAGATTTCAGCCCGGCTACTGAGGTATGGTAAATTACGGAGTATGGAAAATCATTTAAATAGCATTGTTTTTATGCCATATTTGTCACCGCTTGACCGCTTTCGACACCGTGATTTCTATTCTCCCTCTTTACCATACCTCAGTATCCGGGCTGAAATCTCAGCCCGGGCTGAAATTTCAGCCCGCCCGAGCTGAAATTTCTCCATGTAATCAGCCCCTAATAAACACAGAGCGTTCATATAAAAGGGTACCAACCATCCGTCCACAACCCTGATGTTTTTAAAAATATATGGCGCCGCGTGATAATCTGACACGGAGTAAAATTTATATTGAGCCAGTGTCTGAACTATTGATTCAGTCATTACTTATGCGCAACTCTCATTCACTCTCATCATTGATTGATCCAAGCCACAAGGCTCAAGTTCATACATTCTTCGTATAAACGTGATTTGTTACATTGGTTAATCACTCGGAGTTTTCCGAACCCGGTAATAGCTTCCGACAAAATTTCCATCGCAATCGAACGCGTTCTGGAACGTGTCCGGAACGCGTTCTGGACGAGAACGCAGCGTTAGGTTACTTCTGAGCAGTACTGTAAGTACTGAATCCTTTTAGACATGAAATATTTGAGGATTGTTGTTATACGAATTGATTTTAATGACTGTAGCCAAAGCACTAGTTTTGACTAAATATGCGACTGAATATTGAAGTGCAGACTGCGACTGAATATTGTAGTGCAGACAAACACTCAACGGTCAAGAGGAAGGTTAAGTACCACGATCGGTTATTGCTGTGATTCCTTGTTCGTAGTACTGGTTTCGTCAACGCCTTTCGATCTCGCTGTCTAATCTCAACCGCTCGTTTTGGCCAGCTAACTCCCAATCAAAAACTTGAAATACCCCACACGTGACGCCATTTGATTTTCTTTGATGTTCTCGACTTTTTTTACTTTGCTCTTTAAATTTTGTTTTCGTGTGACGTAAACAATGGCTGGCAGTATTGGAGGTTTTCGATCAGAATTATGCGATTTCTGGTCGGATGCTGAAGACTCAGATATCGATTCAGAGTTTTCAGAGTCGGATACAGAAGCTGTTCAAGCTACTGATGCTCCTTTACAGGATGAAGAACCTGGCACACTTGAAGATTTACACGCTGTTGATGTGATAGGATCAGATTACGAAGATGAAACGTCCTCAAGGCCAGTTCTCGACCTGGGAGACTTTTAGAATACAGAGTGGTCAGATGAAGAAAGTGAGGAACAAGTTCCGCGTGGGGTATTTAGACAGCGAGTTGTCCCAGTTACAACTCTTCCAACAGTAGCATATGCCCTTAATTTCTTTCACTTGCTATTTACTATGCCAACAGCTAGTGTCTTCAATCCGCAGGTAAGGATGCAAGCTCCTTTGATAATGTTATTGAAATTGAGCTCCTTGTATATCTTGGTCAGATTATTGCCATGTAAAGTGCATCCTCTTCATTCTTGTCATGTGACTTGATGTTAGGAGTTCCAACATTAGTTAGTTCTCGGGATCGCTTTGAGAGCATTACTCTGTTTTTGCAATTGAATGACTATGCAAAAAAAAAACGAGTTGTAGATATGGTTTCAACTCTAGAAATAACATCTGCAAGTGCCTGAAACCAGTAAAGCGGCGGAGAAAAGATGGTGAACAAGAGGATGTTCAATGTCCAGGGATGATTCCAATCATACAACAACGTCATGGGTGATACGAATGACCAAATGAAATCCTATTATCCTATAAAGTGCAAGTGGTGGCAGAGTCTTCTTTGAACTGCTTTACCGTGCCATTGTAAACTGTCACATCCTGGAGCAGTTACCAAATTGAAGGCTTCCGAGTAGACCTTGCCAAGATTCTCATTGGGATTTCACTTCCAAGAAAAGACCTGGTCGTTCTTGTATTGAGACACCAGCTAGGTTTTTTTGAGAGGCATTTTCCCAGTCCGTTGCCTTCCAATGAGAAGGGGAAAACAAACGAAAGACGGTGCTTCGTATGTTCATCTAAAGAAAAACCAAAAAAACCTACCTCTGTGAGGACTGTGGTGTAGGACTTTGCGTGGCACCTAACTTTCGTATTTACCATATACCCACCAGTCATGCGAACAAGTTTTCTGACAGAAAATTTCATGAACATACTTTGAACAAGTAGAACTTAATATTTGAAAACTATTTTGTTACAGTGTTATTTTAACGGCTTGCTCTAGCTAAATAGCTTTCACTTGATAGCTTGCATGAGATATGCAAGTATTTGCTGTAAAGAATTTAAACATACTAAAAGCTGTATATCATCTGAGAGCTTACAGAATGGGCTTTCCTTTGAAGGCTACTAAGTAATTATATCTGCACAATATTCCTAGATTTTGTTATAAGAAGTAATTTTGTAAGCTGAAAATAAAACAACCATGGTAAGGTTCTCTTGTGATGGAAACCATCTTTAGTTGGATAGTTGTCCATAATGTTAGCATTAATTTTATATATAACTTTGATAGGATTTATTTCATCTCACTTTTGGGTTCAACAACTTGTCACGATGGATGGGTCACATGAAAAACTTTATCTCGTATCATTGTCACATTAAGTTCAAATCTTGAACAAGCAACAGATAATTCAAAACTATTATAAAGTGCGCAAGTGAGCGTCTATGCTAATCTACTATGCTGTTTTTCGGAACAAAATTTGCAATTAAACTGCAGTCAATTCCCCATTCGGCACGCGTTTCTGTAACGGCTAATATCTCACACTAGACACGTGCGCACTGCCTACCTATTTTTCTAATATGTCATTGGTCGAGAGTGTATCACGTGAAACTGACGAAATTTAGCTGTTCCCCCGCAATAACTCTGAGAGGGCAATAATATGTTGTCGACCGTCAATAACGAAAAAATCACGTAAAATACCACGTGAAAATGCGACCTTTGGAATGAGTGAGCGAAGCCCGAGGGACTTCCACAAGTCCTCCCGAGGCTTGAGGGGCATTTAATCACTAATTTCCCGACATGTCATATTGTCATGGTATGTAAGAGTTAATTACCGAGAACGAGGGATGTATACTACAGGGTGTATAAAAAAAAACGCGACCTTTAGAAATTAACCTACATTGTTGCTAAGCACAAGATTTTATGCTCCTGGGAATTTAAAATAGCTTCTAATCGTATGAAGGAGCATAATTGCATAACAAATTGTCAAAGTACTAATAATTAGTCATATCATCAGTTCGAATAAAAATGGTTCAACTGACCACAGAGCAACGAGTTTTTACATTGAGTAAGTACATTGAGTTTCGGTATAATGTAAACAGTAAAAACTCGTTGCTCTGTGGTCAGTTGAACCATTTTTATTCGAACTGATGATATGACTAATTAGTACTTTGACAATTTGTTATGCAGTTATGCTATTTTAAATTCCTAGGAGCATAAAATCTTGTGCTTAACAACAATAGGTTAATTTCTAAAGGTCGCGTTTTTTTTATACACCCTGTATACAGTGTGTATAAAAAAAACTGAACCCTTAGAAAACGGTCTTATACTCCTGGGAAATTAAAAACACGGTCTGAATACACCTGCATGGGAAATTAACTAAAAACTAGGAAAATCTAGAAAAACTAGAAAAAACTAGGAAAATCTTTGTCCAAGGTGGACAAAATCGACAAATCTTTGTTGGAAACTCAATGTAATAATAAGTCAGATTAAACCATATACCTCGACTGTATCTGTCGGTGGATTGCCAGCTGGGATCTTCTTTATACTTACCCGTTTGGAAGGTTGGGTAACAGATCCCGCTTAGAGTAGGATCAGGTTGACTGGTCCTGTTGATCCTGATCCGCTCACCAGTCGGGGTTAACCTGCACCCTTCAAACATCAGTTTCTAACTGATGGAATTAATGCGTGATTTTGTTTAAGGGATGGGACGGTGGGAGTGTCTTTCGATAGCGTTTAGTTATGCGTTCTTCTGTCTACGCTACTCTTGCGTACAATAGCATTGCGCGCTATCCGGTTTCGATTACGTTGCGTACTTTGCGTCTCATATTCGCCGATCGTCCATTTAATCTGTCATCAACTGAATGTCGCGTGCAGCGCAGCATGTCTCCTTTGGTTTAACCTTGGTGATAAATAACCCCAGTAAACACCTCGAACGTCGGGATGTATGCGATATACAGCCCTCGGACACTACGGGTCCTCGGGGCTGTATGCCGCATACATCCCTCGTTCTCGGTGTTTATCTATTACATGCATGATTGTTGTAATTGTCTTGATTACTTAATGCATTTCTTTGTTGTGTAAAAGAGTGTTGTTTGGATGTTTGCTCAATGCTGCTGCATGCATGTTAATGTGTGCAAATTTAGAAATTTGCCCGGTTAGATTGCGAATTAGAGATTAAATCGCCCGGTGAGAACAAAAGAAACCGAGGCAATCATGATATTATATAATTTAACGCCACTATCAACCACATCGGCTATCTTTAAAACGGGGAATCGGGGAATGGGTACTTCGTCTTCAAGGCTTTATAACGTTATAGAAAAGTTATCTGAAATTTCAAGCTGAAACGGTATCTCTTTTATATTTTTGAAATATTTAGTTTTGTGTCTCAGCAATTTGTTTTGTTATCTTGAGAACGTTTAGTGAATAATGACTGTTATTTAAAGAGATAGCGAAATATTTGGTCTGCTAGCCACATTAATTGTCCAATTTGACCTTAACCAACTAAATTTTATTTTTAAAATTATATACTATATTTTTTACTGTAATTTTTATTATATTTATAGCTATAATTTGTAATACATATGTAGACTCTAATTATTTGTTGGGTCTATATTCGAAGTTTTGGTTCGTTATGATAACTCATTTTGTCGTTGTGTGTTATAAAGGTGCTGTTGGACTAATCGATATTCCAGAAGTTGCAAGGCTACAGGAAACCGCTCAAAGTGAACTGCAAGAGTTTGTCAAGAGAAACCAACCACATAACCAAAGTCGATTTGCAAGGATCTTGCTTCGATTACCAGCGATTAAAACTGTCAGCTCTAAGAAAGTGGAAGGCATGTTCTTTTCGCCTCTAATAGGAGAAGTGAAAATTGACCATATCATGCCAAGCATACTGAACAATACCATTGACGTATCGTCGTCTACGAATGCCCTTCTAGAAACGTAGGCTTTGTCCACTTTCGTGTAATTTGTCAGTTAGTTTTTTCCTATCCAAAATTGTTTATATATGGAAAACGTTCCATCTCTTATATGCAAAATGTAGTTGGCAGGGACTATTTTCTTTTGAGCAATGGTGGCGCATTAAAATGATTGGGTTTAGTATGAGCGTTATCGGTTTAACCGTCAAAGCGTCACACGAAGTGTCTTATCCCTTTAATGTTCTTTAAGGTAATGCCGACGAACATTTCCAGCTTGTGCAGACCTAACTGATTTTTTCAGATTTTCAATTTACACGAAAAGATGATCTGGTTTCGACTTTCGCAACAAATTTCTACAAGTTGCACGCGTCATGTGCATGGCTCGTACAACGTTGTGTTGCGACATCTCAAAATTTAATAAATCAGATAGATAGATAGTTTTATTAAAAATTCACATCGCAGCCAAAGAGGCTGAATTGCGTGATTTACAGTTTAAAATATTAAGTAGTTAAATATGATATTTACATTACAATATTTACAGATATATTGGAAACGTTAACAATAGAATTATTAAACTAAACTAAACTATTGCGCATCGCAGGAATAAATGTATTTTGTAATCTATTCGTATTTATTTGAAACATTAAACAAATTCTGTTACTTCTAAGATCGTATATAGGCTCATGTTTAGGAGGTAGTAAATGGTATAGTTTATGTGATGAATCATTGATAATATTGTTAAAAAGTTTGGAGCACATTTCTTCACGTCTTTGAAACAGTGTGGGGAGACTAAAATGATCTAATATTTGATTATATTACTCTCCAGGCGAGATAATTTTTAACGCACGTTTCTGTACAACTTCAAGATCGTCAGACAGGAACTTTGGGAGTGAATGATGGAAAACCTGTGCGCAATACTCTAAAATAGGCCTGATAACTGTACAATAAAAATTCACAATATCTTTAGCTCTTACGTTTGCACGCTTTAGTAATACGATAAAATAAAAGCGCTGTTTTGCCTTCTTTATGATTTCGTTGATCCATTTTGAAGGGTATACTTGAAATAACGAGGCCTAATATCTTGGCATTTTTGACAACGGGTAGATTTTTCCCATTAACCATCAAAGGATTAACGTTCTGTTTACTGAACTTAAAGTCAATTATAAGTTCTTTACATTTCTCGGCATTAAGGTGGAGCCTATTAACATTTGACCATTCTTCAACAGTGACAACAGCGTCTTGAGCATGGCTACTTTCCCCTCTATGAACAACTTCAGCAACGATCGTATCGTCGACATACTTCCATGTAGAAACATCAGAGATTTTGAGATCGTTTGTCATTAGAAGAAACAACCAAGGCCCAAATGTTGTGCCTTGGGGGACGCCTTCCCACTCAGAAACGCAATCATTGGAAAGTTTAACTCGCTGCTTTCGGCGTGTAGCGTGTCCAGCGTGCAATTGCTGCTGGAATAGGTAATCTAGAAATCTTTTCAACAAGTATAAGGTGATCGATGAGGTCAAAAGCCTTTTTATAATACAAAAAGTACGACTCTGACAGCAGCACCGGTTCCATCGGTTGCCTGCGCCCATTTGTGAATCATGGAAATAACTGCCAATGTCGTTGAAGATTAAGGTATCGCACCGAATTGATCAGGGTCGATTTCGCGCAAAATTGCTGGACCTATATATTTCACCACAAGGAAATCCTCGGCAATATTGGAAAGAGCTGGAGTAAAAGAAATTAAAAATGTCAGTCACTGGTTTCGTTTTTGTTAGTGGAACAATATGGGCAAGCTTCCAGGATGAAGGTATAGTTGTTGTTCTGCAAAGGTGCTATTGAGTACACTGGAACACTAGTGGCTGTTTATATAGACCTAACTGCAGCATATGACCATGTTCCACGTGACCTTCTTTTCAAGATCCTAACCATGCGTACTGGAGCAACTCATCTCATAGCCATATTGAAGAAGATGTATGAGGGAACAACAGCATCGATAAAAGGAATGAAAACCAATTTTGATGTACTAACTGGTTGCCGTCAAGGAGGACAGGAATCTCCATGCATTTTCAATTATTTTTTTGACTATGTTCTTAAAGTTGCAGCACAGGAAATCGACAAGGCATTTCCAGATGGCTGGGGAATTCCATTCCAGTACAATATTTCACACTATTGTACAAATCGAAACCAAAGGAAGAGTGGAAAAATAAGTGGACTGGAAATAATTAGATGGATTCTATATGCAGATGATGTTGTGTTATTCTGTAGAACAGTCAAAGATGCAGAAAAGATACTTAACATTCTGAATGATACTTGTAACAGATTTGGTTTAACAATCTCTGTTAAGAAAACCAAAACACAAGTTTTCAATAACGAAGATCTAGCGAAGCAGGATACTCTGTTCACTATTGGATCAGAGAAGATAGAGAATGTACAATCTTTCACATATCTTGGACAAGTGATAACAAATGATGTCAATGTCTGTTTTACACAACATAGAAAAGAGAGAGCTATAGGGAAGTTTTACGAGCTTAAATCTGTCTTATGCGATACGAATGTCAACCTGCGTACGAGGCGTAAGATCCTAGAATCATGTGTTAGATCAAGGCTTACATATGGAACAGCTGCTTGGTTTCCAAATGAACAAGAGCTAAAAAAACTAGAAGGCTGCTGGAACCAATGCCTACGGGACATGGTGAAAGGCGGATGGAAACGGAGACATGTTCCGGAACATGAAGATGGGGAGGAAGAAGCAGATTATGCCTTCATTTACACAAATGAGCAGATTGGAAACATCCTCAAAATAACACCTCTACGAAATTTCATATACAGTCAATACCTCAAGTATATTGGTCACATAAGTCGTGCGGAGAACACTGCAATTACAAAAATATTACTGTTTGCCAAGCCAGAAAGAAAATACTACCGTGATCCCTGGGAAAAGATCTCTAAGTTGCTTGGAATATCAAGTGATCAAGCTAAGAGGATGACCCAGTCACGGGATGAGTTCGCCGAATTGATACGGAAGCGTTTCAATTCGCCTCTGTGATGACAACGCAGGATTGAGTAACGCGCAAACAGGCTGGGCAAGGATTTCGGCGTATTCCTTGAGAAACCAATTCGGAACACCATCGGGTCCAGACGCTTTACCGGGTTTAAGTATAGCAAGAGCCTGATACACTTCCCGTTCGTTGAGCTGAAGAACAGAGTTGGTTGGTTCAAAAGGGGGAAGAGAGTCAAGAGGCTAGTAAACGTTCATATAGGTTCTAAGAACGCAATTGTTAATAAAGTTGGCAATAGCATGAGGTGTCATATCAATTATTATGTCATATCAATTATATCAATATTATGTTAAAGGACATTGGCAACGAAAATTTTTGTTGCTTTATTTGAAAGAGCATGAAAAAATAAGCCGATTGGCCGTTTACTGTTCTACGCTATCTCTTCTAGTTGCGAAGTTATACGCAAAAATATGCAAAATATAAATTGCTGATTCAGCACAACGTGTGACGTCATTGGATGGGTAAGCATGTTTATTGAATACATAACTGAAGCATAGCTCAGTTATTATGAGCTCAAGTCAAATGAAATTTTGCACAAAGATAGTACATGATGAGATGCATTGAAACACACTTCAAATTTTGTTGCCAAGGTAACACTGTCGTTCCCAGGCTCCTTGCACGAATTTTATAAAACAGCTTTATTCTTGGTACTGATTAGGATAACATAATATCAGAAGTGTGTGTACAATACACCTATGCATGCCTGAAGTTTACTTGCATGATAATAATTCGAAAATGACTCCCATAGATAAATGTAACTAGTTATAAAAAATCCGTTTAAGGGGCCTGGGAACGACAGTGTTACCTTGACAACAAAATTAGAAGTGTTTTTTCAATGCATCTCATCATGTACTATCTTTGTGCAAAATTTCATTTGATTTGAGCTCATAATAACTGAGCTATGCTTCAGTTATGTATTCAATAAACATACTTACCCATCCAATGACGTCACACGTTGTGCTGAATCAGCAATTTATATTTTGCAAATTTTTGCATATAACTTCGCAACTAGAAGAGATAGCGTAGAACAGTAAACGGCCAATCGGCTTATTTTTTCATGCTCTTTCAAATAAAGCAACAAAAATTTTCGTTGCCAATGTCCTTTAAGTGATACAAATCACCCGAACTTTATGTTTATTAAACCTTGTAAAACACTCAATATGAAACTTAGATCTAATGCCTCAAACAAGCTGTCTGTGCCATTGTCTCGGACGAACAGGCACTCTACTTCTTTTTTGCCCCGAGCCAGTCTTCTTTTATTAAATGAATAACTTTATCTATTTATTCTATATCTTTTATATATTTATATGAATTTTAATCTTATGTATATTTGATAATATCCAATATATTATCTATTATTTAATGATTTATCTATATAAACTTTTATCTTTTTATATCTATGTATTTTAACTTTCATATTGTTGAACCATTGTAAATCCATTGTATATTTTCAAAAAGATGGTTAATTAAAGCATATTATTATTATTATTGAGCTGTTTATACATAGATTCAGAAATTAGGGAAATCTTATTCAATCTCTTTTGTTTCATGTTGAATTGTCTCGCAACGTTGTTTAGTCACACAAGTTGCAAGAAACATCACATATGAATAGAATAGAATAGAATAGAATAGAATATTTAATGATATGTTGCCGTTAGGGCTTTTTAACATAAAATTACATGAGTTAAGTTAAAATATTTAAATTACAATTTGTCAAATCTAAGATAAGTGTTACAAATGGATATGTCTTATTAATTATTTACAAGTAAAAATTTCTTTAGTCCTAATTTAAAAGTTTTAATATCCTTTTTTGATCTAAGTGTTGGATCAAGTTTATTCCATAGTCCTACAGTACGATAATGGAAAGTTCTTTGCCCAGTACTTGTCCTAAAATTAGGAATATTCAAGTCTTGCATATTTCGGGTGTAATGATCATGGGTTTCACTACGATAGCGAAATTTCTCGCTAAGGTAAGCAGGCGCTATATCATTGATGCATTTAAACATCAATAATGTGTCTCTATACTGTAAATGTTGATCGACGGTAAGCCATCGTAAACCAATCAACGCTGGTGTTATATGATCATATTTATTTGTGTTCGTGATTATTCTCGCAGCAAAGTTCTGGATCTGTTGTAGCTTCTTGATGTTCTTGGCTGTAGTGTTTGCCCAAACAGAAGAGCAGTAAAATAACTTATTTAAAACTAAGGATTCTAAGATAAAGGTCAGTGTTTGTTGGGCAAAAACATGCTTTAGCCTATTTATTTGACATAATTTAGACATGCACGAAGATACCAATTTGCTGATATGTTCATCATATTTCATATGTGAATCTAAGATGACACCTAAATCCTTAGCGGAGGATACGGATTCTATTGTTTTGCCAAGAATGTTCAATGACAAACTTCCTGTTAAAACATTCATAAGTTGTGGTGTTCCAAATAGAAGAAGTTTGGTTTTGTCGGGATTTATTAATAAAGAGTTTGTACAGCACCAGCTGATTATCTTGTTTATGTCATTTTCCAATTTAACCTTTGCCTCTATTACATTCTCAACTGGGAAAGACAGTAGGGCTTTGGAATCATCTACGTATGAATCCATGGAACAATATGTTGTGATAGATGGCAGATCGTTAATATAGATGCAAAATAACAATGGAGAGAGGACTGATCCTTGTGGTACGCCATGTGTAATGGGTAGTGTTGCTGACCTGGTAGATCCCATTCTCACATACTGAGATCTATTGGACAAATAACTGCGGAACCAGAGCACAGCTGAAGGAGCTGTCCCCATACTTTCTAATTTTTGAAACAGGATTTGATGGTTTATACTGTCAAACGCCTTGGAAAAGTCAAGTAGAATAAGTGCTGATATTTTTTTCTGGTCCATCGCACGCAGAATGTTATCAGTTATGAAGACATTCGGGGTTTCCGTTGAGTGGTATTTTTTGTTTCCACTTTGATGTGAGGTGAGTTTTTTGTGCTGAAGGAGATATTCAGTGAACTGGTTGAGTACAACTTTGTCACAAACTTTAGACAACGAGTTAAGAAGTGAGAGTGGTCGGTTATTTGCTGGAATTTCGTGATCTCCATCTTTTAACAAAGGAATTAACTCAGCCAACTTCCACACTTCAGGGTATGTCGATGTAAGGAGAGAGCAATTTATGATACTTGTAAGAAAGGGTAAAATATGTGGTAATTTTATAACACGCATACCGATCTTGTCTGGACCTGGTGATTTGTTATTTGGCATGGACATTATTACTCGTTGAACGTTTTCATGTGAGACAACTTTGAATGATGGTAGTAACAGGCAGTGATTCGAACGGTTGAATGTTGTTATTTATCGCTAATTGTTTTGTTGCTAATGCAGTTATTGTACCAACCGAGGAAAAATAGGTGTTGAATTCATTTGCTAACATCTTCACATCTTTAGTATATACAGGATTTGACTTTTCTTTCGACGGTAGGATATTGTTTATGACTTTCCATAAAGATCCAGGGTTTCGATTACATTGATATATCTGGCTGTAGACATAGTTTTTTTCACTATTTCTCAGCTTAACTTTAACTGTGTTTCTCGCTCGTTTGAAACTTTCCCAATCTGTAATATTACGCGTTTGATAAAATAGTTGATGCAGGCGATCTCTATCTTTCATTGCCTTTTTTGTTTCGTGGTCTACAAATGGAGTGGGGCGTGACTGTCTAGGACAGGATTAAAAACATTGTTAAATAAGGACAGTTGATCATCAACGTTAGGCATTTGAAGTAAATGAGACAAGTAGAATGAACGATGGGCCATATCCCGAGCAAATAAGGATGGATCATAGTTCCGGTAACTTCTTGTTGTCGTAGTAATACGTGAAGGTTTAGGGCGTTTAAGTTTTAGAATCATAAAAACTGGATAATGATCGCTTATTGATATATTCATAACGCCACTTGATTTCGCTAGGGAAGGGTTGGAAACAAGAATGACATCAATTAATGTTTGTGAAGTCGGTGTGACCCTTGTTGGAGTTTCTATAATTTGATTTAAGTTTAGTTCAGAGCATACATCCCTTAAAGCTTTACTGTCTGGTCCCATTCTCATCATATTGCAATTCAGATCACCAAGAACGAAAATTGGATGATTTAACAAAAGAGCACCAGTATATGTAGTTTTAAAGGCGGTGTTAAAGCAATTCAATGGGCAATCAGGAGGTCTGTAGACAACGCAAATAATAAATGACTTGAGCTTCTTATATTGTAATGGTAACCACAATTGATGGAAATTGTCTTCGGAAATATAAGAAATATTTTTTTAATACCTTACATTTGATGTCTTTGCAAACGTAAGCGCAAATTCCTCCACCTGCTTTATGGAGACGGTCCAATCTAAACAATTTATAGCCTTCTAGTTCAACTTCAGCATTAATAACCGTTGTATTCAGCCATGATTCTGAGATTGCTAGCACATGGGGTTTGGTTTCAAGGACGAATTCTCTGACTTGAAGAAAATGTTCACGTTTTTTTAAGAGATCTAATATTCAGATGTGTGATCATAAATTTAGAGTTACATTTAAAGTTGCTGCTTTTATTTGGAATTTGTGTGATTTCTTGATTGAGAGGTATTGCAATTAAGTTATTCCTATTTACAACTCTATGGTCGATGATATCATCAGATCTTGAAATTCTAACAGGAATTTGTTGCTGTATAGGATTTTTTGGGACGGCGGTTAGTCACAATGGTAGAGATTTTAGACAGTGAAACAGTTCTTTTCCTTTAGGAAATTTTAAAGCGTCATTTTCCACCAGAAACGATTTTCCAATTGTGATCTTTGAGGATAAACCGTCATTATTAATAATTAGCTTGTGCTGATTTGTCAATGTTTTATAATTATCTGGTCGCTTTGTTTTGTGCTTTAACACCTTATGCTCAGTCGTGGTTCGTATATGCAACGTGAAGTTGCACAGAAAAGCTACAAGGCATTTAGTTTAACATAAAGTTGTTCATCGTTTCCCAGCATATTTTCCTCCTAAAATTAACAATAATCATCCAAGGAAACAAGACTACTTTTGTACAATCCTGTCATCCCATCCGCCATCTAGTTGTAATACTTTGCCTAATTAACTGGGAAATTGGTGACATCACAAGCAGGGTAGACCTGATGAAACTACGCTGTGTGAGGCACAGTTTCCGCGGAATGCTTTTTAAAATGCTGTGGTTCAATTGATAAACGAAGATATTCACAAAAATCGAGTTTAAGACTTATAAAAATACATGTGGGTGGCATTGTTTTTCTTTTCACAACTTTTGTTATTTGTTGCCCATACCTTTTAAAACTATGGAAAAACCAAGAAAAATGAATTAAAGCTAAAACGAATTAGAACGGGGGAAAAAATGTAGTAAAAGCAAATTAAAACGGAAAAACGAAGAAGAGCGAGTTAAAGCGAAGCGGAAAACCCATTTAAAACGAAGATAACCTAGCCTCCTCCGAAGATAACCTAGCCTCCTCCTCAAATTTGTTTTGTGAACATAAAAATATTTCAACATTAGCTGCCAATATAAATGCAGAACTCAACAAAATTTATGTTTGGCTATGTGCCAATAAGTTATCGCTTAATATAGATAAATCTAAATATGTTATATTTCATCCACGACAAAAAAAGTAGAATCCTTAATACCTCTAATACCCTTAATACTATCAATAATAAAATTTTGAAACATGATACTTCCATCAAGTATTTGGGTATTTATATTGACTCACATTTGAGTTTGAAAAGTCACATTGGCAAGAAGGTTAAAGAAGTATTGGCCTTTTGTGTAAATTACGTCACTATGTTTCAGAAGATATTTAAAAAAAATTATATTATGCTTTAATATATCCATTTTTAATTGGGGAAATACTTATGAAACGTGGTTCTTTGTGTTTCTATATGTATGTATTGCTTTGTGACCTTTACTAATTATTTATTATTTAATATTATTACACCTCTGACTGGCTTCTAGGCATTTTTAACCTTGTGGTTATTTCTGGTGGCCAGTATTCCTACAAATTTAAATTTATCTGTAAATAGCTTTTCTTTTCAAAAAGGATCAATAAAATTGTATTGTATTGTATTGTAAATACAATATCCTGATTTACTAATTATCATTGCCTGTGTTTTCGAGGTATTAATTCCGAGAAAGTTTTCACCAAACCACCCATATGTCATATGTCAATACGTTCATATCCCGGTTGAGATTGTGTTCCAGTGTTATTGATTTAATATGCGATGCGTAATTTGTTGTATCATTGGCGTAATGAGGTGTTACTGATGATAAAATTCAAATAATTTATCATGATATTAAAGAGGAGAGGTCCAAGTAGGTCCAAGCCTTGAGGTAGATCGTAATTTAAAGTCGATCGACTTTACAAGTAGCCGAATCATTGCAATCGATTCATCTAAAGCGTTTGATTCGGTTTGCCACGCCCTGCTCCTTGCTAAACTGAAAGCCTATGGTGTGAAAGATTCTGCCTTACAATTGATAAAATCATATTTGACAGATCGGTATCAGAGAGTTAGATGTAATGGGTCATACTCCGATTGGCTTCCCATTTCAAGTGGAGTACTGTTTTCCATCACGAGCATGGCGCTAGCCATCAGTCATTTTTATCATGAGTGCACAGCAACAGGAATAATTCCGTGAAAAACAGACATGTTTATTGAAAACGTTGGTAAAAACGAGTCATAGATTTGATCAAACTTAACTTTTTTAATAATTTAGGTATGATAAATGTAATATTTACAAACCGCGCAGGAGGTCTTTATCAGATTTAAAACCCGAGGCGATAGCCAACTGTTTTAGAGCTGATATAGGGGCCGTACTGCAACGTTTGTAAATGACTTCTAAACAGAATCATTTCATACATTCATTAGCGAAGTAATTTTGAAAATTAACGTTATCCCCGCCGTTAAAAATGAGGGAGAAAACGAGTGGGACTATATTATTAGATATATAGACCCGACACGGGTAGTGATTTTCCTTTGTGTTTTGCTTATGAATTATAATAATTAATAATAATCATTTATATTGCGCATTTTCCATAACGTAATGATCAAATCTAATATAACTGGACCACTATCTTAAAATTATATTACATTGTTATTATTAAATATACTAAAAAAATAATGAATAACTTAATAATAATAAGAGTTTAACAATAAAAGGTTTAATTTAAGAAAGCTCATTTAAAAAGATGCGACTTAAGATAAAAAGCCAAAGTCTTTACACTCCTGATTTCTAAGGGTAAAGTGTTCCACAATTTCGGAGCTGCGACCATAAATGAATTAATGATTAGGTTTAGAAAGCACATAGTTATATTTCGCAGAATCTTCATTGGCTTTGATTTGATAATTTCCATTCTTTCGGCCATGTCGAAGATGAAATGCAGTAATTAAACAGATTTGTAATAGGATGAACGAGTACAAAGCTTGCTATTCTAATCAATCGAGGTGTAAAGCCATCCAGTAAATAACAAGGAGGACAAAAAATAACAAGCTAATGGTGTTACCTATGCTGCTGGATATTTTTAGAAACATTTGGTACTTGTATATTCCATTCCAGGCTTTGAAAATCATATCTTAATTTTCCATAATTTTTCTCAAGCATCCGATTTTGGTCAAATACAACATGATTTTTTGGATAATTACTATCAAATACTGTAGTACTTCTGTGATGTGAAACTAAAAACAAGCTATATCTCATGGTTTGAGGTTGCCGAGTGCATTGGTGTGGCCTTGAAATTACAATATTATATTTATTTTGCCAGAAAAACTTATTTTGTGGACTGTTAAGGTTTTCAGTTCATATAACGAATCTATATAAGTAAAACATCTGAAAATGTCAGATTTAAACATTCAGACTGAAAGAAGCGGAACAAAACAAACAAAAATAAATTAGAAAAACGAACAATAATAAAGAAAAACGCATCAAAAAGTAATATTTAAAAAGAAAAATGAAGCAAAACGGAAAAAACGAAGAAAGAAACGAAGCCAAACAAATTAAACCGGAAAAAACAAAGCCAAACGAAAAAACAAAAAAAACAACAATGTAAAAATAAAGAAAAAATTAAAAAGACGAAAATCGAATTAAAACGAAGAAAAACGAAACAAAACGAAGAAAACGGATAAAACGAATTGAAAGAAGAAAAACGAATTATAAAGAAAAACAAATACATGAAGGAAAACGAGTTAAAAGAAGAAAATTGAACTAAAACGAATTAAAATGAAGAAAATGAATAAAAACAGAAAAATCGAAGCAAAACAAAAAATTTTTTTTGTCGTAGAGCAACATTTTAATTTGTCGTGCAACAACATTCATGTCTTGCAGCAATTTTTTGTCGTGGAACATTGATGTCTTGCAGCAATTTTTTGTCGTGCAACTACATTCGTATCTTATAATTGCAGCAATTTGTTGTCGTGCAACAACATTTGTGTCGTAATTGCAGCAATATTTCTGTCGTACAACAACGTTGGCTAACTTTAAAATTAAGGGAGAATGGGGGAATAGAGGAATATGGGGAAACGGTGAATCGGGGATTATTTAAAAGTGGACAATATTTTAATTTGTCGTGCAACAATATTTTAATTTGTCGTTCAACAATATTTTAATTTGTCGTTCAACAACATTTTAATTTGTCGTCCAACAACATTCACGTCTTATAGAAATTTTTTGTCGTGGATCAACATCCATATCTTGCAGCAATTTTTTGTGGTGCAACAACATTTGTGTCTTAATTGCAGAAATATTTTTGTTGTGCAACAACATTGGCAATCTTTAAAATTAAGGGGAACGGGGAAATCTTTAAAAGGGGACATCTTTTTAGTAAGTCGTTCAACAATATTTGTGTCGTGCAACAATATTTTAGTTTGTCGTCTAACAATATTTTAATTTGTCGTTCAACAATATTTTATTTGTCGTTCAACAATATTTTCATTTGTCGTGCAACAATATTTTAATTTGTCGTGCAACAATATTTTAATTTGTCGTTTAACAATATTTTAGTTTATCGTCTAACAATATTTTAATTTGTCGTTCAACAATATTTTATTTGTCGTTCAACAATATTTTCATTTGTCGTGCAACAATATTTTAATTTGTCGTGCAACAATATTTTAATTTGTCGTGCAACAATATTTTAATTTGTCGTTTAACAATATTTTAGTTTATCGTCTAACAATATTTTAATTTGTCGTTCAACAATATTTTATTTGTCGTTCAACAATATTTTCATTTGTCGTGCAACAATATTTTAATCTGTCGTGCAACAATATTTTAATTTGTCGTTTAACAATATTTTAGTTTATCGTCTAACAATATTTTAATTTGTCGTTCAACAATATTTTCATTTGTCGTGCAACAATATTTTAATTTGTCGTGCAACAATATTTTAATTTGTCGTTTAACAATATTTTAGTTTATCGTCTAACAATATTTTAATTTGTTGTTCAACAATATTTTAATTTGTCGTGCAACAATATTTTAATTTGTCGTTTAACAATATTTTAGTTTATCGTCTAACAATATTTTAATTTGTCGTTCAACAATATTTTAATTTGTCGCGCAACAATATTTTAATTTGTCGCGCAACAATATTTTAATTTGTTGTTCAACAATATTTTAATTTGTTGTTCAACAATATTTTAATTTGTTGTTTAACAACATTCATGTCTTGCAGCAACATTTTCCCCGTGCAACAATATTCGTGTCTTAATTGCATCAATATTTTTGTCGTGCAACAACATTCATGTCGCGCAGTAATTTTTTTGTCGTGGAACAACATTCATGTCTTGCAGCAATTTTGTCTTGGAACAACATTCGTATCTTAATTGCAGTAATTTTTTGCGGTGCAACAACAATTGTGTCTTAATTGCAGCAATATTTTTGTTGTGCAACAACATTGGTAATCTTTAAAATTAAGGGGGAACGGGGAATAGGGGAATCGGTGAGTAGGGGAATCATTAAAAGGGGACAACATTTTAATAAGTCGTGATACAATATTTGTGTCGTGCAACAATGTTTTAATTTGTCGTGCAACAATATTTTAATTTGTCGTTTAACAATATTTTAGTTTATCGTCTAACAATATTTTAATTTGTTGTTCAACAATATTTTAATTTGTCGTGCAACAATATTTTAATTTGTCGTTTAACAATATTTTAGTTTATCGTCTAACAATATTTTAATTTGTTGTTCAACAATATATTAATTTGTCGTGCAACAATATTTTAATTTGTCGTTTAACAATATTTTAGTTTATCGTCTAACAATATTTTAATTTGTCGTTCAACAATATTTTAATTTGTCGCGCAACAATATTTTAATTTGTCGCGCAACAATATTTTAATTTGTTGTTCAACAATATTTTAATTTGTTGTTTAACAATATTTTAATTTGTCGTGCAACAACATTCATGTCTTGCAGCAACATTTTCCCCGTGCAACAATATTCGTGTCTTAATTGCATCAATATTTTTGTCGTGCAACAACATTCATGTCGCGCAGTAATTTTTTTGTCGTGGAACAACATTCATGTCTTGCAGCAATTTTGTCTTGGAACAACATTCGTATCTTAATTGCAGTAATTTTTTGCGGTGCAACAACAATTGTGTCTTAATTGCAGCAATATTTTTGTTGTGCAACAACATTGGCAATCTTTAAAATTAAGGGGGAACGGGGAATAGGGGAATCGGTGAGTAGGGGAATCATTAAAAGGGGACAACATTTTAATAAGTCGTGATACAATATTTGTGTCGTGCAACAATGTTTTAATTTGTCGTTCAACAACATTTTAATTTGTCGTGCAACAATATTTTAATTTGTCACTCAACAATATTTTAATTTGTCTTTCAACAATATTTCAATTTGTCGTGCAACAATATCTTAATTTGTCGTTCAACAACATTTTAATTTATCGTTGAACAACATTTTAATTTGTCGTTGCAACAATATTTTAATTTGTCACTCAACAATATTTTAATTTGTCTTTCAACAATATTTTAATTTGTCGTTCAATAATATGTTAATTTGTCGTGCAACAATATTTTAATTTATCGTGCAACAATATTTTAATTTGTCGTTGAACAACATTTTAATTTGTCACTCAACAATATTTTAATTTGTCGTGCAACAATATTTTAATTTGTCGTTCAACAATATTTTGATTTCTTGTTCAACAATATTTTAATTTGTCGTTCAACAATATTTTAATTTGTCGTTCAACAATATTTTAATTTGTCGTTTAACAATATTTTAATTTGTCGTGAAACAACATTTTAATTTGTTGTGCAACAATATTTTAATTTGTCGTTCAACAATATTTTAATTTGTCGTTCAAGAACATTTTAATTTATCGTTTAACAATATTTTAATTTGTCGTTCAACAATATTTTAATTTGTCGTTTAGCAATATTTTAATTTTTCGTTCAACAATATTTTAATTTGTCGTTCAACAACATTTTAATTTATCGTTCAACAATATTTTAATTTGTCGTTCAACAATAATATTTTAATTTGTTATTCAACAATATTTAAATTAGTCGTTCAACAATATTTAAATTTGTCTTGCAACAATATTTAAATTTGTCGTTCAACAATATTTTAATTTATTGTTCAACAACATTTTAATTTGTCGTGCTAGAATATTTTAATTTGTCGTTCAACAACATTTTAATTTATCGTGCAACAATATTTTAATTTGTCGTTCAACAACATTTTAATTTGTCGTTCAACATCATTGCTGCCTGCCTCCTCCCCTCAGGGAGGCAGCACACTATTCTTGACGTTCCTCTGTTAACTCGTACCCAGTTCCTTTACCGAGCTATGTATAGCCGACAAGATCTCGATTATTGAAAATTTTTCATATCTGTTCGCAAATCCGGGGGGAAACGGGGGGGCACTCACGAAGCTGTCGCGAAACAGGTTGCAAGCTCCATTGCAAGGAAGATTGGTTTATGCTGTATAGGTATATTTCCCGTTCGTTTGTTCGATTTGAAATATCTGAAGTTCGATTTGGCATTGGCAAAAGTGTCGCTTGAGTGGAAATTTTATAACTTCGCGAGGCTTGCTCGTCGGAACACGGCAACAAACGACAGCGTCTTAATTCAAGGAGAAACTATATAAACCTCAATGTTTTTAACAACGGTGACACTCCGCATTCCCGTTCGTTACTTCGATTTGAAATATGACCGCTAGATAAGTCAGCAAATATTACAAACATGAAGTTCGATTTGGCAAAAGTGTCGCTTGAATGGAAAATTTATAACACGAAGCGGTCGCGAAACAGGTTGCAAGCTCCATTGCAAGGAAGATTGGTTTACAAACATAACATTATGCTGTATAGGTATATTTCCCGTTCGTTTGTTCGATTTGAAATATCTGAAGTTCGATTTGGCATTGGCAAAAGTGTCGCTTGAGTGGAAATTTTATAACTTCGCGAGGCTTGCTCGTCGGAACACGGCAACAAACGACAGCGTCTTAATTCAAGGAGAAACTATATAAACCTCAATGTTTTACAACGGTGACATCCCGCCGTTCGTTACTTCGATTTGAAATATGACCCGCTAGATAAGTCAGCAAATATTACAAACAAGTTCGATTTGGCAAAAGTGTCGCTTGAATGGAAAATTTATAACTTCGCGAGGCTTGCTGGTTTTGAGTAAATGTTGTTCGAATAAGTTCAAATGCTCATATTGAATTTTGACATTATAAACGCGACGTATGTTATTTTAATATTACGAGGCCATATGTCGCCTTTCATACGTGGTTTATATTCTACAATACATTCTATTTATTTGATCCTCCATGCTATAGCAGATTTCTAGCATTCTGCATGCTTAATCCTGAACACTTCTACACTATCCACTCACTCCCTGTGTCAGTCCCAAGGCAGCATTTCACTTCTGATAAGAACTCCTAGTTTTAATTTGTCATGCAACAATATTTCAATTTGTCGTGCAATAACATTCGTGTCTTGTGGTAATTGTTCTAGTCATCACTTGATTGGGGAAACTAAATTAGAATATAATATAGTTTCAAGTTCCATGTATATATATATATATATATATGTATATATATAACTAGCATAAATATAGATTTGGTTTTACCAAACGAAGGCACCCAATCAAAGGATCCAAAAGGATTCACAAGTCTGCTCTAATCATTATTTTGTAGCACGAATATGAGGTATAGAAGAGTCAGGCAACTTCGCATGTTCCATATAAAATTTATTAAGACGTTTCCACCATTCGGTCTTCTTCAGATAAAAATACAAAAATACAAACTAAAATGTTCCTTATATACAGGTTATTAAACTAATTAACATTAACTAAAAAATTTAAATATGGTAAATGATATTGTGATAATAAGAATTCTTAAAGCCCGTTTTCCACTAGGCGACCTTTTTCGCGCGAAGCGACCTTTTCTTTTGTCTTATAAGCTCTCGGATGGAACTAATTAGAAATCCTTTCAATTTGAACAACAGAAAGTCGCTTCGCGCGAAAAAAGTCGTCAAGTGGAAAACGGGCTTAAGAGGCGTGTTGAATTCGGTGTTGTGATCTGAATTCTTGCCTTTTGTTAAGACCATCATGATTAAGTGTCCGTAATTGAGCAGGCCAATAGGCTTCCCTCGCTAACAGTTTATTATTTACATCGATGTCATCTCTTATCATCTCAATACATATGACGTTAAATTCCCGAAGGTCATGCGGTGTTTGATTAAAATAATGGCCGTTTCACAAGATGTTTTCTTAGTTTTCATGGCAGACTTATGATTTCGAAATCTAACCTTAAATTGTGTGGAAGTGGAACCCACATATTGTAGATTACATTTGGTGCACGAAATAAGATATACCACATTTCTAGAAGTACAACTCAATTTTCCTTAATTCTGTAGGTTTGCTCAGTAGCGAAACTCTTAAAGCGGTCAGATTCCACTAAAAAATTCTTACACACGTCACACTTCCCCTTACATCTAAAACATCCTGCAGGCGCAGTTACTTGTTGACTTTCTAATACCGGACTAGCTTTAAGTTTGGATGGCGCTAACATATCTTTGAGGTTTTTGGTTCTCCTATAAGCCAGAATAATAGATTTGGCAGTAAAAATATTGCTTAATATATGCGATTGCGAAAGGAGAGCGAAATGCTTATTGAATGACATTGGAGACATTAGGGAGTTTGGGATTGTAATCTAAGACTAAAGGGTAGACTTTCCTTTTTTCCTTAGTTCTGGATTGAAGAATTTGCTTTCTATTAATTCCCAATGCTTTTTGAAACTGCATGCCGATTAACCAGTCCTGAATTATAATTTTGGTGCTTCAAGTACTGTTTATATTCAGAACACCGTTTCTCCAAAAATTCCTCTGATGAGCAGTTTCTATTAATTCTCAAAGCCACGCCAAATGGAATAGCATTTTTGACGTGACGAGGGTGGGAACTACTAGGATGCAAATAAAGATGGCTATCCGTGGGTTTAGCGTATATACATCTGTGGAGATGAAACCATCCTTCAAATGCAACGTCAAATCCAAAACATGCAGTTCAGATGTGGAGTAGACTAACTCGAACTTGATAAAGGGAATTAATATACTCTGTAAATTCAAGTAACTTTTCCAAACCAAGGGTCCAAATATCGAGTATATCATCCCGGAATCTCCACGAAAAATTCGGTTTAATAGTCCCTCCTTTGGCTAAGAGATCTATCTCTCCCATCGCAAGATCTGCATAGCTGCAAGCATTTTTAGGCCCCATGGAAGTACCATGAATTTGAATAACACTTTATTAAAACTTAAAACTGACTATTGTTAGAATTAAGACAAATTTCGACCGCTTCGACAATACATTCAGTCGAATGAGCATTGCAGCTACGCAGGTCCAACGCTTTCCTAACTGAAGAAATTCCCAAATTGTTATCAATATTGGGAAATATGGAACGTCCCAAGATACCAATATAGTATTTCTTATTCAAATCTTCTAGTTTATTAATCAGATGAGTGGTATCCTTAACAAAAGAGGGAAGTTTTTGAGCTAAAGGCTTGAGATAAAACTCAGTAAACGCCGAAAGCTTTTCTATGGCCGTAGCATTACAGGAGGTGATAAGACGTAATAGATTACCATTTTTATGCGTCTTAACATTTCCAAAGGCAAATCCTGGTTTACATTTATTGTCAGAGATCCAATCAACTATCTCTGGGGTAATCTGATCAACGGCAACCCACTTCGTGCACCAATTTCTTACTTTATCTAAATGCTGATTACTAGGATCTTGTAAAGACTTATTGTAATGTAGAGGATTATTTAACTGCTGGTACATTTTGCTTTCATAATCTTCACGTTCTAAGATAACAAATCTAGAACCTTTATCTTGAACCCTAATTATTTTATTAACTATGCCTTAAATCCCTAAGGTCAGACCTCTCTTCTTTGGATAAATTATCTTTTACTGTTCTAACATTGTTTATATTAAGTATGTCCTTTCTTACATTAGCCAAAAAAAGTTCAACTTCAGGAAACTTAGCTTTAGGAGGATTCCAGTTATTGTTGGATGGAATCTTGGGAAGGTTCTGACTACTTATAACTTCAGTGTTGTTATCTTTCCCTTCAAAATATACGGCAAGGCGAATTCTTCTCTGAAATTTCTCAATATCTTCCAAAACGTCTTTAGCCCTTTGGGAGTTGGACAAAAAGACGGCGGGACCCTTGCAAAGTAGTTTTTTTCTGGTCATCTGTGAGATCTGTATGCTGATGATACAACGTTGACTTATTCTGCTGACTATTGTGACATTAAACAGTTGGAGAAATCTTTGAGTGAGTCTATTTCAAATGTATCCACCTGGGCAACTGCGAGTAAACTGTCATTAAATGAAATGAAAACGAAAGCATTACTTATTACAGGGAAACGTCTTGACAAGAAGATGGCACCAAATGATACACAGCTCCAAATATGTCTTGATGACAAACCTCTTTCTCAAGTTCAAAGTGCAACACTACTTGGGCTGGAAATCGATCAGAAGTTAACTTTTTGTGAACATATTGACAAATTATGCAAAAATCTTGCAAAGCGTATTGGTATTTTGAACAAAATTAAGTGTTATCTTCCAGTAGATCAGATATTGTTATATTATAATTCAGTAATTAAGCCTGTTATAACGTATGTAAGTGTTGTATGGTCAAGTCGCAGTAGTAAAGTCAACTTAACTAGAATTTTAAGGCTGCAAAAGAGATCTGCACGAATTATTTTAGATGCACATCCTCGTTCACCATCAGTCCCACTGTTTAATGAGTTAAAGTGGTTACCATTTTATGAACAAATTAAAGTAGATAAATGTGCATTAGCTTTTAAGCGATTACATGGAAACATAGCTCCTTATCTTATTGAACTTTTAAAAACAAATAGTGAGGTTCATTCCAGTAGAACAAGATATGCTGACTTAAATTTCATTTGTTCCCCTTTTATACGTGATACTGAGGGTGGAAGAACCTTCTCAGTGTCTACAACCAAACTATGGAATAGTCTGTCCTTAAATTTGAGAAAGCAACCAAATGTACATTTGTTTAAGAAATGTTATCAAAATTATTTACTTCACGAGCAGTTACTCATAAATAATTTTAAACCTTAACATAATCTATATGTATTTTAGCATTGTATACATTTTTATACATTTTTATACATAATGTAATTAACTAAATTTTAGATTTTGTAATTTGAGGGCTACAGGTTTTTTAGTGTTTACACTATTATGTACTACCCTCTTGAAATAAAGACTTTCATTCATTCATTCATTGTCAGCGGTCAGGTTGATAGGGTTTAAGTCAGGTATTTCAATGGTATTTTATTGCTGAATGGAGTTAGTTTGATGGAAAGAGCGTTGTCTATTCCTCAAGCTCTTTTTAAATCTTCTATTAGGGCGTTTCCGACGTACACACTGATCGGAATTTGTGTCTTCAATTAATTATCTGGACTTAAGCAATTTCTTCTTTTCAATTTCTTTAAGTTTAATTTCAAGTGAATGCATAAAACTCTTAACTTTTTTCCAAATATATTCTGCCGTCCCGGTGTCATAATCAATTTAAATAGCTTGGATTTCTGAGTTTTATCTCAAGCCTTTAGCTCGAAAACTTCCCTCTTTTGTTAAGGATACTACTCATCTGATTAATAAGATTTGAATAAGAAAGGCCCTCTTCCGGACAATACTATATATTGGTATCTTGGGACGTGGTGGCCATGTTTCCCAATATTGATAACAATTTGGAAATTTCTTCAGTTAGGAAAGCGTTGGACCTGCGTAGCTGCAATGCTAATTTGACTGAATGTATTGTCGAAGCGGTCGAAATTTGTCTTAATTCTAACATAGTCAGTTTTTAGACCATCACTTTATTCAAATTCAGGGCCTAAAAATGCTTGCAGCTATGCAGATCTTGCGATGGGAGAGATAGATCTCTTAGCCAAAGGAGGGCCTATTAAACCGAATTTTGGTGGAGATACCGGGATGATATACTCGATATTTGGACCCTTGGTTTGGAAAAGTTACTTGAATTTACAGAGTATATTAATTCCCTTTATCAAGTTCGAGTTAGTCTACTCCACATCTGAACTGCATGTTTTGGATTTGACGTTGCATTTGAAGGATGGTTTCATCTCCACAGATGTATACACTAAACCCACAGATAGCCATCTTTATTTGCATCCTATAGTAGTTCCCACCCTCATCACGTCAAAAATGCTATTCCATTTGGCGTGGCTTTGAGAATTAATAGAAACTGCTCATCAGAGGAATTTTTGGAGAAACGGTGTTCTGAATTTATAAACGGTACTGAAGCACCAAAATTATAATTCAGGACTGGTTAATCGGCAGTTTCAAAAAGCATTGGGAATTAATAGAAAGCAAATTCTTCAATCCAGAACTAAGGAAAAAAGGAAAGTCTACCTTTAGCCTTAGAGGCTGTTTACATGAGCCCGGTTAACCGGGCTAGCCCGGCTCACGCGATTGATTAGGGTCGCATTGTGGTTTTGAAACGTGTATAAACTAAATTTACAAAGGAGAATTGGTTTAGTTTAGATGTAAACAAATCTTTACATTAATTCAACTCTCTTTTTGCGGCCGAGGTATGAATTTCGTGACATGAGTCAGCCCTCTTAGGAGCAGGGGCGGATCTAGCCTAAAATCTGACTGTATCGGATTTGTGACGACACGAAAATAGGGGGGTCCGGGGGCATGCCCCCCCGGAAAATTTTGAAGATTAGGAGCCCGGAAATGCGATTTCCAGCAATCTGGGGGATTTATCAGGCAAAAATAACGGCACGCGAAACTGAAACTTTTCAAGAATATAACTAACGAAAAAACGAAAATTAAGTTAAATCATGCAAAGTTATGTAAAATTTTACCCTCGGAAACATCTAATCTTGAAGCAGCAGCGCGAGGGCAGATTGGAAGAAAATTCAGTTCAAAATCATTTTGAAACAGCAGCATGAGGGAAGATTGGAAGAAAATTCAGTTCAAAATCATCTTGAAACAGCAGCATGAGGGAAGATTGGAAGAAACTTCAGTTCAAAATCATCTTGAAATAGCAGCGTGAGGGAAGATTGGAAGAAAATTCAGTTCAAAATCATCTTGAAACAGCAGCAAAGGTGCATTTAAATGGCAGGGGAAATATTAAGTTTCGCTCTATTTTGTGCATGTCTTTGCATATACTTTCAATGTTGTAATATTATGTCCAAAATCATCTTGCAACAGCAGCAGGACGGCAGTTAGGAAAAAGTAATACTAGTAGAGTAAGAAAGAGTGAAAGACTAAGAATTATATTGCACAATTTTCCCCAATGTTTATAATTTAATTGTCACTCGATGACAGCACTGAGTGTCTGACACTCTGACTAGTATAATAACATGAACATGAAACCGGTTCATATAACAACACTACAGCATAACATTTATAACAGCTCAGTCAGTCGGCTGAGCATTTTCGAAAGCTATTTATTAATTTATAGCATATCAGAATGTTCAAGTCAGATTGAAGTCGTTGAACACTGTAAAAAATAATATAAAGCAGATGAATATTCATACGCTATTAAAACTTATACGGACAGATCACTCATTAGCATATTCGACATTTAGTGCATATGATAATATTAGTAGAGCTACTTAAAATATTTATTATTCATGAACTTACCTCACTGGGTGCTGATTTAAATTCCGCGCTTCCTGGCTGCGAGGGAACTGTATCTTCGCAAAATTGCATAGAGAAACACGCATATTGGGCCTTATTGGCACCGATTTTCTTCTCAAATTCGGCTTTAAGTAACTTCTCGCAATCGCGCTTAAGAAGGAGTAATCTACTCGCCTTTTCCACCGACGAATAACTTGTATTATCCAAGACACACAGTAGCTGTTGTAGAACATTGTTGAATGCCATGGTTAAAACAGAGTTGCGCTCGACTAGAGTCGTGGCTTGTAAACTTGGATAAATCACATCATCGACATGGCATAATAATACTTAGGTCCTCAGCCAGGCCACGGTCGATACAGTCCACTGTATCGGAATGTATCAGAATAGTGGCGTTTTGATTGGTTTGATACAGTCTATGACGATTTGACTGTATCGGAATGTGTGCGATACAGTCGATACAGTTACTATAAATAGCACAACTGTATCCGTCGGAAGGTCATCGGTAAAACATCGCCATTAAGAATCGAGACGGCTTCGAGCGCGCATTTTGCGCGATGGAAAGGAACATGTTGGGGCAATTTTCGCGGGCTCGAATTTCAAGACACGAATTCGTCTCGCGCTGAAATTAATGATCGTAGAATTGAACCCAGAAGCGATTTTAAACCAACTTCGAAAAATAAAATTGCGCACATCAAAGATATTGAAAATGATGTAATTGTTTGGAAAAAGGTACTCCCGCGAAATTTAATATTCGAATTTTAATTTATTTTAATTATAATTAGATTATTAGTTAAAATCTGACTGTATCGTGTGATACAGTTGATACAGTCTAGATCCGCCCCTGAGGAGGGCTAGCCCTCCTCCATATAAACTACCTCCATGAATGTCATTAATAAGCATTTCGCTCTCCTTTCGCAATCGCATATATTAAGCAATATTTTTACTGCCAAATCTATTATTCCGGCTTATAGGAGAACCAAAAACCTCAAAGATATTTTAGCGCCATCCAAACTTAAACCAGTCCGCAGGATGTTTTTGATGTAAGCTGGGAAGTGTGACGTGTGTAAGAATTTTTTAGTGGAATCTGACCGCTTTAAGAGTTTCGTTACTGGGCAAAGCTATAGAATCAAGGAAAATTTGAGTGGTATACTTCTAGAAATGTGGTATATCTTATTTCGTGCACCAAATGTAATCTACAATATGTGGGTTCCTTCCACACAATTTAAGGTTAGATTTCGAAATCATAAGTCTGCCATGAAAACTAAGAAAAAATCTTGTGAAACGGCCATTCATTTTAATCAAACAGCGCATGACCTTCGGGAATTTAACGTCATATGTATTGAGATGATAAGAGATGACATCGATGTAAATAATAAACTGTTAGCGAGGGAAGCCTATTGGGCTGCTCAATTACGGACACTTAATCCTGATGGTCTTAACAAAAGGCAAGAATTCAGATCAAAACACCTAATTCAATACGCCTCTAAATGTATCACAATACATTTACCATATTTAAATTTTTTAGTTAATGTTAATTATTGTTTAATAATCTGTATATAAGGAACATTTTAGTTTGTATTTTTAACTGAAGAAGACCGAATGGTCGAAACGTCTTAATAAATTTTATATGGAACAATGCGAAGTTGCCTTTTTTTCCCTTCGCCATAAATCCTGAGAACATGTAGTTTAATCGAGTGAAATGCCAAATGTTACCTATAATTGTTGTAAAGCCTATATATATATATATATATATATATATATATCACTAGCTTTGCCATATAAGGCATTGAGCACCATTTGACTAATTGAAAAGACAATCCTATTGGCTATTGATTGATATACTATTGATCAATTACTCGCGACGTATTTACTGTATACGCTGAGTGGCAGTTTCATCTCACGGCATCTAATAGCACTTTGTGGAGAAGACGTCAGTAGCCATGTTTGTCCGCATTTACCCATAATTATTGCGGCCATAACAAAAGAAAATAGCTCATTTGCAATAATTTGTGAGTCAAATTTGGTTTGTTTGTCCGCGTTTTGAGCTATTAATAGCAACCGCTTAAAGGGCTATTATTAGTCGACCATATATGTGGCTTTAAATTGTCATCATTGTTTTAAAGCTTTTCTGGGATTTAGAAAATAGTTTTGTGCAATATATAGGCTATAGGGATTATTCCCCATAATCATATCCAAATTTGGGTAAACATAGTAATGTAATATTATCCAGTTATATTCCATAATTAACATGAATATTCTAAAGAATCACTCGTCACTTAAGATGCGAGAAGCTAGTCTAGGCTTATGTCAAACCAGTAAACGACGGTGTCAAACAGACCGTCAGACCGACATATTACTTTCAGGAATTACAATATAGGTACTTTGAATAATTACTCATTAGTATGTGATTATACGAAGATGCGAGCCAAGATGTTGCAGGTATTGTTATTGCGGCATGACATTTATTCCGGTCAAGTATTGCTATCAGATTAGAAGAATTAATCTGAATATTTATTATTTACTTAGAGTAGTAATATCAAAACGATTTGAAAAATGCCCATGGCACCATGCATGAAAATGATTGAAACTATGCAGTTGTTTACACTTGTTCAAACAAAGAATTTCATAAATTGATAAAGCTATATATTTATACACACGACATATATAAGATGAAGTTAGTCGGTTGTGATAGCAATAGTCAGTACTTTATAATATATTACTTATACGCGATACTTTTACTATCTAAATTAACTTTTGCAACTGTTTATTCTACTGTCCCGTTAATATTTAAGTTAATGACTTCATATGGTCTCGACTAAAGTGATATTATGCTAATTTGGCGAATATTCACTTAAGGTAAATGTTTCAAACTGAGCGCTACAATATATGGTCAGCATGGTACAAATGTGACTGTCAATAGTTGTAATTACTTTATTATATCACAAAGGCGGAAAATAACAGTGCCGATAGAGTCTCGACCGTGGTGTCTCTTCTCTTCTTCGGGTTTCTTTCAAGTCTCTCTTTTGTGTTTTCACTTTAGCATGTGCTTAATGTGAAGAATTTGAAACATTCAGATAAAGATTGTTGTGGCTAGGAGAGTTCCTTCCTCTTTCTCAAAAACAAAGCCGTATCTATATCAAAAACATGTTTTTGATATACATCCAGCTTGAAATCAGTGAATTTAATTTCTTCTTTCTATATCATCAGAGTGTGACAGGATATTAAATAAAAGCTGTAGACATATACTTGTTTTTTGTTTACTATATGATCTGTAGAGGTATAGTTTCGACTATATTTTCTTACTTTCCCACCATGGCATGGATAAAACGGTTTCACAACTTTCGCTAGAGGAAAACCGTCAAAGATCGCCTTTGTGTTCTTCTATGCATGTGTAGATGACCACATTGTCATTGTGTATAGCGGGCGATATTGTGCATGAATGATTTGCAACAATGAGTCGATTGCACCTTTTTGGATCCAACCGAGGTGCTTTGTTTAGATTAAGAACCTCGCCTTTTATCTGTCGGTGCAAGTTCTTGCATACTATTCATGGGAATTTCTTTCAACTTATTCGGTTATTTATGTGATTTTAAGATACCATGCCGATTTTAATTTAAATTTATTAAAACGGCAGCGTTAAGCACCGGATGTAACCGTGTGTGTGGTACTGTTGTTGACTGGATGTGACCAACTACATAACTATATAAACTCAAATCACTTCGGAACAATTATCATAAGACGGTAATATCAAGCCCTGTATTATAAAATATCCAGGCCAAAGTCCAGACGACTCCAGTTATTGACAGAGAAAATCAATTTGGATTTTGGAGTGCGCCACCCAAGCGATTAACTAATTCTTTCGGTTAGATATCAGCGGAAGGAATCTGTTAAGACTGCCGAGCCCAGCGGAATGAACAATACAAAGGGAAAAGCAATGTTGATTCTTCGGATCTCAATTCATTCTTCTGCCTAATAAGAGTTGATCCGATGCGCCATAAAGTATCAATCCTCCTTTATTTGTTCAACACATGCCAGGATGTTAAGGTCATATCTAATATAAACAAGAAAAATAGACGTCATCAAAAACAAAGCACGATCAAATTTTAAAGATAATACTAAATAATATAATTTTCTCCTGTATTGATCAAGTGACGACAATTGAGTGCATGGTTGCTTTTGGCAACAACTTGGCAGCGGTGCATTGATGTAGTATATTAAGGAAGTTTCTTCGCTTAATTGTCTTTTCTTTTCCCTTTTGCGAAAGAGGTTGCAGGGAAAGAGCGAATCTCCTGCAAGGCATATTTCACTCACGCATGCGCTCCGGAAGTAAATATACGAAACGATCTAAGCAGAGGCGTCTGAAGTTTGTTACAACTGAGATAGGGTCAGGTAGTGCTGTTTGTTGGATGGTTCGATACGTCTTCTAATTTGGTGATTAGAAAGAAATTAATTACATTCTGGCTCACCGAAAGTATTCTTTAGAAATATGATTTATTTGGAATACTCTCTTGACACAAGAACGACAGCGATATTTTAATGGTCGGGAAGAGATATTCGCATGGTGCCAACATCATGGATGCTCTTCAACTTGACGAAATCATTGACTGTTCTGTTTGCTTCGAACGATTGAACGAAACATGTAAAGTCCTTCCTTGCCAGCACACGTTTTGCAAGAGTTGCTTGAAGGCGATTGTGGCAACGAGACAGGAACTGCGTTGTCCTGAGTGCCGATGCCTTGTAACCGAAAACGTCGACGAACTGCCGGGAAATATTTTACTCATACGTCTTCTAGAAGGACTTAAACAGCGGCAGACAAAAAAGTATCAAGCACTCGCGTCCACTTCCAAGGTTAGTATCTTAAAAAGCACGAATGGTTGAAGCAAGTTCGATTATGATTGTCGATCAAGTTCGATTATGATTGTAGACATAGAGAGGTGTCACCAGTCAGTGTATATTGAGATTTTCTGACACGATGGCGATTTGCCATTGTGCTGATATAATATGTATGGTATTGTAGAACATTTATAGCTAGCAAGGTCCGGTTTTTAGCCAATGTCATATCGAGCTGCTGCGAAAGATCAGTAGAACCTTTGTAGTTGTTTTCGTGCGAGAGATCCGAAAATCATTGCAATCTAGTTTGTAAAATCTTGGCAGTTCATTGCTTGCAGTATAAAGAGTTGCGATTGTTGCGGCAGACGTCCCGTCTAAACGACTTCTTTCCCGGCTTTTTGGAACCAAGAGAAATTTCAAAGTACCCAATTGGAAAAGATTAACATGCGCGTTTGCATTCGGCTGTTATATATCATATAAAAATAAAACCACATGACATGTTGTTTGGCAGTATGTAATAACGATGATCAGATGATGTGACGACTTAAATACCATCTGCTGAAACGACCGTGTTTTTGAAAACAAATCAAAACACACGACGCGACGTGTCTGTCTTCACTTTTACGTTCGGTTTGCCTAAATAATAGTGCCTTGTGTCACACCAATGGCGTGACGTTTGAAGAACAATGAAATATGAAGGATTTCGTAAAAACTATTTTACATATTATCAACTAAAGATATATATACCTAATACCTTACAAGTCCCGAGTTCTGCTATTGCATTACATGGACGTGATTAAATTCTAAACTACTGTCACTGTTTCGCTATTTTGGTGAAAATTTCAGCAGTGGATTTGAATGACGTCGAGGGGGTAATGATATTTGACCTGAGCATGACCTGAGTGAGTCATTATATCGTGTGATATTTTACATTACTATAGCAATGTTTTGACTATTCTTTAAGTGAAATCACACAGTAATGTGCTAACACTGGCCTCTTGACCCTGAAAAGAGAACAGGGTTTTCTTTGAGATACTTTTTGTGTGTATTAATGTTTTCTGATAATTGAGTTTAATACATCAACCTTACATTTCCATTGGTTAATTACACTAAGATGTTTTATGTAATTGTGTAATTCAAGATTTAATTGATCAAAACAAGGTTATAGTGTATGCTGTAGCTATTAGAAGTTGAGTCTTTAAGTTGAATTGATGTAAAAAGCTCAAGCAAATCTTTACTAGCCTGCAATAGTGCATGAGGTTTTAAGGAGCTTGGGATATTCGGCTAAATTGTAGAATACCCATAGTGGAAGGGTCAAATTACGGAAAGTTCATCATATACAATTGCTTCATTCTATTTTAAAACCCCATTTAATTTGATAACTATCAACAAGTACACACAATATAAACCTTCAACATTATATTTAAAGATATTTTAGAGCAACATGGTTTGTATTTCTGCTTTTAAATGCGGTTTCAAAAGTGGATGGGTATTCTATAATTGCTCCGGATATTTGAGCAGGTGTGGCCACATGTCTACAGAGGTTATAACTTAGCAAAGTTATTGTGCCTAGACATAAAAATAACAGTTGATGCACTACAGGTTGTCAGAAGATAATCACTATAGATCTCATTCTATAAGTGGAAATTGGAGGAACATTGTAATTAATGTTGAATCGATCCCCGAAATATAATGCATGTATCAGTATAACATGGCTTAACTTAAGCAGGTTATAAGCTAAATTGTGTGGCATGGCTTCAAGACACATGTGGCACAGCTTGGCTCTATATATGCATAAATGACTCAGTTTCTAAGCTGTACCATACAGCTTATAAACTAGGCATAAGAGACTTGTTGATCCTGGATGTACTCACTGTAGTACTATAAAAGTGTTGTGTTGGCAGTGTAGAAATGCAAATTGAATACTCTAAAAGGTTGGTGCTCTGTACGTGGGACCGTAACAACAAGTGAATATTATGTTGGGGGGCATGATGTGACATCTTATTCTATTATTATGCTAAAACTAAGCTGTTTTAAACTGTTATATGGTAACTGGCTAACTCTTGCCCCATAGGCTGCTACGGCATTGGTACTGCTGAAATTGTGTGTAGGAGGTCTAATGATTTGAGTGTTTAGGTCCCTAATGTCAGAGAGTGTAGTAGTAATAGGTGTACAGTATACACTGTACACCATAATTGTTGAATAACTAAACTTTGTACAAATTGTAGTAAACTCCTGTTGTTTTGTATTTTATCAAAATACTCAGTGGTTTGCAAAATATTAAACTTTGAACCAAATTGCTAAATCTGAAAATTTGGTTGTTCAGTTGACAGTCTGTTGAGTAAAATTCTGTTTCTGGTTACAGTAAACATGTAAGTACAATTGTTGCTTTAGCCTGTACTTCATTGGAATAGTGGAAACTGCCATCAAAGTTATGGTAATTGAGTTTAATTTTGTTTTAAGCTTATACACAGCTACACCTGAACAATGACAGTTTGTGTCACAGATTGAAACGTTGATGTGGTAAAAGTGGCCATTCATTGACAAGAACAGTGCAATCTTCTAGGTGGATTTGAGGAGAATGTTATGTTCAGAGTTATTGAAAATGTTAATTTTTTTCAAATTGCCAAATACAGTAAGATTTCTGAGTACTGGTACTGTATTTGATTTTGAGAGTCACTACCTGTGCACATACATTACATACATATTTTTCAATGGCTTATTACATCGATAAATAGATAGATAGGTAGATGATTTTATTTATAAAGGTTGGCCCAATCAGCAACTCAGCTGGTATTCATAGGAGACTTTTATGTATATAAGTTAGTAAAATTTCAATATTCCAATATGTTACAATATAATACAGTACACATGTAAGTTAATTTAAAAATAATTTAAACTGTATTAATAATAGTTATATATCTAAATCTAGAAACTTAGGGGCCTAAGCTAAAAATTAAAGTCAAGACTGCAGTAAAACAGTCTAAAATAAAAATTATTCTTGAAGTCTAACCTTAAAACTATAAAATGAATCTAACGTTATTATATCAGCAGGTAATTGCTAAATTGCCATGTTCCATTAAATTGAAATGTTCGTTTACCTAGCTGGCATTTGACTGTATGAAGATGCAAGACTCGGTTTTCTTTCTAGTGTTATAATTACTGTATGTCGATTTTGATTTTGACTTAAATAGCCACTACTAAGGTAACGAGGAACAAATGCATTTATATATTTAAAAACCAAAATACAAACATGCATAATCTTCTACATGTATTTTCTAAATTTATCAAATTCAGAATATTTAATGCTTCATGACAGTAGTCAAACATTGGTTGAATCATACCCATTTTGCTGCTACATGAGTTAAACAAGATCTAAATCCAGGACAGTAACTAATAATAATTAAACACTTACATATTCTGCTTGCTCTTTCCAGTTTAGTTGGTAATCTAACGTTATTCCTAAATATTTGAGACTGTAGACTTGTTCCAGTTTTCGACCATTAATATAAATATCAATAACCTCTGCCTTGTCCCAGCTTCTCTAACGACCTACTGAGCCATACTGTATAAGTATCTTAACTATAAAGTAACCATAACTGTTTATGTTTACAGTTTGTATCGTTAGTTTGCTAGCATTAGTGCTATGCACTATGTCAACTTTCCCTGTGGAGGAAACTGTGGAACAAGAGAAAACCAACAACTTTCAGCAGAGACTTGACAAACTCTTCCCATGTGAAATCAAATATTTGCATGGAGGATTTGAACTCTTGACCTCAGTGGCGGGAGGCAGCTGCTCTAACGACTGTGTCACTGAAGCCCCATGAAAGCATCATAAAAGGATCTAACTGTGATACAGAAACACTGGTGTTGTCAAAACCTTGAACTACTGTATGAATTCAGTAATAATTCGTGTGCATCATTTATTAGGAATATTCACAAACATGGATGATTCAAGAAAGATTTCAAGGATCTCCAACTATGTCTAGCTAGTAGCTACTGTATATGTATATATATATATGGACATGAATATCATTAACTGCTGGGATAATGTTAGTATAATGTCTTATAAAACCTTTGTTTACTATCAAGTATTCAAGTCTTCTGTCAGTGATTTTGATCTTGTTAATATTGTCATTTGAATCAACTTATTGCACGATGCCCTCCTTACTTGCTTTTACATTCGGTACTGTATAACTTTAACGCCATAGGTTGCAATTTTTGATTGATGGTCGATTCATTCCTTGGTAGTGTGAACACTGAATAGTGCGATAGTGTCTTTCTGTCTTTGTTTAATCAAGACTCGAAAGGAAGGAAGAAATACATGTAATTAAAGGACCATGGCCTATTAAAATAATGTTTAATAATTTGCTGTAACGGTCGCATTCCCTCTTAAACTAGATACGCTGTATTTGGGTCGTGTAGAGAAGCCAGACAAAAAGTTGTATTCATTAATTACACTGTGAATTAAGGTGTGGTTTACTTTGGGCGTAACGTCACTCATCAGTCCAGTATTTCTGTTTACAAATTACAATTGTCTAAAAAGCAGGATTGCCAACCATTGCAGCGAATTCCCTGAAAAAATAACAGGATTAAGCAGAGGTATTTTGCCTGTAACTTTGTTGATAAAACACATGGACAGTTCTATTTTGTCCTCGCTTCCCACGGAACGGAAACCCAACACGAGGCCCAATACTAACAGCTGGTGTTTGATTTTCTTTGAATCGGCACTTTAGATACACCGCATATTGTTTGGACGAAAAAGGTTGCAGAGTACATGATATGCGCGAGACATTTTATTTTTGAATGCTGGATCCGACACACACACACACTTAGAAATTTGCACTTGTCTGTTCGTGTGCCGACTGTTTATAACTTCTACTTGAGGGTTGATGAAGCAGAAATCCGTATCTTAGCGACACTCTTTATTTTGCAATGGAGTGGTGGTCTTAGTCATTGAATTAAATAAATTTGCGGTATTCTGTTGCTTGACTTGCGCTGTGTTTGTCATTCATATGAAGTCATAAATGTAGAGTGCTGTGTAGACAGCGGTGAAATACGAATAAAAAAATACTAAAGGGTTGGTACCGTTGGTAAATTGCTGAAATCTTGTGTAGCAGGTCTAACGAGCGAAGACCCTTCGTCAGACAGCCCTGACTATAAGGACCTTCGTTCGAAACGTTTAGTCTTCCTATTTCATATAAAGTGCAGCGCATGTAATCGGAACTATGTACATTGTGTGTGTCGGTAGGATATTTTACCCAACTTGAATGTCCTACTGTTTATCGCATATGCATGTGGACCTGCGACCAGGTTTTCTTTTATATACGAAGAATGAAGTATCGAAACTTCAATGTCGTTGAGGCCAATAACGTCTTTTCAGGAATAAAGGAATACTCTATTCAACCAGTATAAGCTGAGTCAGTGTCTAACGTGGGAAATCATGCTGTGATGTGATTAAAATTCGCGGCCTAATATGATATAACAATCTATACATGCTGTGGAAAGTGAGACCAATGAAAGCAAAGTTACTCATTCTCTTTTTGTTCCTTTCGCTAATGGTGATTCCGTTAGGACGCTGTGAAATTGATTAATTTCTTCGAATAAATTAAGCGTTTCTATGTTTCCATACTGTGGAACCCAACCACACAGTAAATAAGTATATATTTATAGTATAGGTTTCTTGTTTTTTATCTTTAGACCGACAATAAGCTTAAGGGGCTGTTTATATAAGCCGGGCTAGCCTGGTTAGATGGGCTGATTCGCTTAACGTAGTTCCTATCGGATCATATCACGGAAACTATATACGTACACCCAAAATCATATTTCAAAGCAGAACTGTATTAGTTTGATTGTAGGAAGAGCATAAAGTTAGGTTGATGAAACATTTTCGTGACACAACTCACAGCCCCTAAGACTAATAGAGTTAAGTTGTAATCACATATCCAACCTCGAGAATTTAACAACTGTTCAACAATATACAGTAGTTACTGCTGTTAAAATTTGTTCATGTCGCGACTTCTATATTGCACCAGTGATTTGTAATTACCGTGGATAGATTGTTTGGTTAATGAGCATCGAACCGACGTGATCACAATAAACTATATTATAATGGTTCAAATTCATATGCCTCCTCTACTAAATGTGTTACTTTGTTGAAGAATTCCCAAACTGTTGCAACTATATTTGTTATTATAGAAATTCCGATTAATTATAGGGACGAAGAATTGGAAAACAATGTTGTAAGAATAGAACGCGAATACAATATTAACCCCTCTGATAATGAGCTCCTGATTAAGTGTTGTTTGAAATATGTCTGAAATATGTAAAATGGAGTGATGACATTCAGTATTAATGTATAAGCGGCTTTACCAAGTGTGTTTCCAAAAGAACACCTGGAAACTTTACAGCTGTATAAGTTATGGAGTCACCTCCATAAACGATGTCGCCTACAAAGGCTGATATCCAAATACGATAATATCGAGCATCGAAACAATTTACGCCTGGTCAACATCCTCTAGCGAATGTGGATTCGTTCTCACGAATATGAACTGCCAATACTCTACGTACAATGTAGGTAAAGTGCACAACATGCTTATGACGTACGTGGGTTTCAAAGGTCGTGAAATTGTGAAAACTACTTTGGCTTTATTTGTACTCTTAGTTCAACCGCCATGTGAACAAAAGAGGTGCACAAACCCGCGTATAAGAACCACCATTTTTCGAGTTAGCCTAAAAAGGTTATTATATAAGGTTCTTATAGGTAGGTTAAGGTAGGTTCTTATTTTTTTCGAGGAAAGGGTGCTTGCTGTTGGTCCAACAACTAGCTCAAAATGGGTGTGGTCACTTGCTTCTATACTAATATGACCACATAATAAAAAATAACCTTAATCTCTGATTTATGTCCAGTTCAAGGTAACAATTAAACTGCAGTGATGCATGCAGGGAAATTTGAACTGTGTTGCAGTGATACTGGGAAATATTTTAAAAATAATTTAACATAATGTCATTACCAAAAATACAAAATGTGCAAAATTTCGTGTTTTTATTTTCAGTTATTTATTTTTTTTCAAATAAGAACCTGTTACAATTCTTAGGCTAAAAAGGTTCTTATAAAATGGGGGTCTAAAAGGCAAATTTTAGCCTAAAGTTTCTTAATTCACAGGTTCTTATACGCGGGTTTTTACTGTATTTAACATTTTAGTTTCCCTATAGTTCGACTACCAAACATCCTATTGCTTCAACATTTTAGCTCTCGTTTTTCAGCTCTATGTATAACACATAACATAATTATTACATAGGTAACCACACGTTGTCTGTCATCGGTGCGGGCGTAGGTCGGGGGCGGTGATCTGGGGACTGGAACATTGGTACATACGTACAAGCAGTCAGATGCATAGAGATCATAAATAAAACTAGATGGAGAACTGTGGCCAGAATTTGGTTATAAATTGAACGCCGTCATTTTGGGCAAATTGGTGGGCAACTGGGAAAAGGTGAGATGGGATGACTCTGTCGGACCTTTTTCGAAGATGGCGCCCAGTACGTCACTGTCGGCTTCGGAAGACCGTGAAAAAGGTTCGTAATCAATTTATCCCGCGCGTTCTGTGACCCCGTCCCGCAAGCAATCGTCTTCTGGATGATCTTTTTATTATTATTAAGGTTAGGGTTAGCGTTTGGATTAGGGTTGGTTGCCCTGTTCGCTTCCAAAGCCGACAGTGACGTACTTCTGGGCGCCATCTTCGGAAAAAGTCCAACAGAGTCATCCCATCTAACCTCTGCCGGGCAACTGCGGCAAATTGGAAGGCAAAATTATTGGTTCCAGGCCTTTTCTGTAAAAATTCTACAATTTTTCCACTATTTCTTTTTCACTATTTCTCTATTTTGCGATTAAGCCAGTTGTTCTATTGTTACTTGGACCATTTTCTTCTGAGTAAAAGATCAAAATTGTTGCTTTGATACTCTCTCCTCCGCAGAGGTTTCCGTGAGTTTTTTCCGTGTTTAACTCGAAAAACACGGAAACCTCTGCGGAGGAGAGAGGCTTTGATATGAAATATAAATTTTAAATTGCCCTCCAATTTATCAAGATGCCAGCGTTCAATTGGTTACCCGGGGTTGACTGAATTTTTCATACACGAGCATCACGCGCACTCTCTTCTATCTCTTGCGTCAGTTTCTGTTCCGATCTGTCACTATTATTATTGATTGCATGCTTACATAACTAGTTGAAACAATTGGCGAGCTTCATACTCATGTGAGTAGATCTTAGCTGTGCTTCGTGGTCAGACATGGTCGTAATGGTGGCTGCCTGGAGCGCATTTAATATGCCTTCGATCTATGCCACACTTGATCTGCGTCCTAATTTGTAAATATTGATATGTACTTTATCAATATCATTTAAAGACATGACAACAAAAGCGTCGCTATTTTGGATCACGGCCGAGTTCATGGGCAATGGCCAAATGGATCTACTAACTACTGTGACTTGATTCCAGAACTCAGGTTATCAGTTCTGTACACTGTTTCTTCACTTATTTCATTGAGAGAGGTTATTGTGCGACTCAAGCTAGAATTGCGAACAAATGTCAGATAGATTAAAAGAACTTTCGCGAACGTGTCATCAACCATACATCAACGCAGAAACTATACAAGCTACACTTCTAGTGACAACTCTCTCCAACTCTCTCCTCTCTCCTTTACGCGGTCGTGGTCAGAAAATCGAGGATTTAATCAAGTCAAACAATTTTTGCGCAGAAATACTGGAGCAGATACAATTTTGGGGTTATGGACACTTTAAAGCATTTGTCTGATTTTTGTTTTATTTTTATTTTTTTGGCGGTACGTGCAATCTTGCGTATTTTAGTATAATAATGCGCCACTCGGTGTCATCGCCGGCGATTCGTGCCATAGTCGGGAAATGTTCGTAACTTCGAAGCGACTAAGGTCCTTGCTACGGGTGAAGCGACCTTGAATAATATATATTATTCAATATATAATTGAATTTAATTGGAAATACCCAAGAAAATGTTAACAACGTGGTTCTATTTGCAAGACATGAAAAAATGGAATTAAATATGAAGAAATGCAAAGCAATTATTATCGATTTTTGGAAGAATAAAACAACCATCCCGCCAATTAAAATCGGAGATCAACCTATTGCTCGGGTGAAGTTATATAAATTGTTGGGAATTTGGCTTGACGATGATATGAAGTGGTCCACCAATACTGAATACATCACCAAAAAAGCGGCTAAACGCCTTTACTTGTTGAAGATCCTTAAGAACTATGGCGCGTCTAAAGACGATTTAAAGTCCTTTTATTGCGCTGTCGTCTAGCTCAAGTGTGGCATGGAAAAATGACGCAAGAACAATGAGTTTAGGATTATTTACCCTGGTCGCGAGTACAGTGAAGCCCTAAAAGAATGTAAGCTGAAATCACTAAAAGAGCGAAGAAATGACCTATGCATTGACCTCATTAGGAATATGGTACAGCCCACACACAAATTGCATGGCCTACTACCTGAAAAACATTGAAACATAAACACGAGCGAACAGTAGTAAAATTTATAACTTTTTTTGTACCTTTTTTAGAATTAGTGTTTTTAGTCCTTATTTATATTATTTATTAACATGTAAACACATAATAATTTAGCTGTAATTTTTGCTATTGAAATGTGATTAATAAACCATGCCATTACCATAAGTGGAGCTGACCACCAAGGACTGCGGGAGTACTGACGTCACTTCCCGTTGCCGAGGAAAATGACCGCATTCTGATTGGTTGAGATGAGTATACAATTATTATATTAATTGTACTGTAGTACAATTAATGATTTTTCCAAAATAAACAAAATGAAAGATCAAATTTTGTCATGCACATAATAAACACGTAATCTACAATTAAGAATTTACACTACGTATTCGTGATATTTGAAAATTTTGCCAAATATCCACAATTTTCAAATACCACGAGTAGTGTAAATCCTTATAATTGATCGCTATTATATGATTACCTATACTTATTATTTCACAATGTGCTTTTGAGACTGTTAAATTATGTGAAAATTACTATAAAATTATATACAAATTGTGAATTCAAACCACACTGTGCTGATTTTAGTCAATGAGACCAGTCTAGATTTGGGACAATGCGGGTAAACATGAGTGTGTAGCAATGTCATTGCCGGACAGCTATAATTTTTAGACACATTAAATATATTTATAAGTGCCGTAAATATGTGGAAGAGGTTTTTCACATACTTCAGAGTGACATTACATTACGATTTGATGATTTGGTTGATACTAATCCTTACCCATGACTAAACCCTAATCCTAACTCTAATCCTATATCAGTTTTAAATCAAAAGTTTCGATACAGATTTTGTACGTATTGTCAGTCTGAGATTACCGAAATAACCTTTTCCTAAACTGATGTCCATTAGACAACTGCCTTGCTCGCTCGCTTCAGGTTCCTTCGCTGCGGCAGCAACTAGCACAACTTTTTCACCAATTATTAACAAAACAAACGGATCTATATCAACCTAACAGCGGTAGACACATGCATTCATTGTGTGCTTGTTTTTTATGCATGTTGAGCTGTTTGCATGGAGCTTTATGAGCACATTTTTTCTCCTTCAGATTCCCTTAGATGAACCATGTGCCCGTGCACGTTTTAGTTACAAGCCCAGAGAAGAAGGGTAAGTTCTTTCCTTCATTTCGATTTAACTCTGTATCACTGCTCAAGTTGGAGGTCATCGGTACCTGGTTCATTTTGTACAGCTGTTGCTGTAATATATTTCAACAAAACTTTAACATGTGTAATAATCAGAGGTTAATGGTTTATAATAATTATTATAATAATCAGTGTTGTTTTAGTTATCTTTTCACAAAATTAAAAGTGCATGTACTGTATTTAGAAAACGCTGTAATTTGATTGCAAATGTATAAATTTAACTGTTTCTTATTTTTCAGAGATGTGGCTTTAAAGAAAGGAGATTTGATCGTACTTATTCAAAAGGTCGACGAAAACTGGTACATTGGTGATGTTTGTGGTCAACAAGGATTTTTACCTGCAAATTTTGTCGAGGTTAGCTTTGTCGAGGTTGTACGTGGTACATTTGTGAATCTCTTCAGTATATGTTCAATGTATATACAGGATATGTATATGTATGTATGTGTATATATATGTATATATATTCTTTTAGATGATATATTTTCTTTTAGATGTATATGATGTTTGACTGTTCTGACCGTGTCTCAATAGCTCAGTGGTTAGAGCGCCGATGCGTTGATTCGGAGACCTCGGGTTCGATTCCCGGTTGGGGCAGTCAAATTTTCATATACGTATATCTGACCATTAATAAATCCTCTCTTCAATACAAGAGCCGGTGATAAGCTCGCTACTTGAGGAAGTCCTGCGAGGCTTCGCTCTACTTCGTCGAAGATGAGATGTCTTCCTGTAGAGATTTGAGAGTCGGGGCGATGTATAAATATGTATATGATGTTTGACTGTTCTGACCGTGTCGCAATAGGTCAGTGGTTGGAGCGCCGATGCGTTGATTCGGAGACCTCGGGTTCGATTCCCGGTTGGGGCAGTCATTTATTTATTTATTTATAATATAGCCATCCACCATAAATGAGCTATTCTGCAATCTGATTGGTTCTTATACTAGCAAGTTATCACTATCAGCTCTTAGTATAATTTCTGAACCTAAACGAGTTCTGACTGGCCAATAGTCACCTGACGCTACGCGGTGATATTACATCACTAGAAATCATACTTGAAAAAGTGTTTTTTGTAACCAGACTGAGTTTATTCTTTCCAGTCCCCTCTCGGAATCATCATTTTGATGTATGGTTTCTAAAAAAATGACCAATTTTTTCAAAATGGCGACTATATTATTACAGTGAGCTCTATATATATATATATATCTGGAGCGCTATCTGCCCGAGCAAAAAGTGAAGCCCAAGATGGCCGACTTTGCACGTCAGTTTCAGTCCCCTGCGCGGTTTGTACGTCAATTTCTTATATATAAACCGCGTAGGGGACTGAGACTGACGTGCAAAGTCGGCCATCTTGAGCTTCACTTTTTGCCTGGCCAATGACTGGCAGATAGCCCTCCAGATATATATATATATAGAGCTCACTGTATTATTATAGCTAAAAATCGTCGAAAAGGCTCATAAACGTAGAATAAAGACATTGTATTTATCAGGTTTCTCTCAAGATAGAACTGTCTAAGGGTAAGGAAGTTGTTTATCGTATAATTATTTGCATTTTTACGTAGCTGTCAAGCGTGAAGAAAACATCGAGCATTGGATTTACAAATTATTTCTAACACAGTTCAAACTGTCTGTTTAAAAAATAATACTAAAACAATTAGTCACCGCAGTCTCGGTGATTATCGTTATATTTATTTCACCGATAATCACTTCGACTTCAGTGACTAATTGTTAATTAGTATCAACCAACTAGTGGTCTATTACAAATTCGGCATTCTGATTGGCTGAGCTACTAATGGTCTATTGGTGATAGACCACTAGTAGCGTTATCCAATCACAAACCTTCTTACAGTATAACTGGAATAATCCTTCCTGACCAATCAGAAGCCACAACATATTCGCTTATGCCTATGGAGTATATCTACACCAAATTTGAAGCAAAGTAATTACAATCTCGTTTTTTGTGAGCGATTGTTTATCATGTGCCATGAGCCATCGAGCTACTTTACATTTTGAATGGTACTTCTACAAACAAAAAGGTGAAACAACTGAAAATTTGGAACAAAAAAATTTTGATAAGACTTTTTTACGTTAAAGAAAGGTTGTTTATGGTTGATACCAAAACAATTAGACAACTCGCCCTCGTTGACTATTTAACAATTAGACAACGAGTCCACGTTTTCTATTTAAGAAATGAAAAAACAAAATGGCGGTATGAGTTTCTTAACCTACTATACTGCAGATGAAACTGGCTGTTTCGTTAACGCACAGGAGCGAAAAACTTGAACTGAGAGGGATAAGGCTAATATTCAACAACAAAATACATTGTTAACCAAATGCAAAATTTACGAAGTTATGATGAAAAATACACTTTAAAAATCGTCTTAAGGCTTTGAAAAACCCGACTGAATTGTCAACAGTTGAAAATAATTTTTTGTTAGACAAAATAAATAGGATAAAAGTTAGCTAGCAAAACATATTTATTTCAAATATGATTATTATTCAGTAAAGATAACTTTTGAAGTAATGAAGCATTATGAATGAAAACTTTGTTATTTTTAGGTGATAAACATCGAAAAACAACAAAGCGACATTTTCGCTAATGTTTTTTTAGCTTTTTGTCCTCGTAAAAGCCCAAATATTCACAACCGTGATACAATAAGTAAAAAGTGACCCACCTTTTGGCTTTTCAAAGGAACGTTTTTCTTTATTGAACCATCTCATTAACGTATTTTTGAAGCTATTTTCAACCTTTCTTGACAACATTATATGGAAGTATATGTGGCGGAAGTTCGTTGCTTTCAATTACATAATTTATTTATTGTGATATATCAACAGTTTTGCATTATTATCTTAAAATGTTTTGCTATATTATAAAACAATTATACCATTCGCTCTCGCTGCATATGAACTAATATAGCCAACTCGGTGCGCTATGAGCTCATACGACTCAAGCTCATGGTATAATTGTTAAATATATAGTATATTGAGAAACGTTGAAGCCATTAAACCTTCGTGTATATATTTAGGTAATAAATCCTCTTCCGAGCTTTGACAAGACAGACGAACCGCTTGCGAAAGGTTTGTTCGACTTCGAAGAGGAAGATGAAGAAGATTTGCTTCATTTTAAACAGGTAAACAGGCTTTGACATAATAGTTTTTCAGCTATATCTTTTTGTTTAGTCGTTGACCCTCGTCTTTTAATATTGATTTACAGGGTGATGTTATCAAGGTCTTACGTAAAGTAGATATGAACTGGTGCGAGGGAGAAATTGGGGAACGTTGTGGAATTTTCCCGTTAAATTTTGTTGAGGTAAAGACTATCACTCGGGGGCTATTGCTTGCATGTAGAGGTTATAATTTTATTTAATGACGAGACTGACTGGCTGGGCCTATATTCTCTATAATTCGCTTTCTATTTATCTTTTTCACAGTTAAATCGTCCAGCATTGACACTTACAAACCAAAATAAAAGTCTGGAACCCGTTCACCAAACTCGACGTCAGCCGAACATCCCTCTGCGATCCTTCGTTCTACGTCATCAACGGAAGAAAGAACGTATGCACAGACCTGTGAAAAGGTCACGTTCTATACCTAGAGAAAATCCTGAAAATCTTCGAAGACGAATACGTGACTTTGGACAGAACAATATTGTCGCTCATCGTTGTAATGGTGTAGACTCAGACCAAAGCAACAGACATTCTGTTGAGGTTACTTCAACAGAATGCTCGCGTGATTTTTCACCCAGTGAAGACGACAATGTTGCACTACCCGTGACAGCTGCTAATGTTAGCCTTTGCAGGTCGAAGGTAAGTGATTAGGGTACATGAGTGCAGGGATGTTATGATCAGCAGTGAACAAGGACGTAAAAAGTAGCGTTCGTACGTTTGTCTAGAAGCGTGTGGTTAATGGTAGAGGAGTATTTTGTGAGTGCTGAAAGCCTGGAAGTGTATTGTTGAGACCAACCGCGACCTCTGCATCTTTAGACCAGCGCTCTAGCCGACTGTCTGTCTGTCTGTCTGTCTGTCTGTCTGTCTGTCTGTCTGTCTGTCTGTCTGTCTGTCACTAATTAGGTTAATTTTATTTCTTCACAGGACGATGAATCAGGTGCCACTTCTCTTCCTGCACGCCATTCTAGTCCAACCGAACTCCATGATGAAGATGCACAAAGTTCGCCTGATTTGTAAGGCATACTCTGATTTTTAAATATTTTTAACAAGGTGTCACCTGGATTATTAAGGGACAAAAGTGTAAAAACTATTTTCTTTGAATCAAAGTTCACGATAATAAACACGGAGTGGTTCACCTATTGTTTTTCGTTTCATTATAGGTATATAGCATTGTATAATTATAGACCTCAGAAAAGTGATGAGCTTGCGTTGTGTTCTGGGGAACATTATAAAGTTCTTGAAAAGGGAGACGATGGATGGTATAAAGGTTTCGCAGTGTTAAAAAGGCAACACGTTGCGATGTTCCCCGGGAATTATGTTCGTCCAACAAGGTACGTACGTCTAGCTTGTCCTTATCTCAAGATTATTATGATTAAGCCAAATAAAAAGCTCGAGGTTGCAGGAGTTGCCACTGTTTTGTTATGTCTCGTGAGCATCGTTCTTGAGCAGTCCTCACCCAGCTACCATCTCTTTCTTTCACGTTGCCTTGGTGACTGGTGTGGTGACTCGTTTACCAAAATGTGGACTGATGATACAAATTCTTACTCTAGCCCCATGTGTGGAATTGACGTGGAATTAATTGGCTTTGGCCGATTAATCGGACGATTATGTGTCATGATCGGCCACCGTTTAATCGAATCGGCTAATCGCTAATTTATGCTGATCGCCTCGTCTCTAATCGAACCTATAACGTTCTGATTGTTGGTAAGACCTACTTGGATCAAGTCCGTCTCTCCAACGTTATGGGCGCTACCACTACGCTAGGTTTCACTTATGTAATTGGATGTATGCAAAACCTATGTGTCTCAATATATTATCCAATCATGTATTATTGTCTAAAACAACTTTATATATTTTTATTTGGCCTTCAATTGTGTTTATTACTCTGTTCAAATGAAAATAACGGTGTGTTGATTAGGTAGGGTAGGTCGGGTTTTTTTGTTTTTTTACTTTTCTTTTTCCAAACATTACATGGACGAACAATAGGTTTTACCAAACCACGCTGATCTTGAAGTTGCTGCCTGGATCGACAGCCATGTTTGCTATCCCAAGATGCAAATTAAGCTGGAACTCGTACCAAGGCTTTTCAAAATTTCAATAAAAAAATTAGGGTCGGTATTTTACTGGCCAAAAACTAGGTAGGGTCGGAAACCGGAAACCAAGGTATTTTTTATTTTGGCCTTAACTGCAATGTCCATAAATAGTATTTTGAACTTCGTCATCTTCACTTTGTTTAACACTTGTGTTTCAGCTAGTGTATGTATGTCTTGTAAAAATGATCAAAATTGATCATTTATTGAATTGCTAATTCTCACTCTCAACCTCGATACGTGTTTCGTGCGTACATTGATCTTGACCTGCATGCGTGCTTTTTAGTTTACGTGATTCAATGCAACAAACAGATAATGGAACATTGCTTTATCAAAGACGTCGCAAACCAACGACTTGTCCAAATTCTGATGCTGCATCGCTTGTTCTTCCAAGACCCCGACCATCTTCTGAGATAAGCACTGGATCAGATCAGGACTCGGCATTTTCACCACCGCTGACTCCACCACTCGTCGGTGCCAAACCACCTGTAAGTATTGGTTAATCCGGATAGGGCCTTGGCATCTGCAAAATGTGTAGCCATAAGTGCGCCCTTGTGAAGTCTAATTTGTGTACATATACAATGGAGAAACATTACAACTCATTGCTCACTATATTGCAAAAGATGGCCATTAAAAATATTTTAGCTATTAACGGTATCATTTTGAATAGGACTCGGGTTATGTTTAAAGGGGATATTAGACGGTAGCGAGAAACAATAGAAATATGAAACATGAAATATGAAATGTGAAAAAAAATATGGATCATATGAAGTTACCGTAGAATCTCGAAAGTAACCGAGGGCGGCTACTTTAAGAGGCGCGGTTACTTTCAGAGGGCGGTTACTTTGGGGTTGCTAGTTTTTGTATCGGCAGTGACATAGTGATAATACCATCCCCGTTCGCGACCATATTGAACTGCGAATAGCTATGGATCTACAAGTCTCTGGAATGTTAGCATGGTTCCCTCAACGTCGAATATCGACGGAGAATCCATCCATCAGCCAAGGTGCAGTGTGCATTTTATTTGAACCACTCTTTTAATTATCGCACAACGTTTCTAAAGTTGTTTGTTCCATTTATTAATTGCTTTTTCTTTCACAACAGAAATCTTCAGAATTAAGTTTTCCTTTAAAAAAAATATTGCAACAACATTTTTTTGCAAGCGGCTACTTTCGAGGGGGCGGTTACTTTCCCAGGACTCTTAGTTCCATAGTAGATTATTTTGTTTTTCCTATAGCAAGCAACTTGGCAATTTCAAACTTGGGTCCTGTATTGATAAATTTTGTAAAAACGGTCTCAACGAAGTTCCCCAATCTCAAAATGTTCTGCACATTAGAGAAAACAAATAATTTTGCTTTCTGAACGAAGAGACCTGGGAACTAATGTGTTACTGTGATGACAATATAACTTGATTCATGCTCTGTATTCACATGCAAAGTTCCAAGTAATTTCAGTGGATACTTTTGATATACAGGACTTTTGATTTGACAGGATATTGTTTGACTTAAATGACGTCATCATCTACCTCATTAACATATCACAAAAAGAGAAATATCTCGGAAACGAATGGACCAATTCAAAAATTGTAAAATAACTTATTAATTAGTTTTTCGTCCTCTGTTTAAAACACTAAAAACTGAAAAGGCGTTATAGGCACTTTAAAAAAATGGCGGGAAATACGCCATTCGATTCCCGGGTGTGGTATATTATGTTTCTACGAGGGTAAAGTACTCTTCTCCATTTAACAAATTGTAGAAAATTGCTTGCGTATATTTTCACTGTGATGAAACATGGATGACCTCATTTATATCCGATGTCGAGTGCATGGGCATTACTTAATATAGTCTTACTGTATTATATTCAGTTTTATAATACATTAAAAACCCCCTAACAAGAACCTACATTTTACCCAATCAGCCTTGGATAGATTAGGTTCTTATATTCTTATATTTTCTTATATAAACAAATTCTTAATTTTAGCCTGCGGTTCTTAATAATGGTAGGTTCTTGTTAGCGGGTTTTTACTGTATATGCAGGAATGCAATTCTGCAATGCATTAGCATAAGGTAAAATATAAAAGAGCAACAACATGTGTAATCAGCGTTGGTTGATCTTTATTGCAATATAAAGAACTAAAGAAGAATATAACTCTTACGACAGAGGTTTGACAAATAGAAAATTGCTTACGTTCTCTCTGATAAGAACATGAATGACGTCATTTCAAATTTTTAACCCGGTTAAAATGGTGTCATTGATGTTTTTACAACAGTACATGCACATAAAAGCCATGTTTGGCTTTCACGACAAAGGCAATATAATATAAAATGAAAATGACGTCATTTGTGTCTCTGAGTGAAAATGAGGCTCGACCAACCACAGTCTGTATGAAACTTGTTATTTAATAAATAATAGTAATGAATTATTTTATTCTTTTAGCAAAAATATGGTCTATTACGGCGACTGAGCATTGGTAAAAAGAAAGATCGAAGTAGCCCTCATACGGTGCAGAGGTAAATCTTCATGGACAGTTCTTAGTTACCCTTAGTGTTGGTTCGCTTGTTTGAGTCTAGTGTAGTATGCTTATTACTTTGTTTACATTGATGATTTTCTTTTTCTATAAATTGTGTTTTGAAAATTATTTCAGTAACCGAGGTGGTCAGCAATCCGAGGCGACTTCAGGAGCTCCTTCTCAATCTACTAGAACTGTCCAGTCGTCTTCTAGAGTACGAGTAAGTTACATACCGTTTGAAGTGCTTGTGTCTGGGCCTTTTATATATTTTATAATCTTTGGCACTTATCATAGAAATTTCTTAATATTATTATCAACTAAAGTTATTGGTTTACTTTTGACAGGAAGTGACGTCAACCCAGGGACACACAAACAGTTTGCACAGTGATTACCTTTAAACAGAAAATTCACCCAATTCCCAAACTCTTCGCAAGTGTCCCTGGATTAACTCACTTCCTGTGAATAGTAAATCAACTTTAGCAGGAGAAAAATGCATTAGTTGGTGATATAAATATTAAGCAATTCTATTAGAAAGTGACCAATAATAGAAATATATAAAAAGCCCACACATGAAATTACGTGACATTTCTTTAAGAATTTTACATAATCATTCATCAGGATTGTTGTTTAAGCCACTTTCTTCCTACTATGTTTACGTCTTTTTAAAGCCTTTCAACCTTAAAATAAACACATGAACCTACAGCCAGTGCTTTCTGAATTTTCTGGTTATTTTGGTAAACCCAAAGACGCTCTTATAATTTTTCTGGCAGTATATTTGAAACTCGTCGTAGCGAATGGCATACTGTATACATACATGTAGGCTTGTGCTTGAAGGACTGGCAATCTTGCAGACTATTATCTTGTGTGTTGGTTGTTAAATCTCGATTTAATCTCAGCAATTTAAATTTAACGGTTGTTGTTCTGCTTTTCATATTCAGGTGGATGTAAAACAAGGTTCTCGGGCACATCCTGTCAGTAAAGAAAAGTGAGTTTAATATTTGATTTCTTCAGCATTTACAACTGAATAACAACTTTTGAAATTGACACATTAATCTGTACACTCGGTTATATTTGATATTGTATGTCAGTTTCCTATTGCCTTTTTCTAAGTTAGGTTTGATGATTTTTTCAGATATCGTGTGACAACAAATTACCCCCCTCACAGCCAAATGGAGTTAGAGTTAAAATATGGTGATATAGTTTACGTAACAAAGAAAAATGATAACGGTTGGTACTACGGAACCTTAGAGAGTAACGGGAAAATTGGACTATTTCCAAGGAGTTTTGTTCAAAAAATATAGTGTTTAAAGGTATTTGTTATTATTTTATTTTTATTATTATTAAAACTTTGTTTCAATACGGAGACCAATTCACGAAAAGTGCTCTTCCTTGGAGCCGTATACATAAGTGTATAATTATTTTTAAATATTTTAGTTCGTAACAAAGAGAGACAAAAAATTAAATATTGGTAATCAACTTCTCACTAGCGATTTAAAAATAGATAACGAAGGAGCTGATGTTTTTTCCTGTGGGAAGCTATTCCAAAGAACAGCCCCCCATGTAGGTAAAGTGCCTCGGACTGAGGTAGAGGAACAAAAATTTTATAATTTGAGCCACGTAGGTTGTGATTATGTATTGCATTTGTTTGAATAAATTTGTGGAAAAGATATTCAGGAACGAACTTATTGAGGGTTGTATACATTATAACAGCAAAGTGTTGAGCACGTCTCTCTTCAAGAGTTGATCAGCCTAACTTGTATGCTAGGTGGTTTTCGGTTGACGTACTAGGGATACAGCTTTAAGTTTAGTATACTAGTAGTGATCTTTATTGAAGAATACGGAATCTTGTCATTAACAAACAAAATGCTATTCCTCATGCAAGAGCATAAAAAATAACTACACTAACAATAAGATGTGAACAAACAATATACATTTTTATTTACAAACCATTTTTAAAATTAATAGGGTTAGAATTACATTATTTATATACATGTAGGATATTATTCCAGGCAACTGCTCCATTATACTTAAAGGGGAACTGTAGTGAAAAATATATTACTTTTAAATAAAAAGCCTTTAAGTATAATGTTTAAAATGTTAATAGTTTTACGGTATCTGCTATTTACTAGCCTAGATTTAAGTGATATAAACATTTTAAATAAAATTGTAAAACAAAATTTGCATTAACATTTGTTATTCTACAGTATTATAAATCATATAATTTAACTGCCTTATTTTAATTAATTCTATAATTCTAGTTTAATCTGTGCTGCATTATTATCAGTCGTGCATAGTCCGCACTAATTCTCAATTAGACAAATGTGCTTCCCTCTCTGTCTAGACTGTCTTTCTGTTTCTCAATTGAATTACCGGAAATATCACAACGGTTTCTCATAACATTAATCAGAAAACCGTTGCAAACAACTTCGCAATCACAAATCGTAATCCTACCCAAACCCCATTCGACTGCGAGTCACCCTCATTTCCCTTGGTTACCACGATCTGTCTGTCTGTATGTATGTATGTCTGTCTGTCTGTCTGTCTGTCTGTCTGTCTGTCTGTCTGTCTGTCTGTCTGTCTGTCTGTCTGTCTATATTTTGAAGGAATGACGAAGTTATGTTAGTTTCTACTAAGACAATTAGATTATTCGCTCTCATTTTCTATGAGGCAACACTTACCTCCTATTACTTCACAGAAATTTGGAGCTCGTACTCTGTTAAATATATTTACATTTTAATCGTTCATAGTATGTATACGTTATTAACATGGTTCATTTCGTTATTTGTTTATAGAGTTCACATTCCTATGCATCGAATTCATTGTAAAATGTTGGACGTTTTCCAGACGCTGGCGACCAGCAGTCACAAACTATTCAAAAACACCATACAATGGACTGCATTCATTTCGTATACATAGAAATATGTAGTTTTCCACAAATTTCATATCATTGCATAACAAAACGACCGCGAAACTGGAACGAACTACGACCGCAAAGGCTACTGGGCTACCAGATCCTCCTCTTCAAGTGGACACAGCTACATTGTTCGACAGATTCTGATGGTAATCTGACTCCAGGAATATCATCCTCGTCAAAATAATCGTTTGATTTTCTCTCTCCGATCTGTAAACACTCATAGGCGACCATCTTGAAATGCTGTACCCCAACGATCCCATGAGCCTTTGCGATCTTAGTACGTTTCATTTTCGGCGCGTGAGAACTCAGTCGTCTAAACCTGGCAGGCCTTATTCTCACATACATCGCAGATTTTCCTCTCATACTATGAGTTCATGATTTGCTTGAGTTAGTTGAGTTAGTTGACACTTAGTTAGTTGATTTTTAAATTGTATATATGACGAACATTCGTCAGAATAATATATAGATTATTGTTACGAAATATAGAGTAGAGGTCAATGATACCTTCCTTTGTCGGACAACGTTAATTGTAGTGTTTGTATATATAGTAATATTGAACTACTTGAAGTGGTATTACTTATAATAAGCATTATGCTAACACTATATTGTATAACATTACACTAGAAAGACGTGTGAATATTCACACATATGGTTTTGTTATTGAGAAATGTAAGATGTTGCAGTTCAGTCATCAGCTTTTTGATATTAGCTATGTATTCGGATGCTATGCATTGATTCCAATAGTTTTTTTGCGAAACATCTCGTACACCTTTTGTATCGTGGTTGATGTGCGCACGTTTACGGCAAAATGTTATGAAAACACAAAACGACACCTCGGCACTCTGGATCCGTCCCCAAAGAGAACAATTTAATTGTTTAGTAGAAACTAACTTATGTTCGGTTAGTTTTTAAAGTTTATGTCCAAAAAATTAGACATAAGTATTGTTCCGGGCGAAATACCTTTTTACTACCTTTCACGAGTTGTTGGTGGTGGTGTTAGTGTTGTTGTTGTTCTCGAATGTACTTCCGATATGGATTTGACGTCATCAGGGTTAACTCGACTGTTAGACTCCCGAACATATTTTGAAAAATTTCTTCGCTACGTTTAGTTCAAAATATCTCTGGAACTATTTATACTATAAATTTATATATATTTCGAATCCTTACAATACAGTAGGTTTTTAAACGGGTGAAAGCTGGTTCACTTAAATTATGATTAAACGTTTGAATGTGTAGAAATTCTTATAAGAATAAATCCCGTGAACGAGGGATGTATGCTATAAAACAGCCCGACGTTCGAGGGATTTATCTGACTTATTTCTATTATTTTTTTTTTTTTCTGACTTATCGTTAATTTATCGCTATCCAACGCTGTCATGCCGCCTAGCCTAAAGATTGCCCTTCTAAATCCTCGACTGAAAAAACCCTCCATCGATCATGAGGAGTTTTCAAATTTTCGACCAATCTCAAATTTGAAAGTTGTGTCTAAGGCGATTGAAAAGACAGTCGCCACCCAAGTTAATGATTATATAAACGAGAATAATATGAACGAACTCTTTCAATCTGCTTATAAAATGAATCATAGTACGGAAACAGCCCTGATCAGAGTAAACAACGATATCCTTCGTGCGCTAGATGATAAGAAGTCAGTTATTTTGCTCCTTTTGGACTTATCAGCAGCATTTGACACTGTAGACCACACCATCCTACTAACTAGACTAAATCGTACATTTGGATTCAAAGGTGCAGTACTCGACTGGTTTTCCTCCTATCTTTCTGGTAGGAAACAATTCGTGAAAGTCAATGGCGCTCAATTTATTCTCCATGACCTAACTTACGGACTACCACAAGGGTCAGTCCTTGGCCCATTGCTGTTCCTGTTATATACACACCCTCTAGCTGACGTGATTCGGAAACACGACATGGGCTTCCACCTATACGCAGATGACACCCAGTTATACCTGTCGTTTGATTCGTCAGAAGAGCAGTTAGCACATGAGAAAATTGAAGCCTGCACCCATGACATCGATAAGTGGATGTCTGATAACATGCTAAAAATGAATAGGGGAAAGACTGAACTTTTAATTCTTCATGCCCGTCATCGCCTCCCACCAGAGATTTCGTCTGTCTCCGTCTGTAATGCAGTTATTGAATCATCTGCAAGTGTTAAGAACATCGGTGTAACGTTCGACCCGACAATGTCTATGGAAAACCATATTAATGTAATTTGCAAATCAGCTTTCTTTCATTTACGAAATATAAGCCGAATACGTAAATATCTGTCATCTCAGTCTGTCGAAACTCTGGTCCACGCCTTCATTACCACCAGACTGGACTTTTGCAACTCATTATTGTACGGCTTACCAAATCAACTTATCCAACGACTACAGAGTGTACAAAACTCGGCTGCAAGATTAATATCCCTCACCACCAAGTATCAGCACATTTCTCCTATTTTGCAAGAATTGCATTGGCTTCCTGTACAATATAGAATCCATTTTAAGATCATTCTTCTTACATTCAAATGTTTAAATAATTCTGCACCAGCCTATCTAAAAGATCTCATTGAACAATACGTACCTAGGCGTGCTTTAAGATCTGGCAATAAAAACTACTTAACTATACCTCGCTACAAATTGGAAACCTACGGACGCAGATCCTTTTCAGTAGCTGCCCCACTTCTTTGGAACTCATTGCCTCAAGACATGAGAGACGCGACTATAGATCCTGAAGTTTTCAAGAAAAAGTTAAAAACTTACTTTTTTAAAACTGCATTTAACATTTAGTAATTTTAGGAACATATTTTATCTATAGGAAACTTTATTTTTCTTCAAATTTTAATATTTTTATTTTAAATAGCATAGTTAATGTTAAAATGTTAAGCGCTGATGGACTATAGGGAATCAGCGCTATATAAGTACTTACTATTATTATTATTATTTCATGATTGAGGTTTTCCACAAAGATTTTCCCAACCTCGTACCCAGGGTCTTATCTCCGCCATTTTTTCTTCATTTTTTATCTAATTAGTATTCATAGGGCTTTAATTTTTAGTAGGGGTATTCAGAAAAAATACTCGTGTGGTTATTTTCCATATACCACACATCCGGGACGTTGCGTTGTAATACTGACAGACAGATTTATTTTGATTGAAATATTATTCAAAATACTTGTGTGGTTATTTTTCCATATACCACACATCCGGGACGTTGCGTTGTAATACTGACAGACAGATTTATTTTGATTGAAATATTATTCAAAATACTTGTGTGGTTATTTTTCCATATACCACACATCCGGGACGTTGCGTTGTAATACTGACAAACAGATTTATTTTGATTGAAATATTATTCAAAGGAAGTAAACTAGCTTGTTCTTCACACTTGTCAAGGGGAAATTATGGCGAAATCATATCTAGTGAGACCCGTGGAACGGATAGGGGTATCTAGTACGTATTCCTTATAAGTAAACGCAAATAGAAGGTATTGACGAGAAAATAGAGTGAATTAACGCGCAAATGGCTGACACGTTGCACCCTCCTACCCCCCGGCTAACGAGTTTTCTAAACACCCGGCTGTATACACCCCTAGCCAGGGAGAGAGCCTGGGAAAGAGCGTATTATATATAGATGTACTCTGGTATTATGATTTGGGACTTTAAGAAAACACTAGAAGTACTCTTACTTAAGTATTTTTCGACACATTGAAGTTATCTCATTTTTTCTTTTAAAAGCTAACATTCTTCTTGCTTTTCATTGCCTTTGAGGTTGTTCACTCAGTAACGTCGTCGTGAATACTCGAGATAAAAAATATCCATTTCTTAATTTCTGTTTTGGAAAAATAATAAACATCGTATATTGGGACTAAATATAATTTATTCTCTTTATTTCGCATGAATAATTTTTTGTTTGATGCACGTCGTCGTGGATCGTAAAGCCCGATTTCCACTTTGTCGTTTGGGTCGTTACGGTCGTTGAGAAAGACCCAAAGAACCACAAAAGACGGAGTGGAAATCAACGACGCGGGTCGTCGAGATAGGAATTAAATGGTATAATAATAGTAAGTTCTTAAAAAACGCATTAAACCGAAGTCTAAATGCTTTTTACAATGATCCTAAAATATATACTAAGTTTAAATGATTAAAAATATGTTTCCAAATACAATAAAGTCAATTCAGACTAATGTTTAAAATATTTAATAAATATGGAAGGGAATTCCATAGGTATGGAGCAGCATACGAGAACGATCTTTGTCCATAGGTTTGAGTCTGCACCTTACAAGGAGTGACTTACTGGCAGAGAGTTGACTTACTTGCAGGAGTGACTTACTGGCAGATCTCAGATTTCGTGCTGGAATGTACTTTGTGAGAAGGTCTGATATATAAATAGGAGCCATGTTGTGTATAGTTTTATGGTGACCAATAAAATCTTAAAAACAATACGTTCTTTTATTGGTAGCCAGTGTAATTTCTCAATGTACCGTCAATACATTTCCTTGGACAAAAACTAACCCCTTTTGCAAAAGATCTGGGTGTGACGTTGGACTCCTGTTTATCATTTAATGATCACGTGAACAGTTTAACATCGAAACTTATGGGATCGCTTTGCCAAATCAACAGAGTTAAACACCTTTTTGACAAATCAACATTAATTACAATAGTTAATTGCTTAATATTTAGTAAACTTTACTATTGTTCTTCTGTGTGGGCCGGTACATACAAACAGAACATAAATACATTACAACTAGTGCAACATTTTGCAGCGAGGGATCATGTAATTTAAAGAACATTAGCAACAAAAATTATAATTTCAATTTTTGACTTTCTGATTGACAAACAGGCTTACGAAGGTTAACCAAGTATAAACAAAACTACTCTTGTACAAAACAACCACTAGTTACGTTTAATTAAGTAGTTTTGATCAAAGACAATCCTATCATCCGCCATCTTGTTGTAATCCTTTGCCTAATTAACTGGAAAGTTGGTTAGGTCGCGCTGGCCCTGATGAAATTACTCTGTGGTAGCCGAGTTTCTACAGGATGCTTTTTAAAACGTTGTGCAGTGGTTTGATTGAAAAGGAAGATGTTCAGAAAAATCGAGTTTCGGACTTATAAAAGACACGAGGATGGCTCGATAAAAATTTCGCTTTACCTTTTTTTCTTTTTTTTTTTGACGTCACGCGTATCGAAAATACATCCAACATGGCGGACAACTGCCTCCTCCGGCGCAGGCTAGCAAATAGAGCGCCAGCAATGGTTGATGAGGGTTAGCAACTTTGACAGTGCATGAATTAATACGTTTTACAAGTATATTTTGGCAACTTCAAATTACTCTATATTTCGGCTATTTAACTTAAGTCACGTACTTTTATCTAAAAGATACTTATTTTTGTTGCCAATGTCCTTTATAGGTTACAACCCACTGCACGATCCAACGTTTCGACACTCCTTAACTTTTTAAGCTAGAGTAGCATCAAATAAATTTTATTGTGTGCGACTTTTAGCTTTTTATTTTGTTTTATTTAAATGATTATCGTTACCATGCGACCAGAATGCAATTTTTAACTTGTAAACTATTTTTAACATTTTTGGCCGAGAACGTTAAAACTCTACGTACGACTGACGGCCTTTACACGGCGCGTGCGCAGTCTGGGCCCTGGGAACCATGGATGGGAAAAGAAACTTTAGGGGGGAGGGGGGTAGAAAAGGCGGGCGAGGGGTTAATGCGGATACGTATTTCTAGTTAACTTGTAAACTATTTTTAAGATTTAGTCCCGTTAAGTTTCAAACGTCTAACTTCTCAGCGTGCCGAACCTAATGCAAATGAACAAAGGAATTTGCTATGAAAGTTCATCGTTTGAAACGGGTCTGGTTTCAATTTTTCTTGTTTTGAACTTTTCAATGACACGTCATGATTATCATTTTTTAAAACCACCAGGAACCAATCCTATTGCAGAACTAAATCGCGCTAAGCCTGCTCTGGAGACCTTTGTTATTGTTCTGTTGTGCAGCCTGCTGTTCACATCACGACACTGCAGAAAAACATTCGGCCAGCCGGTGCTGAAAATATCCACTGTAAGGTATAGTACAGATAAAACTTTTGTTTTGTATTGCAACGGTGGATAGGTATCTAGGGTATTACCATGAATTAAACCAAAATATAGTTTTTATCACATGCAACTGCTTGACAGATCGAGTGAAAAGTTTGTTATGTTTTGTTAGTGTTATGTGGTCATACTTCGACCAGACGAAAAATGATTTCTTTGGCGCATCTTCATTGTAAAATCTAGCAGTATATTCCATGTACATGAAATAGTCATACCTATACTAGTGCATAATACATACTTCTATCATGCGTGAAAACTGACAAGAGGTTGAAAGTCAAACAGATATGTAATATGTCCACGTAAGAAATTAGAACTAGCTATCCAACGCTGCTGCATCTATATAACAACTTACGAAGCAGTTAGTGTATGTCCGTTTAGATAAACACATATTAAAACAAGACAACATATTAAACAGGTCCAAAGTTTCTGAGCGATAAATGTATGAGATAATTAGGACTCAGCTAATGTAATCTTGATGATCAAGTGGAATTGAATCCCAAAGATAAATACCACAAACAGTTGGTGATAACGACCATGTAATTTCCTGTTTACAGGCTGTAATCACTCTAAAGTAAACTAATCTGCGGCGGCGCTGAGATAATCTAATTGGCGCGGATTTTTGGCGCGGGTCGCGGGTAATTATCGCGGGTAATTGTCATGGTCGCGGGTAATTGTTCCGGCTTTATTTTCTCCTGGTGTTTTTTCTCCGATTCGTTTACCGGGGGTAGCCCATGGTTGTTACAAATAAGTCAAAATGTAAAGGCAAAATAATCTTAATTAGAGGTGCGTATGTTTCAGTCGTTCACGCACAGGGAATGAACCGTGAAGTATCACGCGTAAATGCCTTTTAAACGCTGTGACAAGTATATTTATTTGACAAAGTCTTTATAATTTATATAAGCCTGTCTGGAGCCACTAGGGGAAGGCTATCGCGGCGCGCACCGTCCAATTTGAGCTAGGCGTCTCAAGATTTGTTTTTTAGGCTACCGACATGGCGACATGAATCCATCGATTCTCATTTCGAATATCATTATATGACCGAATAATATTTGTCCATGGCCATGCTATTATCGAACCTTTATTTGACGTATTATTAAAGCGTTTTAAAAGCGCCTTATATAATTAAACACATTTGTAGTTGAGACAACAAGCAACGTTAGGCTATGCTTTATAACGTAACGCCAAATTCTGATTGTCGCTTTTGACCAAGCATTAAACGCACGCTGAAAATGCTGGCAAAGCTACCCTTGTTTATATGGTGCGAGATAAAAAACATGCACAGTCAATATATGTGATCACTGGCAGGTCTTTAATTTTAACCATACTCGACACAAGATTGCCACAAATCTAACTCGCACTAGCGCCCGTAGCGGGCTGATAAAGTTAATGCAAAGGAATATACTATGCAGTCTATGCTGGAAAGCACTTTACATTACGAATCACGAGGGCAAAGTGGTCTGTGTCATTAAACGCTATTGCGCTGGCTAGAACATAGACAGCGAATTCACTTTAGACTTTAGTTTGATTTGATTACTGCGCGCAGTACGACACCTGATACATATACCCGCCAGCTACACTGAGAAATGTACTTTTTGAATGCGAGTTAGATTTGCGGCAGATTCAATCTTGTGTCGAGTATGGTTATAATTAAAGACCTGCCAATGATCACATATGAATGTGCATGTTTTTATCTCGCACCATACTCAAGGGTACTTAGCTTTGCTAGCATTTTTTGCGCGCCGTGCGCGTTTAATGCTTGGTCAAAAGCGACAATCAGAATTTGGCGTTACGTTATACAGCCTTGTCTCAACTACAAATATGTTTAATTATATAAGGCGCTTTTAAAACGCTTTACTTATACAAATAATAGTTCGATAATAGCATAGCCATGGATAAATATTATTTGAAATGAGAATCGATGGACACTAAAAACAAATCTTGAGTGCCTTGCTCAAATTGGACGGTGCGCGCCGCGATGCCGATAGCCTTCCCTACTGGTAGCTCCATGGACAGGCGTATATAAATTATAAGACTTTGTCAAAGAAATATACTTGTCACAGAGTTTAAAAGGCATTTACGCGTGATACTTCACGGTTCATTCCTGTGCGTGAACGACTGAAACATACGCACCTCTAATTAAGATTATTGTCTTTACATTTTGACTTATTTGTAACAACCATGGGCTACCCCAAAAAAAAAAATTTAAAAAAAAAAAAAAGAAAAAAAAGAAAAAAAGACGGAACAATTACTCGCGCCAACTACCCGCGACCCGCGCCAATTTACCCGCGCCAATTAGATTATCTCGGCGGCGCTATAGGGTCATGGGAGAATTGAGATTGAAGAACACATGATTCATCGAACATGGTTCTCTGCTAGCAGGGAACGTAGTGTTATGGCATCTAAATTCTAAACACAAATTACACAATATTAATACGTATTGTGTATTTCAACGCGTGTTTAATCGTTTATCGATATTGCGACTGTTCTGAAGATACCACATGAAAAGCGAGACATTTAACAAAAAAGTCTGCGCAAGATGGCAATGCATGGAGCATGCGGATAAACGAAGCTGAGCCTTTCAGTTTTCAAAGAAACTAATTCAAAATCTATGGCGGCTATGACGTCACGTGAAAACGACTATAGTGACCCGATTTAGCTTGGGGACCCAACTGGGCTTCTTACCATAGTTCGCACTACCCTCAGTTTTTAAATTTTGCGTTATAGTGTATGTCATCATGTCACGCAACTTGAAAATGGTCGAAGATCAGTTAAAGAAGGGACAAGCTGGTGGCTCAGTATTTGGTAAACCAGTGGCTGATCGTCCCAAAGCGTCAGACCAACCAATGCCAAAAGAATATACTCCAACAAACGTCACTCCAATTTGTCCTGCGAAGCCAGGAGAAACGTTTTCCATGGACTTCAATATTGAGGCATTACAACATGGCGCTGAGTGTAATCAGAAAGATTAAAACAACGAAATGACTTCGATGAACTGATTTGTAATTGTTTAGACTTGTGTGGATGTTTGCATTATGCATAGTTAATATACCCTATTATATGTGAAGTCGATCGATTTATAATAAAAATTGAAAGAAAAGTTGAAAAACGTACAATGTGTACTGTTGCAGGTTGTCGACAAGAGTGCCTTGTTATGCTGCCAAGTGCCAACTGTGAACAATAGGGACCTTAAGATCTACAACGGCGCCAACCTACGCGGACGGCGACGCAGTCTTCCCTTTCGTAAAGGGTCTTTGCCATCCCAAACAATGACCCCAACCTCCCTGAATATAAGGGGGTTAGGATTGGTGTTGCGTTGGTGTTGGGTTCTAGAATCCTGCAATTTACTTGTGGAATTACCCGTTATTGGTAATCTAAGAGCATTTGACATTTACCTATTATTGGTAATATAACAGTGAGGATAAGCTGTTTTAGCACGGTAGATATTTATTGCAGGTCCAAACGGTCATTGAGCATGCCCAGGATAATCTCAGCACAGCCCGCGTCTTTGGGGCGATGTTTTTTAGTATAACCATAGAAAATACAGCCGGAGGTTAGGAAGACACTTAAGGCGGGGGGGTTAGATCACTCATTAGGCGTGAGTTAGGGTTAGCATCTAAGTTGAGTTGGGGTCAGTGGTTATTTGCATGGTTAAGTAGCGCTATGGTTATACTAAAAAACATGGTCCCAAAGACGCGGACTTACGTTAGCTCAATGTGATCTAACGCCGACCTCTCAGCACGGTACAATCTCAAACCACCACACCGGGATAAGTCACTATCCGCGGTGAATAAATTGCATCTACCCTATAGTTTTGGTAGCTAATTTACCGTTGAATAGGACTTAATCAGCGGATAAGTTATCTGCCAAGGCTTTGAACAACCGGCCTCTCATGTTTGTTAATATACCATCGCTTTTTTAGCCTATTCGCAGGTTGGTTTCAGTTTAGCCCGCGAGGTCTGTAGTCTGCACTATTTCGATACGCACTTCTGGGGATTGCCAAAATAGAAAGTTTCATGATTTGTTGTGATTCCGGACAGAGAAAAAGAAATATATGTTATTGACCGAGCGTCAAAGTTCTTTTTTGGCTTGTATATATGGACCGAGCCGAAGGCGAGGTCTATACAAGCGAAAAAAGAACGAGATCAATACCTTCTATCCGGACCGAACTAGCTCAGTCAATAAACTATTTATTATACGGCTTAATAACTAAAATGATGCGTCCGCATGATAGATAGATAACTAAACTAATACTGCCGTTGTGTATTATAACCCGTCGAACTTTGACGTTGTCAAGTTAATTTGAATACTAAAATTAGTAAATGACTCAATTTATATAAAGAAGGTTCTAAAATATAAAATTTTCAGTCGTCTTCATTTTAAATTGTTAACAAAGAGCGCTTGTGGTTGATTAATTTCACTTTGCGAGCGGTCCACACTGCTAATTTCCGACCGCTGTGGAACCAATCAGAATGCGGCATTTTTGTGGCAATTAACAAAAGAAAACTGGTTTGGAATGCCTCTTGTGACATCACATCCGGTAGCTTTGACAGCGAAAAAACTCCATGAAGATGAAGTTTTCGGCTGACAATATATATTATGATTTTGCTCAGGAAGACGCAAATATTACGGATATGTAACATCCCCAAACGTGAGATAGGCCTCTTTAAGAGGGCTGGTTTGATGTAATCGGGCCTTGGCGACTGGTGCGTTTTCTCTACGAATTAAAACCGGTTGAACCAGCTGGTGAAATGCCTTGGTTTCATATTTTTCGTCAAAAGCACTTGGAACCAGACACGTGATCGTAATGCTATATACCAACATTTGTAGTTGTGACGTGTGAATGCGCGTAAAATAAGTTTCGAGTAATTTTATTAAAAATACAATATTCTGACAAATTTCACTGGACACCCCTCCCCCAATCAAAGTGGGTTCACAACACCCCCGTCCAGACAGTGTTTCATATGAGAATATCATCAGTAATCTCTTCAGATGTATCTGCTAAACTATTTCTACTCCTGGCCTTAGCAGCAAAATCTATCTTCGCATATACAACGGGCTCTACGACATCTGGATTATGTGAATTCATTTCACTTAACGATAGGTTTTGGTTTGCTAAGCGTTTAGATCCAGCAGGAGTGCCGAAGGGACTAGGACGACTAGTAAAGGTGGCCAACCGAACTTCTTGGTAACTGCCGTCAATTTTCAGATGATCAGGGGAGAGGAAAGGGTTTTCTACGTACAAGTTAGAGTCTGTCGTTGGTGCATCATGGCCATCAGTGTCAAACATGGACAAGTCAATATCATCCTCCATATTCACGTTGTATATTCCTTCAATGCTTCCCCCGGATTCGTCGGACACACCGTCACGACTATTATTATCGAAATCATATCTACACAATAAAGAGAAAGAAGTTGCTATGTATACCGGTCATTCTCGTCCCCAATGCCCCCGCCTTGCACTCGGTTGGAAAGGAGTTGCAACGATGATTAGTTGTATAAATGAGCAACAAAACAACAACAAATTTTAAATAAAAAGTTAAAAACAGTAGAACATACATGTTTTCACGCAATGACACAAATGATAAAGATGTCAAAATACATTCAAAAAGTTAAGTGGTATAAACGTTTGAAACCTGAATATATATACAAAAATGATACGACTCCTGGTTGCTTGAAAACACTTTCTGCCTCGACAACTCTGATGTCAAACATCAATGGAAATTAGTATTAGTATTCTCTATATAGAGCATACTAATGAGGATATGGAGCACACGAACAAAGAAATTATTCGTGTGTCAGTGTGTGACCATTTTCTAAGACGGATAGACAATGATCACGTGTGTTCAGTGGGATATAGACTTCCAAGAATTAGTGAAGGTCACGGGGGCCGTAGGCCGTAGGCCCGACTAATTCGAGGGAGTCTGTATCCCACTGAACACAAGTGATCATTGTCTATCCGTCTTAGAAAATGGTCACACACTGACACGAATAATTTCTTTGTTTGTTCGTGTGCTCCATATAGTTATTAGTATGCTCTATATAGAGGCTCTATATAGAGCATACTAATCAATGAGTATATCTTACAGCAATTCAGACAGTTTATGGAATATAGACCACTGAAATACTGAATTCTGATTGGCTGAGTATCCCACTGAACACACGTGATCATTGTCAATCCTATACAGTGAACTCTATAAAGACTGGAACGCTAACTCCATTAACCCGGCCGTATGATTGGATGAAGCTAAAATTCCCGCCATGGGGGCTGACATGTAGGTATAAAACACGCGTGTTGACCGCGTGTAGTGTACGAAACAGCCACTCAGCGACGTTGTAGGTATAAAACACGCGTGTTGATTTGCGTGTAGTGCACGAAACGGAGGATTGCTGAACGGAAAATTTTCAACTTTTTTGGAGCTAGGCTGTTTCCCAGTTGCTTTTTAAAAGGGAAAAATGCGATACGTTGGTTGAGCTTTCTTTTCAAGAATTTCTAGCGATGGATGTGGCTTAACAAATAAAATATCAGTCAAACAAACGGGGAAATATGCACCGAAATTTGAAAAAATACAGGTTTCTCTTGATTTTCTTTGCTGTCTTTTGAACTTTTGAAGACTTTTATGACAATGATTTATTAAGATAAATATCAAAACACAATTTAAGGTTACTTTTTGTGTGTGTTTACTGCTAAATCCAATCTTTTTCACATATGCCCTAACGAGCAAATACATTGCCCTCGTACCAGCCCACTGGATGCGGATACGTAACACGTTACGCATTGTTCGATTATCCGCTCTTTCTAAGAAAATTACGTTCGCTCGCCGGATAAGCTGTACGCATATTGTAAACAGATAATTTACCTTTGTTTTAATATATATTGTAGCTTTGGGAGTTGATTATTTCTCAAGAAAACGTTCGTCGAAGACAGCCGAAAGTTCGTTTACAAGATGGTATCCGTAATACGAAAATTATATTTTTGGGCATGTTCGATTACCCGCTTTCAAAGAGAACTAAGTTAGCTACCAGGATAAGCTGTATCTATGTTGTAAATAGATAATTTAACTTTAATTATTATTTTAATTGTTTGTTTACAAAAATCCTCGGAAATAACAAATTTATTTGAGCTCTGCCAGCCACAAAAGGACTGGGACGAGAGAAAAACATTGGATTTTTCAAAAATTTGTGTTTTTACTTATTAATTCTCAATTTTTACTTATTAAATTAAGTTTCTGGAAGCTGGGACAGCCAGTATCAATGCATCTAAAAATTATCTTTATAAAAGGTGCTATAATATCTTATAACTCTTCAATTTTCGCGCGGTTTTTTTGCTCAACTTTCGTCTTGTTCTCTGTATATTTCAATAGGTAAACAACTTTTGAGTATTGTATATACCCCATTTAAAAGTTTTGTTGGCCTAGTGTGCTCTGGGGTAAAAAATAAATGCATTAAAAGTTGCGAAAGTGGTCAAATTTATCGATTTTCAAACTATATTTTTCGACGCCATTTTGAAAAAAGGACTGGGGCTACCTACAAAAATATCACCATTGAACTCTTCAAAGATGGCGGCCAAGTTATCGTTCCAGTCTTTATAGAGTTCACTGATCCTATACAAATAAACGTCAGGGCTATGTATTTGCTCGTCAGTGTAATGTATTTGCTTGTCAAGGCAATGTATTTTCTCGTTAGGGCTACAGTGTATGTATTTTCTAGTTAGGGCTATGTATTTGCTCGTCAAGGCAATGTATTTGCTCGTCAGGACAACGTATTTGCTCGTTAGGGCTACAGTGTATGTATTTGCTCGTTAGAGCTATGTATTTGCTCGTCATGACAATGTATTTGTTCGTTAGGGCTACAATGTATGTATTTGCTCTTCAGGGCAATGTATTTGCTCATCAGGACAACGTATTTGCTCGTTAGGGCTGCAGTGTATGTATTTGCTCGTTAGAGCTATGTATTTGCTCGTCAGGTCAATGTATTTGTTCGTTAGGGCTACAGTGTATGTATTTTCTCGTTATATAGGGCTACACTAGTGTATGTATATTTGCTCGTTAGGACAATGTATTTGCTCCCCCCAGGCCCTTTCCTATATGACCTTATATGGAATACGTACTATAAGTCCATATGGAATTGTAGAGGTCCACAGTGCCACTTGACAACCGAATGTAAGGGGCATAGGCGTACGAGACGGGGGGCTGGGGGCTGCAGCCCCCCAGTTGTCCGAAAAATTAGCTCTACTTGGGCAAAAATGGTCTTGTTATTCGGGCAAAAAGGGTCCTAATATTTGAATACAACTTAATAACATTATAACGGATTCTCATTGAGGAAAATCTGGGATTTCATTGTTGTTAGGACATTGGTTTAGCAATGGTTAAAAGTGGCATATAGCCAGGCCTTGGTTCAACTTGAATATACCTAATACATTTGGTTTTGTGGCTAATTGCTTTTCCTTCCTTCTCTTCTGCTCTCGTGCAACGCATTCCCTATGCGCATTGCGGGAGAGATATCCACGCGGTCTAAATTTGGAAAATCTGTGTTACTTTAACGGTAATTAAATACTTCGAATCCCGCACACTGCCGCGGCTGCAAAAACGAGTGCCCGCAAATTGCAGGAAATACACTTTCAGGGAATCAAAAATTCAAAAATTTTCTCGGGGGAGCATCCCCCGGACCCCCCTAATATACATGTTTCCAATGCATGTTCATATACATTAATGAACAACGTGCTTGTGTAATAATGCTTAGGCTAAACGACAGCAATTCGTGTTCTTCAGTAATATTGACGTCATCATTTATTCGGGCAAGTTATGCTTAGCCCCCCCTACAAAATTTTGCCCGTACGCCTATGGTAAGGGATAAGGATATGCTATATCTAGACAGTGTGTTGCACGCAAAAGTAATATCTATTCACTAAGCTAAGCAAATAATTGCATGCAAGTAATCCCTCAACCAATGAATCACTATATAAAGCAATCTGACCTCTATGTTATAAAATAAGTATGAAACGATTCACATGATGAGATCATATACAATATAGAACGGCATAAAAATATTGGCTTTTATATACTTTGAGTTTTTTATTGCCACATACCCGTCATTTCTCCGAGACTTGATTCCATCTTTTTTATCTTAAAATATAAGTGAAAATGTATTCAATAATTTTTTAACCTAGGTTCTCCACAGGTGTCCCAAAAAAGGCTACCTTTTCAAATTCAAATTAGCATGTTAATTCAAGCAACCTATTGTAGTTCTTTGAAATTCATTATCGCTTTTGAACTACGAATGCGTAAAAACACACAGTTTTATACACATGGGATATTAAACACAATAGGTTGTTTGAATTAACACGCTCATTTGAATTTGAAAAGGTAGCCTTTTTTTTGGGACACTCTGTATAGTGCTACGTAATATATGAACAACGAGAGCGAGTGTTTCACCGGGATATCCAAACACGAGAAAATAATGGTGAAAACACGAGCGCGCAGCGCGAGTGTTTTTGTCCATTGTTTTCGAGTGTTTGGATATCCCGGTGGGACACGAGCTCGAGTTGTTTATATAGCTTCTGAAATGAATGGAGAGGTAAGAGAATGTTTTCGTTTGCTGATTTGAATAGAATTTCTAACGAAGGATATCGTAATTAGGAATTCTATTGAGATATTACACAATGCATAACTGAAGTGGGTTTTCCACGATGAATAGATAATGATAAATTAAATAGTGGAGTTGAGATGATTGTGATGCATGGTAGAGGGTTTTGTTTCTGCGAGTATTAAACTGGACAAGTGTGTGTTTACTGGCTGTAACATTAGATTTGTGGTAGACGACAAAGAGTGAATAAAGGAATTTTGTGTGTGAATTTGTTTGCTGACTTGATTTTGCATACGTAATTAAGATATTTGATCCAAACACTAGTGTTTGGATCAAATATCTTAATTACGTATGCAGCTGAAATCTTTTGTCTGGCGGTGTTTGACCGGGGTATCCAAACAGCATCATGTGACCGAATGCTTACATGCTATTGGTTTAATTACTCATGAATTATTAATGAATTTTAGAACGTTATATCTCACACTTCATTAATAATGCATGACCCGAAAACAAAGAAAATCAACTCCGTGACGGACAACTGGATATGTGATCTTAATTAGCATAGGATTTTGACGATTTCAACCCCAAATTTCTGTGATCTAATTAGCATAGGATTTTGACGATTTCAACCCCAAATTTCTCTGTTAATGCTGACTTGTTTGACTTTGAAATGCCATTTCAAAGCCTCCAATTCCGACTGGACGGGATTTCAAGTCTTCGCCGACTTGCTATCCGTGCGGACTTGAATTGCGCGGACTTGAAATGCGGTCCAGTCCGCATTGTCGGCTTTGAAATATTACATCCAAATCGGTCGCAGCGCTGGTCTAGAATGAACCTAGAGGTCCATCGCGGGTTCGACGTACCAGAAGAGCTTGGAATTCGTTACGTTTTCACAACATGTCACAGTTAGGAAGTCGTAAAAATATAACTTCCTGCAATCGAAAATTTTCTAAACCACGTACGTATTATTTAGATATCGATGAAATACTAGGTTTTCTCCTATTCAGAAAAAATGATATCTTCACATCTGAAGATACAAATTTTATCTTCTCGTGATGATAATATTTCTTACTCATTCGCTTCGCTCACTCGTGATATATATTCTGCATGTTTAAAGTTTAGGACAACTTTCTGAATGTGTCATGGAAACAACATATGAAGAACCATGCTCTCTATGGAGACTGGAGAGCTGCCTATAAGGAAATGAGGCATAGAAACTACATGGTGCGACACTAGTCATGTCACCTATATTGACAACATTAAGGTAGACATACTGGACTTGAGATAACGGATAATGTGCGATCAGCAATGGAACATTTGGAGCGAGTTTATCAGATCAGCTCGGGACAATTCCAGGCCTAAGTAAGTTTAGGACAAAACGGGTCTAATTTTATTGTCCATATAAAAAATAGAACACTCTTTTTTATATATTCTCTATATCAACATAAGTGATGATTTCGACAACACATTCTATTCTAGTTGTATATTACCTGATCCATTATTAGATTTCCTTGTCAAATACACGTAGACTAACAATAACAACAAAATAATCGCTGCTAATAGTACTCCACCAAGGGCGATCTTCCACGTTAGACCATCAGAAAAGTTGGATAATGTACCAGGAGATGCAAGTTTATCTAGTGAGAAAGGGAAATGCTACAATGGGAAAATGTTTACCGAACTAACCCTCTTAATATTTAACTCTTTAGAGTTTAGAGCATGAAACGTTTTTAGTCTTTTGGGTCTAAAAACTAGCTGAATAAAATATTAAAATTATCTACATTAGAGTATTTGTTATTCTTAATGTGCTTGCAAATTACTTCAAGTTTTCCACCTTTATAGTAAATAACTTACAAAAAACCTGCAATTTGGTAGTTAAGTTTATCAGACTTTTATGAATACATCCTGGTACGGCCGGTCACATGATATGATATGATAATTTACTTTTTTCCGGTCCGTATCCTACCAAATCCTGCTTTCTGATTGGCTAACGAGCAGTCCGCATGAGCTCGACATAATTTCAGTTCTAAATGCGTTTTATAAGCCGTAAAATATTCTAAAATAATTTGAAAATAAACTCAAACGACATTGAACATATTGAAAGACATATAAGTAATTTTTTTATCCGAAAAGAGACTTAACTCTCAATTTTCTTTGAAAAAAAAAAAAGCAGACTTTTCTTTTTTGTCCACTAGAAATACCGCAGACGACCAAAAATATGACCAAAAATATAAAGGAAATAAGTAAATAAATTATTTACCGTTTTGGCCAGTTCGTATTGAGAAATATTTCTCTTGGTCTCGTTTTTGAGACCTCGGGAAATATTTCTCAATACGAACCTCCCAGCCGGTAAATAACATATATATGTGGGCTTCTTTGTCTTTGTTTACTTTGTTAACGTGACAAGGAATGAGAAATATCCAACGCTCTGCAGACTTGCTCATGTAAACGGTATTCATCATAAAAGCAACTTACTCATACTACATCCATCATTGTCTCGTATAAATATGGTACCATAATGCCAAATAAATAATGAATATATATATATATATATATACAGTTATCCGAAGATCCTCCACGGGCGTGAAACTCCGAGTAACAACAATGACATTTTATTACAAATTTTATAAAACAAGAACACGAATAAAAAGAATGACAAAATAACATGAAAAGAAAAATAACATGGATTTAATTTAACTCTTTCCTGACCGGAAGTCGTCAATCGAAAAACACGGTACACGGTAACGCAAGATTAAAAATTGAAATTCGACAAGCGCCAGAATCATGAGATCCACTCACCCGCCAAGTTTGATTTGATTTCATAAACACCTCTGCGATTGGTGGCATTTTGAGTTTTCAAGATGCTACGCGGGCGTGCAAGATGGCCTTTTCTAGAAAAATATAAATTTTTCATCCTGATTTGTGATAATTAATGCTAATTTATATTAACATAATGTGTTTTGTTCGGGAAATTTAAAAGCACAAGTAAAAGCCGGTTTATTGGGCTTTCAGAAAATGTATAGCTTTCGCAACAGTTATGGTTATTTCAAGAGATATCAATAGAACAAAGAGGTAGTTCAATTTTGGATGTTTTTCAGCCTGTCAGGAAAGAGTTAAATAAAAAAGGGTTAAAAATTCTAGGCGACTTCATGGGCTTAACCTAACCTTTGTTTTACCTATATCTGTGCGAATTACGTTTGCAGGATAAGACCATGGTCCATAACCTCCAGAAGTAAACATTCGTAGCTGTATTTCGTAGAACTGGTTAGCATCCAGTCCTGTGATCATGTGATCAGTCGTATTCCACGAGTTAATTGAGACATTTGTCGCGTTACCGGTACTCGACTCGTATTTCTTGTACAACAGATGATACCCTTTCACATAATCGACAGGTCTCTATCGAAGAAAAGACCAAAGGTTGCAATTTTAGGTTATATGTCTGGAAACAGAATATTATAAGTCCGTTTTTAAGTGATAGATAAAATATTCGCGGCAGATCTTTATCTGATTTACAAATTCGAGGCAAAGGAGAGCATTTGTATATCAGATAAAGATCGACCACGAATGGTTTATCAAATGGCTTATCAAATCTATCTACTATATTGAAGATACAAGCTGTTTTAGCTGCGGAAATCGAAGGAAAGGTTTATGTAAATCAGGACGAATCTTTATCCGATTTAAAACCTCATGTTTTTTCTTCATGAATTATTAATGATTTGATAAGTAATTTTTAATAAACGAGAAGCAGCGTTTTATCAGGTTTAAAACACGAAGTGATAGCCGAGTTTTTTAGACCTGATAAAACACGCATGCGCAGATATATTGTTGCCGCGCTGATGAGTGATGTAAGTAACAATAGCATAACTTTGGAGTCAATCAAGTTCCAAACGGCTGCTTCTGATCAAAGTGACGACGATAAAGCACGATCATGGCAGACTAATAACAACCAATTAATTGTAGGCGCATGCAGATACATGTACGCCTAGCGTACCTATTTTTGGGTTAGTAAGGAATTATCCTTACTTTATATTTTCATGATTTCAATAAATGAACCTATTTCCTATGTTTTACTTATTAGTTTAAAACGTTATTTTATATATTTTGAAGTTTGCGAGAATTGGCAATCGCATTGGAAACACTTGCCCTTTCACTCGTGTTTCTATTTAACATATTAGACAACGAGTCCGAGTTGTCTATGAGCGAATAGTCAACGAACGCGTAGCCTGAGAATTGACAATTCGCTCATAGACAACCAGGAGGTTTTAGTAGAAACAAATTAGTGGACTATACAAATCATGCATTCTCAAAAAAATTATCCAAAAACTCATCTGAAACCTCCCCAAAACGAGAGTTTTCTGCCATTGTTTTGAGTGCGTTTCGCCATCATGGTCTATCAGCAATAGACAACGGTTGAGTAGCCAATCAGAATGCAGGATTTGTAATGGACCATTGTCCGTTTCTACTAAAACTGTATGGAAATTACCTAATAATAGCTACATTTAATTAGCTAAAAATATACCGGCAAGTACAGCACAACAATAAAATATGAATCTTGCTAAATCAAGAAATAATTAACAATTATACCATGAGCTCGAGTCGTATATGAGCTCATATAGCCGCGCCTAATAGCTAACTATTAGTTCATATATGACGAAAGCGAATGGTATAATTGTTTTATTATATAGCCAAACACTTAGTCAGTTCGAGGTTTCTTTATAAAACCCCATCGATTTGAATGCATGATTTGTATAGTCCACTAATTTGTTTCTACTAAAACGTCCTCGTTGTCTATGAGCGAATAGTCAACTCAGGCTTCGCCTTCGTTGACTATTTGCTCATAGACAACGACGGCGAGTTGTCTAATTGTTTTAGTATCAACCATAAACAACCTACGTAAAAAAGTCTCATCAAACATTGTTCCAAATTTTCAGATAGTTTCAAATTTTCAGATAGTTTCACCCTTATTCAAAATGAAGAGTTGCTCGATGGCACATGATAAACAATCGCTCACAAAAACGATATTGTAATTACTTTGCTTCAAATTTGGTGTAGATATACTCCATAGCAACCCAGTCTCCACCTAGTATATGTAGATAGTCTACATTGGTAACACGTAGCTGTGAATGTATGATGTCTACATTAACAAATAACCGCTAACCCCAAAACAACAAAGATCCTAACCCTAACCCCCCGCCTAACGAGTTTCTAACCCTAACCCCCCGGGTTTTCAGCGAATTCATTTTCTTATTCGAAAATGTCAAACTGAACCAATTTCCATTATTTTCGGGCCAATGTTTTGATGATTTCATCATTCGTATATTCGTAGGCCTAGATGCAGCGTGAATATGTCGTGGCTTATGATTGGTCAGGATAGGAATATTCAGTTATAAGAAGGTTTGTGATTGGATAACGCTACTAGTGGTTTATCACCAATAGACCACTAGTAGCTCAGCCAATCAGAATGCCGAATTTGTAATAGACCACTAGTTGGCTGATACTGAGAGGAGCCAATCAAATCGTAAGATATAGCTTATATCCTACTAATAGCGATATAATAACTAAGATTATTGACTGCACTTGTAATATATGCCACATATTTTGTACATACCTTCCAAGAAACGAATATCCTTCGAGGCCCGTTACTCATAACTTTTATCATTTCCGGAGAAATTATGGGTGCTGCGGTGATGAGAAGAATCAAAGATTTTAAAAACTTAAAAAATACGAGTAGAACTAGGAATAATCAAAGATTATATAAGTGCAAATAAGAATAAATATGAAAGCTGCTAAAGCTGGAAATAATATTAAAAATAGATAGAAGAGAACTTCAATATTTCGAAAAATTAAGAGTATAATTACGTATTTCAATAGACATATACTGATGTACTAAGAGTACGTACGCGTTTTTATAGACATATACTGACGTATTAAGAGTACTTATACGTATTTTCATTATATAAGTGCATTCGAAACAAGTGAATTAAAAAGGTGAATGGGGGATACGTATGTGAACAAATATGAAACAAATAACAAATATAAGAGTTGAAGTTGATAATTCGTATATGGAGAGCTTTCTTATTTGTCATATACATTTTATTGTGCATATAATAATTGAATCTTGACAAGAAATTAAACCACGAGGGCCATGAGGCCCTCGAGTCATGGCCCTCGAGTAGTTACCAGTTCATCGACCGCGACGGCCTATATATGCAGGGCGGCCGAAAGGCAACTTCCGGTTTCGGGGCTAAAAAGTTGTCGCCACAAACATACACCAAATAATTTCAATTACAACACCATTAGGATGGCGTTCTTCGTCGAATGCAATTATAATTTTAAGACCAAACACTTATTGACTTACCTTCCTGAAGCGTGTTAATTCCAACCAATGCATAATCACTCCAGTACAGTACACCTGCATTATTAGATTGTCTCCCAGCCCTTATTTTGATCACGTACCAAGTGTTCGACTTTAAATTCGCTATTTTTAACCGATAAACAACTGAGCTATAATTGATTTTCATTTTATCATGAAATGAACTGCCATATTCCATGTGATAAATCTCATAGAAGATGTTCGTAAATAGTCCTCTGGGTTCTTTTGGAGGTTTCCATTTAACTGTTATACTCGTAGGTTCACGTGACACAGCAACAATACTGGTCGGGCGGGAAGGAACTAGAAAAAAAAAACGGAAAGGGAAACAACAATCATGTTTTTCTTGGTCTTTTACAATTCCCGTGAGCATCTTCATTTCTATTTTCAGTTTTGTTTACCTGTTCATTCGTTTGTTTGTTTGTTTGTTTGTTTGTTTGTTTGTTTGTTTGTTTGTTTACCTGTTAATTTGTTTGTTTGTTTGATTGGAATGCTTCACGACGACCGTCCGTCCGTCCGTTCGTCCGTTCGTCCGTTCGTTCGTTCGTTCGTTCGTTCGTTCGTTCGTTCGTTCGTTCGTTCGTTCGTTCGTTCGTTCGTTCGTTCGTTCGTTCGTTCGTTCGTTCGTTCGTTCGTTCGTTCGTTCGTTCGTTCGTTCGTTCGTTCGTTCGTTCGTTCGTTCGTTCGTTCGTTCGTTCGTTCGTTCGTTCGTTCGTTTCCTATCTTTCTTTCATCCTTGACTACTCTCTCTTATATACTTCCGAATATATATTTACCTCCTTCTCGCGTGGTAATGTTTAAAGTTTCGCTTGGACCACTTTTCCCTAGAGCATTTTTACCACGAACACGGAACAAAAACCATGTGAATGGCTGCAAGTTCTGATCACTGAACATTGAAAAAGCCACCAACGAATCAATTGTGATCCAGTTCGAGTCAGCTTTTGACAGTCGCTCGACCTCAAAGTCAGATATAATCTCTGAATTATTTGCCAACCAAGAGAAGGTGACGGAAGTAGATGTTGTTATAACAATGTTCAACTGATACGGTGAACTCGGAGCTGGAAGGAGGATGATAGAACTATTTAATATTGTAAGGGCTTGTCATAAACAAAGTTTCTAACAGCGATTGTTGTTAGTTTTTAAGTCGGGTTTAGGGAATAGATGGAAAATGGTTTGTAGTACACAATACAGTAACGTATGGGGATGGCTAAAAGGAATGACTCAAAATGACCTTTTTGTTTTTGTCTTGTCTTTATTTTTCGTTAGGTCAGGGTTATAGATTTAAGGTTAGGATCAAGGTTAGGGTTAGGATTGAGATTATGTTTAGGATTAGTAGTTCTAGAAAATGTGAAGGTCCTTTTTGAGTCATCTCTAAGTATTCACCGTAACGGATTTCCACAATTTGCAAATAAAGTTACTGGTACCTAAAATACCCGTCCCCAAACTTACAAAAAAGTAATATGTGACTTACTTTTTACGTACTTCGTCGTCCATCCATACGCATTTGATGCATTACAGATAAACCTCATTGTTTTAAATAAAGCGTTTCTCCATTCGCAGGTTTCCACGGTGATCAACATTGAATGAACCACCTGGTAAAGGTGTTTGGTCTATCCAACGGACAGTAGGTTGAGGAATTCCTTGAGTTTCGCAAGTAAGTGATATCCAATCATTCAATTTATTGACACTCTTTAAGCCAACAATTTGAGGGGAAGCTTTATAATAAGTTAAAACAATGCATCAAGGGTTACATCGAACACAGTCAATATTTTCGTGATATGGGTGTACCCCTTTGCAAAAATTTATGCATGCTGATTGGTTTACTTGTTATCCACGTCTTTATTATATATGACTGTGACGTAGTTTTGCCCAATAAGGCTAAGAGTACAAATGAGACGAAATACACACTAAGTAGTATAGGTCATCATATGATAGCGAGTGCAATTAAGGATTTAAAAAAATTGCATTTTGCCATATTCGCTATAATAAATTCCGTAATTCACTGCTTTATATCAGTTTTACCAGTTTTACACGTTTTTGGTTAGTTTGTAAAATCTTCTTCATATGGCTCACACTCAAATCTAAAATGACCGATGCAAACTCTCCGTTAATAATTAACGACATTGAAGAACTAAAATTTGATTTTCTAATTTTTCAATATATATATATATATATATAGGAAAGTGTTTTTAGTTTGACAACGAAAGAAGAAGTAAATAACCACTCATTTCAGTTTGCTTATCGCACTAACGTTTTCACTTTATTAAGTTCTTCAGGTGCATATGACATATGAGTGGTTTTCCTAGTATTTATATACATTATTGAGTATCAATATCATGCATTACGTCATTACATAACTAAGAAAGTAATTTTACTCTAACTATAATTATGGAATGCGTTTGTATTATTATGTTAATGCTATTGTTCTCTATTGTTTTGTCGGCATGTTTTGCCGCCGTATGACATCATCGTTGGTTAAGATCCTAGTGATTTGAATTTAAGTCTGGTTGTAGAAAATTTATAATATCCTGTTCTTTAGATTCTCTAAATAGTCGGTTCGTGTTCTGACATTGATAGATCGGCATTATTTTGAATTCTCCATTGTTACATCGTGTTAGATGTTCGCTCACCGCTAAATGTCTATATCTCTCGTGATTGATTTGTCCTCTGTGCAGCGTAACTCTTTTCCGCAAATGTTCTGTTTGGCCGATGTAAAAACTGTGACATTTAACGCAAATTATAACGTAAATAATATTTCTTGCTTTGCAGTTCATCGTGGACTTGATTTCCCACCTTTTCCCGTTTTTAAAAATTATGCTGTTACCAGTAATTAGGACATCACATGTGCCACATCTTGCTTCTTCACATTTGGTTACAGTTTTCAAATTTGGAATTTCTGTTAGGAATTGTGCTTGCGTGAGATATCTCTTTAAGTTTTTTGGTTGACGTCTGCTTACTATAAGATTTGCTTTGCCCAGTATTGACTTCATTTTTGTGGAATTATTGAGAAATTTCAGGTTTTCTTTAATTTTTCCAACGATCTGCGGATTTCTTGGATTGTGCTTTATAATTAGTGGTAGCGCCATTTTGTTTTCAGTTGTTTTCTTCGTTTGTCGTAGTTCCGCCGTCGTTAGTGATTTCGCTTTCTCAATGCCGTTTAAAAATAACGTTTTTGGGGTAATTCTGTGTTTTTAAAAATCCTTCGAGTTCATGTAGTCTTTGATATTTAACTTCTGGTTTCGAGACGATACAACAAATTCTCCTTGCGAGGGAATAGGGAATGTTTTGTTTAATGTGTCTCGGATGGCAGGAATTGAAGTTTAGGTATTGGTGCGTATCTGTCTTCTTATAGAAAATATCTGTGTGAAGTTTCCTTCCTTCTTTAAAAATTAATACGTCCAAAAATGGTATTTTAACATTGTCTTTCTCCATTGTAAATTGGATGTTATTATGTAGGCTGTTTAATAGATCGTGGAATATGTTTAGGTCTGCTTCTGATCTCTTCCAAAACAGAAAACAATCATCCAGGAATCGCTTAAAAATTTTAGTAAACTCTTCTATATCCTGGTTACCAAATGTTTCTGCATACTTGCGGTACATTTGTGTTTCGAGAAAACCCATGACCAATGTCGCGTACGTTGGAGCCATCTTTGTGCCCATTGCTGTCCCTTCGATTTGTTGGTAAAACTTGTTGTCAAAATGGAAAGTGTTTTCTTTTAGTACAAGTGAAATGGCTTCTAAAATAAATTCCTTGGAGAAGGGACGAGGTAAAGAGGTTGCATAATTGTCTATCCAGTATTCTATAGCAGTTAGTCCTAGATCGTGAGGAATACTCGTGTACAAACTAACAACGTCGAATGACACAAGAAGTGTGTTTTCATCAATTTCGTCTGGTAAATCTTTGAGAAAATCTATGTCGTCTCTGATGAAGCTAGGAACATGCTTGCACAATGGTTTAAGGATTATGTCTATGTAGTTACTAAGTCTATGCGTCGGCGATAACGGTCCAGCAACAATGGGTCTCATTTTCAAATCTGCAGGGGCTGGTAGTTTTATATATTCCAAATTTTGTTCTTTGATAGCCTGGTTAATGGATTGTGATTTGTGTATTTTAGGTAATCCGTAAAAATTCGATGTTTTCCAAATAAATTTATGAATATATTCTTTCTCTGCTTTCGTTGTTTCGTGTTCAAATTTGTTTAAAAATTTCCCGATTTTTCTCATAATTGAATCATCTTTGTTTCCGTCATGAAGTAGAATATAATTGTCAGTATCAGATAGGAGTTCCTCTATTTTGCTTCTGTAGAACATTTTATCCATAATTATTGTTGCACCACCTTTGTCTGCTTCCTTTATAATAATACTGTAGTCATTTTTGAGGTCTTGTAAAGCATTTCTTTCGTCCATTGATAAGTTGTTTTTTGTGCCTTTTGGTAATTCCGTTTGTTCTGGATAATTGGATATGGTATCAATGACCAATTCTAAGTATCTGTCATTTGATTTTTGCTGGAACGAAATTTGATTTATTTTTCACTATGGAATTGTCGAGTTCTTTTGGACGACCGTCAAAATGTTCAAGGAGACGTAATTTTCTTCCGAATTCCTGAATATCGTTTTTGAGGTCGTTCTTGTTTGGTTGTGGTGTTGGTGTAAACTTTAGTCCCTTCTTCAATAATTTAATATCGTCGCTGGATAGTTCGCGTGATGATAGGTTTATTATTTTTGGATCTGTTCTATTCTGTGTAATTATTAGTTTATCAGGTGAAGTCGGGCTGGTCTCTGATGTCGTAGAGGTTGTTGTTGATAAATTGGTGGGTAATTGCCTCCTTGGGTTGACTCCAAAAAATAATGTTGTCCCCGGTTGTTGTAGGTAGTAGTTGGTCGTTGTTCTAATTGTTCTCGTCTTTCTCTGTAAGGACGTCTTACAACTTCTGCGTACGTTGGTGCTCGGTTGTAGTCAATATTCCGTGGCTTTCGCTGCTGGTGTTGTTTGCGTTCAGTTGGTCGACTATCTGGGAAACTGTGTGTTCTCCTTTCTTCCAATCTTGGCGCGGTATAATTGCGGTTGCTCCCATAGAATTGGCCACTAATATTTCGATTTGGTTTCTCAGTTCTTTGGATCCTTTGATTTTGACGGTGCCGTCCTTGTCCCGAAGCTGCATGGCGTGTAAATGTCGGTGTACTTGATTTCCTCTTTTGGAATTGATTGATACTTCTCGCGGGTACTTGTTGGTGGTAGGTAATTTCTATATTTCTTTGATCTGTGTATCTTTCATTTCTCGGTTTGATGAAGTCGTCACTTTTGAATTCTTCTTCATATTTACCTAACCATATCTGCTTTGTTTCCCATTTTCGATGCGATTTCGTTTCTTCTACTTTGCATTCCTCCTTCCAAAAAAACTCGACAATTCCATAGTGAAAAATAAATCAAATTTCGTTCCAGCAAAATCAAATGACAGATACTTAGAATTGGTTATTGATACCATGTCCAATTATCCAGAACAAACGGAATTACCAAAAGGCACAAAAAACAACTTATCAATGGACGAAAGAAATGCTTTACAAGACCTCAAAAATGACGACAGTATTATTATAAAGGAAGCAGACAAAGGTGGTGCAACAATAATTATGGATAAAATGTTCTACAGAAGCAAAATAGAGGAACTCCTATCTGATACTGACAATTATATTCTACTTCATGACGGAAACAAAGATGATTCAATTATGAGAAAAATCGGGAAATTTTTAAACAAATTTGAACACGAAACAACGAAAGCAGAGAAAGAATATATTCATAAATTTATTTGGAAAACATCGAATTTTTACGGATTACCTAAAATACACAAATCACAATCCATTAACCAGGCTATCAAAGAACAAAATTTGGAATATATAAAACTACCAGCCCCTGCAGATTTGAAAATGAGACCCATTGTTGCTGGACCGTTATCGCCGACGCATAGACTTAGTAACTACATAGACATAATCCTTAAACCATTGTGCAAGCATGTTCCTAGCTTCATCAGAGACGACATAGATTTTCTCAAAGATTTACCAGACGAAATTGATGAAAACACACTTCTTGTGTCATTCGACGTTGTTAGTTTGTACACGAGTATTCCTCACGATCTAGGACTAACTGCTATAGAATACTGGATAGACAATTATGCAACCTCTTTACCTCGTCCCTTCTCCAAGGAATTTATTTTAGAAGCCATTTCACTTGTACTAAAAGAAAACACTTTCCATTTTGACAACAAGTTTTACCAACAAATCGAAGGGACAGCAATGGGCACAAAGATGGCTCCAACGTACGCGACATTGGTCATGGGTTTTCTCGAAACACAAATGTACCGCAAGTATGCAGAAACATTTGGTAACAAGGATATAGAAGAGTTTACTAAAGTTTTTAAGCGATTCCTGGATGATTGTTTTCTGTTTTGGAAGAGATCAGAAGCAGACCTAAACATATTCCACGATCTATTAAACAGCCTACATAATAACATCCAATTTACAATGGAGAAAGACAATGTTAAAATACCATTTTTGGACGTATTAATTTTTAAAGAAGGAAGGAAACTTCACACAGATATTTTCTATAAGAAGACAGATACGCACCAATACCTAAACTTCAATTCCTGCCATCCGAGACACATTAAACAAAACATTCCCTATTCCCTCGCAAGGAGAATTTGTTGTATCGTCTCGAAACCAGAAGTTAAATATCAAAGACTACATGAACTCGAAGGATTTTTAAAAACACAGAATTACCCCAAAAACGTTATTTTAAACGGCATTGAGAAAGCGAAATCACTAACGACGGCGGAACTACGACAAACGAAGAAAACAACTGAAAACAAAATGGCGCTACCACTAATTATAACGCACAATCCAAGAAATCCGCAGATCGTTGGAAAAATTAAAGAAAACCTGAAATTTCTCAATAATTCCACAAAAATGAAGTCAATACTGGGCAAAGCAAATCTTATAGTAAGCAGACGTCAACCAAAAAACTTAAAGAGATATCTCACGCAAGCACAATTCCTAACAGAAATTCCAAATTTGAAAACTGTAACCAAATGTGAAGAAGCAAGATGTGGCACGTGTGATGTCCTAATTACTGGTAACAGCATAATTTTTAAAAACGGGAAAAGGTGGGAAATCAAGTCCACGATGAACTGCAAAGCAAGAAATATTATTTACGTTATAATTTGCGTTAAATGTCACAGTTTTTACATCGGCCAAACAGAACATTTGCGGAAAAGAGTTACGCTGCACAGAGAACAAATCAATCACGAGAGATATAGACATTTAGCGGTGAGCGAACATCTAACACGATGTAACAATGGAGAATTCAAAATAATGCCGATCTATCAATGTCAGAACACGAACCGACTATTTAGAGAATCTAAAGAACAGGATATTATAAATTTTCTACAACCAGACTTAAATTCAAATCACTAGGATCTTAACCAACGATGATGTCATACGGCAGCAAAACATGCCGACAAAACAATAGAGAACAATAGCATTAACATAATAATACAAACGCATTCCATAATTATAGTTAGAGTAAAATTACTTTCTTAGTTATGTAATGACGTAATGCATGATATTGATACTCAATAATGTATATAAATACTAGGAAAACCACTCATATGTCATATGCACCTGAAGAACTTAATAAAGTGAAAACGTTAGTGCGATAAGCAAACTGAAATGAGTGGTTATTTACTTCTTCTTTCGTTGTCAAACTAAAAACACTTTCCTATAAATTTTACTTGTGTTTCACCATTTGAACACTTTTTATATATATATATATATATATATATTTGTCAGGAATCCTCCTTCTCAAGCTTAAAAACATTTATAAAACATCAGGGATAAAAACTTTAAAACTTTATTTAAACATCAACGTTTCGGGGCAAGCCCCTTTGTCAAGATATGAGTACACAGATTGTTGAAGCGCTAATATATACTCTACGATCTAATTAAAAATGCACCTATTTTACAAAAAATCCCTAATATTAAGTCCCCGAGGTATAAATGAATCTAACTTGTATGCCCAGAATCCCTCCCTTGTTGTCGGATCATTTACATTTGTTTTGTCAATTATTTTAATTTTAACATCTTCCAATCCATTATGTCCACTTTCAAAAAAATGTGCATACAAATGCTCACCTGCTATTCCCCTACAACCCTTGCCGAACCTATTCAAACTACTCTTATGGTTATTAAATCTTTTCCTAAATGATGTAATCGTGCTTCCCACATAAATCTTAGCACATTTCTTACATATTATAAGATAAATAACTCCAACTGAATCGCAATCAAACGCGTAATTGATGAAGTATGTATTACCCGCCCCTGCAAAGTTACATCCTTCATCAACATATTTACAAATTTGACAGCGAGACTTACCGCATTTTTTCATACCTTTATCCCTTACATCTGAATTTTCACCTTTCAATTTTGCTCTAACCAAAACATCCTTAAAATTTTTTGGCCTCCTATATGCAATCATAGGCTTATCCCCAAAGATTTCCTTCATGTCATCCGAAGCATGCAAAATAGGCTAGATAGAATCAATAATATTCCTTACCCCTGACAACGCTGGATGAAAATTCATAACTAGAGGCATCCTATTAACTTTGGATTTATTGTTACCTCTATCCTGACAAAGAAGACTATCTCTATTTTGTCTTTTTGCTTTAATAAACTGAGATTCAACTACCTTGCGTTTAAATCCCCTCTTAATAAAATGTCCCTTCATTTCCTTCAACCGTTCTTCAAAAACTTCGTCTGAGTCACAAATCCGCCTGAGCCTTAATGCTTGCCCATAAGGTATGCCTTTCTTGACATGCAATGGATGACATGATTTATAATCCAAATATTGATGTGTATCTGTAGGTTTAGAATACACATCCGTGGTTAGCCTATTATTTCTAAGTTTAACTAAAACATCCAAGAATGGGAGCTCACTTTTAGACCATTCCCATGTAAACTTAATGTTTCATGATAAGAATTTGCATAAGTGAAAAATTCAAGTAAAGCCTCTTCTCCATGTAACCATATTAGAAAAATATCATCTAAAAACCTCCACCAAACCCAAGATGTCAGGTGATAATCCTTCAACATTCTACTTTCAAGTTTACTCATAAACATGTTAGCAAAAGATGGAGCAAACTTAGTACCTATAGCAGTACCCAATTTCTGTCTATAGATGTTGTCCTCAAATTCAAAAAAATTATTTTCTAAAATAAACTAAAAGCCACATCTACCAAATCCTCCGCTCCGATACACATATTATTCAAATTTGATTCATTAACAAATTCCTCAATAATTTCCTTCATACAATTCAATCCCTCACCATGAGGTATATGTGGATATAAACCAACAACATCCATAGAACAGATAATTGCATTATCTGGAATATCACCCAACATCCTAAGTTTACCAAGAAAATCCGTAGTGTCCTTAATAATATAAGGTAAGGTCTTTATGATAGGTTGGAGGTGAAAATCCACAAACTCTGAAAGCCCCTCAGTTGGCGTACCACAATTGGAAATTACAGGCCTACCGGGAACATCTATCAATCTTTTGTGGATTTTCGGAAGCAAATAAAACCTACCCAGTTTACCCTCTCTGCTGCTTAAATACTTTTGATTTTCACCGGAAATAGAACCCTTGTTTTTTAAACATTCAAGTTTTTCATCAACTTTCTTACAAACAATTTCCGCAGGATTGTTCTGTACCAATTCATAAACCGAAGATTCACTGAGTTGTTTATAAGCTTCCCTCCGGTATTCCCTCCAGTCTCGCTGTCAAATTTGTAAATCATGTTGATGAAGGATGTAACTTTGCAGGGGCGGGTAATACATACTTCATCAATTACGCGTTTGATTGCGATTCAGTTGGAGTTATTTATCTTATAATATGTAAGAAATGTGCTAAGATTTATGTGGGAAGCACGATTACATCATTTAGGAAAAGATTTAATAACCATAAGAGTAGTTTGAATAGGTTCGGCAAGGGTTGTAGGGGAATAGCAGGTGAGCATTTGTATGCACATTTTTTTGAAAGTGGACATAATGGATTGGAAGATGTTAAAATTAAAATAATTGACAAAACAAATGTAAATGATCCGACAACAAGGGAGAGATTCTGGGCATACAAGTTAGATTCATTTATACCTCGGGGACTTAATATTAGGGATTTTTTGTAAAATAGGTGCATTTTTAATTAGATCGTAGAGTATATATTAGCGCTTCAACAATCTGTGTACTCATATCTTGACAAAGGGGCTTGCCCCGAAACGTTGATGTTTAAATAAAGTTTTAAAGTTTTTATCCCTGATGTTTTATATATATATATATATATATATATATATATATATATATAAATATAAATATATATATATATATATATATATATATATATATATATATATATATATATATATATATATATATATATATATATATATATATATATTTAGTATCAACCAACTAGTGGTCTATTACAAATTCGGCATTCTGATTGGCTGAGCTACTCACTGTCTATTGGTGATAGACCACTAGTAGTGTTATCCAATCACAAACCTTCTTATGCTAGAATATTCCTATCCTGACCAATCAGAAGCCACGACATACTCACGCTGCAAGCAAAACCTGAAATTTAGTCCAAACATGGCGTCCGCTAAAATTTATATACGAGTGATGAAATCATGAAAACATTGTCCCGAAAGTAATGGAAAATTGTTCAGTTTGACATTTTCGAATAAGAAAATGAATTCGTAAATATGCCTATGGAGTATATCTACACTAAATTTGAAGTAAAGTAATTACAATCTCGTTTTTTGTTAGCGATTGTTTATCATGTGCCATGTACTTCCATCGAGCTACACTACATTTTGAATGGGGAGACTTCTGCAAACAAAAAGGTAAAACTATCTGAAAATTTGGAAAAATGTTTGATAAGACTTTTTTACGTAAAAGAAAGGTTGTTTATGGTTGATACTAAAACAATTAGACAACTCGCCCTCGTTGTCTATGAGCAGACAGTCAATATCTATACTGTCTGCTCATAGACAACTCGGGCTCGTTGTCTAATTGTTAAATATATATATATATATATATATATATATATGCAATATATGGCCAAGCGACCAGCCTTCATCTCCCTGAAAGATCACAAAGAAAATTTCGAAAACCACCCAACGTTCAGGTTAATCAACCCGGCCAAAAGTAACCTAGGAAAAGTTAGTAAAGTCATCTTAGACAGAATAAATGCCACCATCCGAACCAGCAGCGGCATGAATCAATGGAGGAATTCTTCAGCAGTTATCGAATGGTTCAAGAATGTAAACAACAAAAACGATCACGCCTTCCTATCTTTCGACATCGTCGACTTTTATCCGTCCATCACAGAAGACCTGTTAAGCAAAGCGATTTCCTGGGCAAGTAAATATACCACCATTTCTGACCAAGAAATATCCATCATTAAGCATGTAAGAAAATCCCTACTATTCAACGGAGAAAAAAGCCTGGGTGAAAAGTAATAACGCATCCATGTTCGACGTAACCATGGGGAGCTACGACGGGGCGGAGATCTGCGAGTTGGTTGGTCTATTTATTCTGGATTCTCTAACCAAAAGATTCGGAAGGGAAAACGTAGGACTGTACAGAGACGATGGCCTAGCCTTATTAAAGAATGCGACTGGTAGACGTGCTGACCGAGCAAGAAAAGACCTTACAAAAATATTTGAAGAAATCGGGCTCAAAATTATAGCTCAAACCAATCAAAAGACCACTAACTTCCTCGACATCACCCTCAACCTGAACGATGGAAAATTCCACCCCTACCGAAAACCCAACAACGAGCCACTTTATGTCCACAGCCATTCTAACCACCCACCAACGATTATAAAGAAAATGCCATCAATGATCAACAAGCGAATCAACTTTCCTCCGACCAATCATCTTTTCAGTCAGCTGCGCCAATCTACGAAGAAGCACTTAAACGAAGCAAATACCAACCAAACCTCCAATACCTCGTCAACGATCATCCAACGCAATCATCAAACCAAAGAAAACGGCAAAGAAACATGATCTGGTTCAACCCCCCCATTCAGTAGAAACGTGAAGACAAACGTAGGCCGCACTTTACTCAACCTTCTGGACAAGCATTTTCCTGTTTCGAGCAAATTGCGCAGAATATCGAAACACCGTAAAGGTCAGTTACAGCTGCATGCCGAACATGAAATCTGCAATATCAAAGCACAACGCGCGCATCCTCTCCAAACAGAAGAAACAGCCAATTCCGACCAGAGGTTCTAATTACAACTGTAGGAACAAAAACGAATGTCCACTTCCAGGAAACTGTTTAACAACGAACGTAATCTATAAAGCCGTAATAACAACCACCGACAACGCACAATCTAAAGAATACATTGGAATGACCGCAAATGAATTTAAACAACGCTACAGGAATCATCAAAAATCTTTCCGGGACGATAAATACGAAAACGAAACTGAACTTTCAAAATACGTCTGGAGCCTGAAAAAGAACGAACGTAACTTCTATTTGTGCTGGTCAATATTGGGTCATGCTGCAGCATACCAAAGTGGGGCAATACAATGCAACCTTTGTCTCGAAGAAAAGCTTCACTTAGTAAAGGCCGACAAAGAAATTATTTTAAACAAAAGAGCCGAGATAGTGTCAAAATGCCGCCACGAAAATAAATTTTATGCGAACAGCCAAAACCGCAGGAAGAAGAAAGGGACACGTCATCAACATTCTCTACCATGACGTTCATACTGTATAAAAGGAATATTCGAATCGTGATCTAATTAGTTGCCTGATGATCGTGTAAAGCGTGAAACTCCGAGTAGCGACAATAAAGTTTTTAAGTTTACTATATATATATATATATAAGCGAAAATCTATTATTTGCTCTTGTCATGGTGCATTGTCAATCTATTATTTGCTCTAACTATATGTTGTTGAGCACTCTTTGCATTTCGTAGACCAAAACCTACACGTATATTTGCACCCGTATATCGGTTGTGCACTCTTGTTTACGTTATTCATTCCTATCTAACCTTAAAACGCGGCAATTTCGATTTGACTATTCGCTAAAGAATATCCCTATACCATCACAGGACGCTTATTTGAAGAATTTGATTGAAAAAGTGGAAAGTGTATTAAAACGTATGAGATGGAAAGCCAATTTCTTTCTTAAAAACAAAAATAGTGAGAACCAAAAGAACCTTTTCGGCCTTGCGTCCAACAAAACACCTCCTTCGATTCCAGATATGAAACCCTTCGAAGACGAACTTATAAAACTAATCGAGAATGTACAATTCCGGCCATATAGGAACCAATTTCAGAAATCTTTGGCTAACGATTTAAAGAAAATTAATACGTCCCCCAACATTTTCATTTTTGCAGACAAAACTCGGAATATTTATGAAACCCCGCCCGACATATACAACAATCTCTTACATGACAACATCACAAAAACATATAAGCATGGATCCGAGGACTCTATAGATGAAATCGACTCAGAACTAAAAGACATTTCGAACAATTTAGGAATCGGCGACAGAATTGAAAAAATGAAAAAAACGCGAAGCATTTATATCTTTAAAAGACCACAAAGAAAATTTCGAAAACAACCCAAAATGTCGATTAATTAACCCCGCCAAAAGCGAATCCGGAAAACTAAGCAAAGCTATTTTGGACAAAATTAATTCTAATTTGAGACAAAAACTGAATTTAAATCAATGGAGAAATACAAAACAAGTTATTGAGTGGTTTGGCAATATAAAAGAAAAGGACAGACACAGTTTCATTTCATTTGACATTGTCGATTTCTACCCATCTATTTCTGAAAAACTATTGGACCAAGCTCTGTCCTGGGCTTCAAATTTGGCTACTATACCTCAAAACAACATTTCAATAATAAAACACGCTAGAAAATCTCTCCTTTTCAATAGCGGAATTTCATGGATAAAAAAAGATAGCAAGAATTTGTTCGACGTTACCATGGGCAGTTTCGACGGCGCGGAAATTTGTGAGCTCATAGGCCTTTTCATTTTAAACCACCTAAGTAAGAAATTTGGCAAAGAAAGCATCGGCCTATATAGAGATGACGGTTTGGCTATCATAAAAAGTAAATCAGCACGTTTAGCAGACAAAACAAGAAAAGATCTCCACAAAATTTTCGAGCAATTTGACCTAAAAATCACCGCCGAATCAAATTTACGTATAGTAAACTTTTTAGATGTAACTTTCGACCTTAACAATGGAAACTATAGGCCCTATAGGAAGCCCAATGACGATCCGCTATACATAAATATGCACTCTAACCATCCACCAAGCATAACAAGGCAACTACCTGCATCAATTAACAAACGCATTAAACTCCTTTCGTCAGATGAGCAAACTTTTCAGGAATCTGCACCCTTATATCAGAACGCGCTTAGGCACAGCAACTTTAATCATGAACTTAGCTACACTCATGATACACCGCAACGACCACGTAGGAATAGGCAACGCAATATCATTTGGTTCAACCCACCATTTAGCAAGAGTGTCAGCACTAACATAGGACGTAATTTCCTTAGCCTAATTGACAAACATTTCCCTCCGCACCACAAGCTCCATAAGATTTTTAACAGAAATACAGTTAAAGTAAGTTACAGCTGCATGAACAACGTTAAGTCAATAATCACTAAGCACAATGCACGCATAGCTAGGAACATCAAACCGCAGGATAGGGACGCTACTAATTGCAGTTGTAGAGAGAACACCATTTGCCCGCTTCAAGAACAATGCATGACTAGAGACATAGTATACAAAGCAACAGTGACAGTAAACATCACAAACGAAATAAAACACTACATTGGTATGACTGCAACCACATTCAAAGAACGATTGGCCAACCACACTAAATCTTTTCAACATAAAAAGCATGAAAATGACACCGAACTTTCGAAATATATTTGGACATTGAAAGAAAACAATAAAGATTTCAGTATTAATTGGCAAATTCTAAAACATTCTATTTCGTACACAGGAGGATCAAAACGATGCAATTTATGTTTAGAAGAAAAATTTTGTATTTTAAAAGAAAAAAATAAGAATAGTTTACTCAACAAAAGAGCGGAAATAATTTCACAGTGTCGTCATCGTAATAAATTTCGCGTAATCAACGCAAACAAAGCCATGACCTCATGCTTTGTCCCCCACATACGCCCCCACTTTCCGGCAGAAAGCCTATAAATAAGCGGTCACCCTTTCGATATTGTCACTGCCTGAAGATTCTTTTACAGATGAAACAAGTTGTAGCAGACCAGTTTTGAGGTAAGCGAAAATCTATATATATATATATATATATATATATATATATATATATATATATATATATATATATATATATATATATATATATATAAGGAGAAGTTCATGGTTTCTGTAGTCTTGATGTTTGTAACCTGTATGGCTCGATACCACTAGAAGACATAAACATCGACACCCCGGGAGTCTTCACCACTGTAAAGCGTTTCTTTCTTTTATTCGCTTTGAGTGGTGAAGATTTCGAAGTACTTCTCAGACTAACGCCTGCATTCTAAAAGCTCGCTCACACTCACACTTGAGTTACGCTCCAGTGAGATGCACTCAAGTAGAACTGAAGTGTGAGTGAGAGTGGAGTATGAGTGTGAGTGTCCACTCAACGAGGGAGCACTCACGCTTGAAATTATTAGGCAGATTTGCATTCATATAGAGGTCGCTCGAGTGTGACTTGCTGGAGTGTGTGTATAACGTTGAATATTGATGAGGTTGGGAAGTACCATATAGGCATGTTGTAGAATCATCAATTGCATTCGTACTGCGGTGCTGCACAAGATGTCTGACAGCAGACAATATTATTCGCAATTAGAAAAGGCGCTTGTAACGGAGTTAGTGCGAAAGCACAAAGATCTGATAGAAAATAAAAGGAACGATTACAGAACGATTAAAAAGAAAAACAGCGCGTGGGAAGCTGTATCCGAAGAGTTCAATTCCCAGTCAGGTGTGACTAAGAGGGATGCGAAGCAGTTAAAAAAATGTTGGGAAAATTTAAAGGCCCGTGCCAAGAAACAACTGGCTAAAGAGAGGAGAGAGTGTGTAAATTAACTGGTGGTGGCCCCTCAACATCCAACCAAGACGACGAAGCTGCGGCTGTTGCCTCGATTATTCCCGCTCAAATAGACAGCCTAATTAACCCGTTTGACGACGATAATTATGAAACAGGTATGACAATGCTATAAAACATTATCCAGGTGTGATATAATTGCACCATCCGATCTATTATATTCCATGTTGTAAACATCAACACAAGCTAATATGATTTGTTTTATTGGTGCATTTATAGAACACGACGACGATGAAATTGATGCAGAAGCGACAACATCAGTTACACCAAACCAACATGAATTGCCGTCATGTGTCGTTGAGGCGGCGCTAACACCGTCCTTGCCCAAAAAAGCGCAAATATCCGCGGCCCAGGCACGTTGTTTGGATATGCAAACCAAACAGCATGAGGCGGAGATGGAGATCCTGGATATCAAGAAAACGAACATCGTAATTGCACACAAACGGAAAATGGAAGTGCTAGACGCGGAAGGGCAATATTGGGAGACGATGACGAAGGCCATGAAAACAACACAGGAGGAACAACCTAGACCAAACACACGGGCTAGGAAGCAAAACTAGCTACCAACATTAATGACGTAAATAACGGCTAAAATGTACACGCGTGTATTCTCTTGCATGTTCTGGGCGGAATTAAGTTGTGTTATTAGAGAATATGTAATACCTGTATATTAATTGTGTTATTAAATGGGATAAGTTGTTCAGACATTATGTGAAATGTTGCACGATCAGGGCTTGACGCACAGCATTTCCCAAACGCCGTTCACCATCAGGCATATCAGGTACGCCTTCCTCAGCAGCCGGAATATGCTCGGGTTCGTCAATAGGGTCATGTCGGCTTCTTATATAGTTGTACAACACACCTGTAGCGACAATGACAGTTAGCGTCGTTTGCAGTTTTGTACGCAGGGTCGTTGATAGACATGGGAACAACCTCTTCCATGTGCCAAACATCCGCTCCACTGTATTTCGTGTACGTATTTGAGCCACATTATATGCGTGTTGTGGTCGGGTCTGCGGATTAAGTAGTGGTGTCATGAGATATGGCCGGGATAAGATGCCAGGGATATCACCATGTTCGAATTGTGCACAAATGCGACTGTTATCGAAAATTCTGGCGTCGTGGACGCTACCTGGCCAACGAGCAACAATATTTAACATTTCTAACGTGGGTCCGCACACAGCTTGAACGTTGATTGAGAAGTACCTTTTCGATTTCGAAATAGTTCAGCATTAGCACCCCCCGGGCATGGTATCTTTATATGAGTACAGTCAATTGCACCCACAACACTAGGAAATGCACAAATTCGCCAGAAATCACGTTTGAGTTGATCAAGCATTTCATCTGCCGGAAAGGTAATGTAGTTATCCTTTAAACGTGCGATGGACTCGGACACACGTTTAATAATCCGACTTGCTGATGGCTGTGAAATATCACACAAGTCTCCGCATGCTAGCTGGAATGTACCCGTGGCATAAAACCGCAGCGTCAACAATAGTTGAATATCAGCAGGAACGGGTTTTCCTCGGTCGTTGTGTGCAGAGATGTCTGCCTTGATTATTTCCAATAACTCACGAAATCCAGCCTTAGTTAACCGGTATCTGATCCGGAATTGCTCCTCATCATATTTCCCATAATCAAACCTATATGGTTTTCGTTTATTTCGGTTGTTTGTTGCAATATTATCCAAACATTCTAACCTATTTAGCCACCTCTCCGCCATCTTGTTGTGACTAAGTACACATGAGTGCAGCTCAAGGGACGTATACCTCTCACTCACACTTCACTCCACATCTGCGATTCACTTGAGTGTGAGTGGTGTCTTTGAATGGTTGAAGTGTGAGTGTAGCATTATACTCAGTGAGTGTGAGTGGACACTCATTGAGTGGTGAGTTGCACTCATTGAGTTTGAGCGTCCACTCATTGAGTGTGAGTGTGAGTGAGCTTTTAGAATGCAGGCGTAAGTGTGACAAGTGACGTCGTACTAATCGGAGGTAAAGGCTACAGCCAGAAGACTGGTCTCGCTATGGGCAACAACCTTGCCCCAACACTTGCCATCATATATATGAACGAACTCGACTCACAGATACTTGATATATATTATGGATCAGTTATCTTAAAGCGATATATTGATGATATTTTTGTAGTGTGGATGTCGAATACAATTGTTCCTGAGGATCTATTGTCCGTAGTCAACAACCTGAACGCCGCCATCAAGTTCACAATTGAAATGCCTAAGGAGAATCAAATACCATTCTTAGACACAATGGTTTTATTTGATTCCATCAAGAAAACATTTACCACTACGCTTTACATTAAACCCATCCATAGTGAATCCATTACACCTTGGGATAGTCATGGTTCGATATCTTCGAAGCGTGCTATTTTGGTGGGAGAAACAAGACGAGCTATTTCACGTTCAACAGATCCCTCGTCGAGAACGAAATCTCTTCGCACAATCACACGCATATTTCTTAAAAATGGATACCCGAAAAGGTTTGTGAAAGCGGTCATCAGACATACGTTACACACCGCACCTGTGCGTAAGGAAGAACAGGAAAAAAACATCTGTCTTAAGTTACCGTATATCAATGAAGAAATGAAGCGACGCGCTTTGGCGGTTGTTCGCCGTTCTGGAATAAGTGGTATCAGGGTCCATTTTATGAACGGAAAGCCGTTGTCACGAGTCTTCGCACCACCAAGAGAGAAGCAAAACTGCCCGGAAAATTGTAAAACATGCATACTGGCTGTGAAAGAAAATCGGTGCAATACCAAACACTGTGTCTATCGTATTACTTGCTCGCATTGCCATATAGTCTATATTGGTGAAACCGGACGAAGCATTGGGACTAGAGTTAAGGAACATCTTAGCATGAAAACACAGACAGTTTTTAGTCATTTAAAGACACATAGCGACGGTAATCAAATAGATAATTCCCCTATTATATGGGAAATACTACACGCTAATATTAAATATTTTAACGAACGTAAAACAATAGAAGCACTTGAAATTAAGAAACATTCCACGAATATTATGAACGGATGTATAGGAAGAGCACTTTCTATTTAGTCTTTGTTTTATTTATATTTACATATTGTATTATTCTTTTGTTTCACTTTTAAACTAAATTGTATATATAGAGGACGATATCTTTTATCACAGATTATTCCACTGAAGAAGCCCTAATCGGCGAAACGTTTGGAAATAAATACTGTTTTGTATACTTGAAGTTCTTTCTTATACCTATATCATATAACCAGGCATGATGAATACCTTTGTTTTTCCTTCATATATATATATATATATATATATATATATATATATATATATATATATATATATATATATATATATATGTTGAATTTAAAAAAGAACAGGCAGACCAAAACGATGATGCTCCTAGCAGAAGGATCCACAAACATGGATACAAGTTATGCTCTTGGATGATATTATATATGAATTGAAGAAAATGACAAAGAGCAAGAAAACTTATCACCAGTCCAGATAAATGTTTAATAAAATATTTCGAACATTCGTTCTTCTTCAGTTAAAGGTATAACTACAAGGTTGTTGCCCATAGCGAGACCAGTATTAACTGAAGAAGAACGAATGTTCGAAATATTTTATTAAACATTTATCTGGACTGGTGAGAAGTTTTCTTGCTCTTTGTCATTTTCTTCAATTCATATATATATATATATATATATATATATATATATTATATATATATATATATATATATATATATATATATATATATATATATATATATATATATATATATATATATATATATATATATATATATATATATATATATATATATATATATATATATATATATATATATATATATATATATATATATATATATATATATATACTGTCATTGTCAAAAAGGTTGTCCAAGTCAAGTATACCAATATACATATATACCTATCACGTGTTACATTAAATATGCGTTAACGCGCGTGGATATTTAAACGTTTAGCGTAGGCAACCGTATAGGCAAAGGCACTGCAGTATATTCGGAGTTATTTGTTTGTCCGAAAACTGTCTACTGTACCTGTTCTTTAACACAGGTGACGTAAGGCCTTGTTGCCTTTGTCGTTTAAGTGGAAGTATAACATTATATCCGCAGGAGTACGTACGTTATTATGGATTCTATCCTTCAAAATCCTAATTTCAGTTACATGAAATAGCAACTGAAATAATTAATTCAACTGGTTCTGCATTTAGTGCAGAGACTTAATTTAAAGCTGTTCACAGGCTTGGAATTACACGCAAGAAGGCAACAACAATGACTAAAATCTTACTTATGAGTCGTACTCATGTATTTGCCATTTCTTTTCTCGTGTGAACACTAAATGTACTTGTAAAACTGATGGTGTAAACTATTTATTTACGAATGAAAACATTCATGTATGATGTATGCAAACTTCTTGGGTAGGTGTAGCGAATTGCCTATCAGCGAAATGAACGTCTCAGGCAACGATTCAAAGCTGAAATTAGCATTTTTAACCAACTGGTTTTCCTGAATGAAACAGGCATTGTCAGTTGTATAGTTACATCAATTTTACTACCTACTTAAAATCAGATTTTCCAGTGTGTGATAACGGCCCTGATTATTCTTTTCCTGGTATAGGACAAACGAATCGGTCGGCAAAGCGGAGCGCGTTAACTATTCATACAGTGTGTATAAAAAAAACCGCTACCCTTAGAAAATGAATTAGCATTCTTAAAGAGACCTATTGTAATTTAAAAAAAAACAAGACGCCCTGGTATACTGAATAACTGATCTCAAGTACTTCCAAGCAAGGAGGTGAGAACACAGTCTTCGCTTCGAATCGCCGAAAGAAAGAAAGAAGCACGCATGCATGCACGCACTTGTCAGTTGTCACATGGTCCCCAGACCTCGCACGCCATGTTCACAACTCTGAAAAGGATGTTCATCGTAGATTTTGTACGTTATCTCGGTCAATATTTAACCGATTTCAATTGTGGAAACAGATTTGGAATTACCGAGTCCAAATACATAACATACTTGTCTATTATATTACGAACGTGAATACCTGTCGTAAAAACCTGTTGATGATCGACAATCGGAAGTCGATCGCTTCGTCGTAGATTTTTGATTTATCGTTATCTCGCGGTAAATATTTACTCGATTTCAATTCTGAAAACAGATTTGGAATTACCGAGTACAAGTACATAACACACGTTCCTTCAGGTAATATTATACAGGTAATATAAACCGTAAACTACTAAACAGACTCAGAGCTGCATGTTTTAATACTAGCCTCAAAAAATCTCGCGGGAAAATCTCGTGATTCGGAAAAATCTCGCGACGCAAAAAAAATATATAAACGCCATTCTAATACTTGTGCCACAGGTGGCCCAAGTAATTATACACCTGGGAAACTAAGATGGTCCAAGCGCTGCGTTAATCAAGAAGAGAGAAAGCAGTTTTCAATACGAATGCAATCCAAGTTCTTTTTTACGCATTCGTTGCTCAGAGGTGTCTAAGCCTTTTGAAAAAAATGCTAATTCACAGTTGCTTCCGGTAGCGGTTTTTTTGATGCACACTGTACAGGGTATATAAAAAAAAGCGCAACCTCGGAATTTCCCAAGAAATCCACTTTGTTTTTATTTGCACAAAAGATTTTAGGCCTCTGGGAATTTAAAATAGCTTCTAATCGTATTCCAAGGGCATAACTGTCGTATTGCTAATAAATAAACAACTTTGCATTAAATAAATGCATAAATTTCGATTCAATTCTGCTTTGCGTGCTCGAGTTTGTAGTAATTAGACAGTTATGCCCCTGGAATATGATTGCAAGCTATTTTAAATTCCCAGGGGCGAAAATCTGTTTTGTTTAAGAACACAGTGGATTTCTTGGGAAATTCCGAGGTTGCGCTTTTTTTATACACCTTGTAGAACCAAAACTCAGACAAACAAACCGAAATTGACTCTCAAGGGATTCCTAAAGACTCTTAGTTTTCTATTGTTTGGAATGCAATAATTATAGCAAACTCAGACAAACATATACATACATCATTACCGCGCGCTTCGCCATATGGATATAGTCCTAGTGGAACACCAGCTGTTGTTAAAGATTACAGCTATGTAAGTTGGGGGCCCCACCATTATGTGATATCAGCAATATCGAGTGAAGGGACGCTTGCGTTGGATATATAATTATGGACGCAGGGAAACGATTTGACACAAATGCTTCATTCAGTTTCTTAATCAGAAACTTTTGCCAGCAATGAATCAACTTCATGAGGAAAACCCTCGCCCTGTTCTTGTTGGTAATTACGCCGCTAATTGAATATTACTTTAACTGAACACAATTATATTATAGAGCGCTTTACGCGAAGTAGCCTTGTGACGTTAATCTAATTGTCTTTATCTGTTCCCCTTTGGGAATTAAACATTTGCATAGTGACAAGTAATCTGTACTGCTGTTGTTGTATATCTCCACATTCAGTACATCTGGTAAAACATTCCGTAATTCTTACTACATTTCTGCTACGCTATCTACTAGGGGAAAATTTGTGATCCGTCTGACCTGGAAAGTTTTTGGTTTGTATGAGTTTGCTGTTTGCTTGCACGTGCATAATCCCCATATTTAATGAAACACGTGATAGGTATATAAGTATATTGGTATACTTGACTTGGACAACCTTTTTGACAATGACAATATATATATATATATATATATATATATATATATATATATATATATATATATATATATATATAATATATATATATATATATATATATATATTTATATATATATATATATATATATATATATATATATATATATATATATATATATATATATATATATATATATATATATATATATATATATATATATATATATATATATATATTTCAGAGTTTGTGGATTTTCACCTCCAACCTATCATAAAGACCTTACCTTATATTATTAAGGACACTACGGATTTTCTTGGTAAACTTAGGATGTTGGGTGATATTCCAGATAATGCAATTATCTGTTCTATGGATGTTGTTGGTTTATATCCACATATACCTCATGGTGAGGGATTGAATTGTATGAAGGAAATTATTGAGGAATTTGTTAATGAATCAAATTTGAATAATATGTGTATCGGAGCGGAGGATTTGGTAGATATGGCTAAGTTTATTTTAGAAAATAATTTTTTTGAATTTGAGGACAACATCTATAGACAGAAATTGGGTACTGCTATAGGTACTAAGTTTGCTCCATCTTTTGCTAACATGTTTATGAGTAAACTTGAAAGTAGAATGTTAAAGGATTATCACCTGACATCTTGGGTTTGGTGGAGGTTTTTAGATGATATTTTTCTAATATGGTTACATGGAGAAGAGGCTTTACTTGAATTTTTCACTTATGCAAATTCTTATCATGAAAACCATTAAGTTTACATGGGAATGGTCTAAAAGTGAGCTCCCATTCTTGGATGTTTTAGTTAAACTTAGAAATAATAGGCTAACCACGGATGTGTATTCTAAACCTACAGATACACATCAATATTTGGATTATAAATCATGTCATCCATTGCATGTCAAGAAAGGCATACCTTATGGGCAAGCATTAAGGCTCAGGCGGATTTGTGACTCAGACGAAGTTTTTGAAGAACGGTTGAAGGAAATGAAGGGACATTTTATTAAGAGGGGATTTAAACGCAAGGTAGTTGAATCTCAGTTTATTAAAGCAAAAAGACAAAATAGAGATAGTCTTCTTTGTCAGGATAGAGGTAACAATAAATATAAAGTTAATAGGATGCCTCTAGTTATGAATTTTCATCCAGCGTTGTCAGGAGTAAGGAATATTATTGATTCTATCTGGCCTATTTTGCATGCTTCGGATGACATGAAGGAAATTTTTGGGGATAAGCCTATGATTGCATATAGGAGGCCAAAAAATTTTAAGGATGTTTTGGTTAGAGCAAAATTGAAAGGTGAAAATTCAGATTTAAGGGATAAAGGTATGAAAAAATGCGGTAAGTCTCGCTGTCAAATTTGTAAATATGTTGATGAAGGATGTAACTTTGCAGGGGCGGGTAATACATACTTCATCAATTACGCGTTTGATTGCGATTCAGTTGGAGTTATTTATCTTATAATATGTAAGAAATGTGCTAAGATTTATGTGGGAAGCACGATTACATCATTTAGGAAAAGATTTAATAACCATAAGAGTAGCTTGAATAGGTTCGGCAAGGGTTGTAGGGGAATAGCAGGTGAGCATTTGTATGCACATTTTTTTGAAAGTGGACATAATGGCTTGGAAGATGTTAAAATTAAAATAATTGACAAAACAAATGTAAATGATCCGACAACAAGGGAGGGATTCTGGGCATACAAGTTAGATTCATTTATACCTCGGGGACTTAATATTAGGGATTTTTTGTAAAATAGGTGCATTTTTAATTAGATCGTAGAGTATATATTAGCGCTTCAACAATCTGTGTACTCATATCTTGACAAAGGGGCTTGCCCGAAACGTTGATGTTTAAATAAAGTTTTAAAGTTTTTATCCCTGATGTTTTATAAATGTTTTTAAGCTTGAGAAGGAGGATTCCTGACAAATATATATATATATATATATATATATATATATATATAATATATATATATATATATATATATATATATATATATATATATATATATATATATATATATATATATATATATATATATATATATATATATATATATATATATGTA